>CM035111.1:16318618-16918618 GCA_020205505.1 Panax japonicus
TAATGATACTTATCTATCTATTCCTCTTTTTTGGGATAGGGTTTCATTTCTAGCATTGTTGTTGGAGCTTTCAAAGGAGTTGCTATTTCAAATGTCATTCACATTGGTATGCAATGCTTCATGAGTTTTTCTTTATTTCCGTTCTTATGTTTCTACGAAGTATTCCTTGTCCTCCTTTTACATAATTCCTCTTCTTTCTAATAAAATTATTTTAGCAGAACAATATTTGATCTGAAGCCACAAAGAGAAAATTAAAATTTTAATTGATCATCCTTGCACATAAAAACTTGATCATTATTGTAATGAAAGCTTCAGATTACTTAATGGGGCTAATTAAAGGTTATTTTAGCTGTTTTTAAATAAAAAACTATGATTGGAGACTGTTTGGACGTGCTATGTGACCTGTGTATGTAACACAAACCGTCAATTTGGATGGACAAGTTGATAGTTGCACTATTATCTGTGAGTGCAAGAGGTTAAGTGCTGGTTTTAGGTTCCACGGAGTTATATGCAAGATGGTCTAAAGTTTAATCGATGTTGAGGTCAAATGTAATGTACTCTATAAATATATGCTTCATCTCTCTCTCTCTCTTAGTCACTACTGTATTGATTCTTGTTTTTTTTTCTCTCCTTTGGGTACCAACTGTCAAAGCATTTGATGATGTGAATAATCTTCTAATATTTGACTTAACGTTAATCCTTTTTTACCCGCAGATCATGTCTATACGGGATGAGCTTTTTGAGACATTTAAAAAGAGGCACAGAGGTGTTATGGAGCTCGAAGAAGTGCAGTTAACTTCCAACTCTCTACACAGGTTAGTTATACATATTTTGTTTGTGAGGATAGTTAATTTGTTCCTTTCATGTTATGAATTAAACCTCTATAGACTTGTGTCAACCTATTGAATATTTGTTCTCTGTTACTCCGACATTCACTTTTAGCACTAACCATATTTAGTAATTTTCTTGATTTTAGAGTATCGTGAGAAATGTGATGTAGTACCAGAACTAAAGCACGGAATAAAATTAGTAAGCAGTGAAGAGATGAAGGAGGAACATATATTTTAGTCTTTAACAAACAAGTAGCAGTTTGTTGCCATTGTTTTCTTGTTCTTTTTTCTTTCCAAATATTAAGGTTTGCTAAACATACTTTTGACATAATTTTTCTTCCAATAATAATTTAAGTCTCTAAAGTTTAATACTGAAAAAGATGATCCGAAAGAGTTATATCCAAGTGTTTTTATTCTTCTTAAAAAACTCATGGACAAGTTTTTTTCAATGATGGGGAGAATGATTTAGAACGGAAGAGGAAAATCAAGAAATTTCATATTAATTTTATAATGTTATTTAGAGCTAAATAGTTGATTATTAACATAATTGTTTATTGCTTGTATTAAGTAGGATATTCTGGAAGTTTAATTATAGTAGTAGATTTTAATTAGGAGATTGTTTCCTTTTTTAAATTAGGGTTTTTACCTGGTCGTTAAGTCTAGGTTCTCTATATAAAGTATTGTAATCTTTATTTATATTTAGATTATTAAATAGATTGATTTGAGAGTTGTGTTGTTTTGTGGCTGAGATTTGTTTATCCCTTAATTCCTCCACCCCTCTCTTGTCCTACATCACTATTGACATGTGGTTTTGGGTTGGATGCTCTTACAAATGCACACAGTCAAAGTCCATGGTTCAACGTATAATTTGGTTATTAATAGTCATCAACGGTACGCAGTATATTGTGTGGTATTAGAATTTTGGGTTTATTTGGTGCTTGTGTCATGATTTTACCATATCATGTTTTGCTTATAATTTATAAATTTATTCTTGCCTAGTAGTAAATTAATAATTTATGATTTTTTTTGTCTCAACAACACATTATGGGCTCTATAATTTAATTCCGGTTGCCTCTAAATGCAAAACTTTGTTCTATATTATTGCTTGATTTGTCGACTTCCTGTTTACCTTGACATGACAATTTTACTCAGAGATTTTCATTCAATGTCATGTTCGCCGCAGGGGCACAAGTGGCATTGCAGGCTATGATTGATGCTTAAATCCACATCAAAATGTATTAAGTCTCTATGACCCTAACATATATGTATGGTCCCTTTGCAGAATGTTGCTGGCTTTCAGTGAGCAGACTAAAGGCCAAAAGTTTCCAGAGAATGCTTCGGACCAAGAAATGCTGGAAATTGTTATGGCCAGGTGGGATCTCCTTTCTGTGAGATTACTCTTCAGAGTGACCCGGAATATATGAGGTGCATAAGCACGACAATTGAGTATGAGTGAAAGATGCCCTCTCTCATAATAGTCGCTTTTGTTGGTATTATCTTCTTATGAGATTGAGCTTAACTACATTTTTATTTGTTGTTTTTCATTTTGTTTCTTGTTTTCTGTTTGCCTAGATATAACTTTATGGAATCATTTATTAAGGGTTCTATATCATCACCTTAAATAAGACATTTTTCTTTGCATTGCTTATTCCATCTAAATGTTCCATTTTGGGATATTAGTAAATGACTTGGTGTTTGAGCTCAAGGAATTTTTTCCACTCATGTGCCCATCATTAAGTTGAGTATAGGTCAAAAGTAAAAAAGTCAACTTTGAACAGACTTTGAGATGCACGTTATATTTAGATTCATCTAGTCTGTAGACATTCATGCAATGCATTCCCTTTTCTGCTAGAGTGCCTTCATTATAAAACTTTAATTCGCAACATAAATTTAAGATGATATCCGATACGAACATAATTGTGAGATATTTGATATCAAGTTTCAGGTTCTTTGCATATTGCTTAAGACTTGGCTGAAATCTGAGAAATATAAAATAAAATGATACTTTAACATCCCATCATTTAAAGGAATGAATTAAGTAGAAGGATCCTGTTAAGTAAAGTAAACAAATGTTTAATGATGACCCTTGTAACTCTGTATAATCAACAGAGGATAAGAAACAGAAGAATGTTGTTTGCACGTAATGAAAGGGAAGGAAAGAAAATCATTATATTTTAAATTCACACCCGTTTTACTCATATTTTACGGAGCCAAGAAAGCATATCACACAATGTCAGGCTTAACCCTAGTTAGGTCTGATTAAAACGAACAAATCAAGCAACTAATTAACTAACAAGGGTAGTTGATTAGTAATTGAAGCTAAAACAGTGAAGAGCAATTGAAAATGATGACAAACAGTAATTCTAGGTGCAGAAACTAAGGAATTCAGGAATGAAATTATAGGAAACTTGGGGGAAAAGATAGCTAGGATAAATATGGACCAAGCCATTTCCAATATAATTCTCATACATGCCTTCACACTACACACATCTCTTTTATTTATGGATAACTACCATGCTCAGATTTGCTAACTTGTGCTAGGGTGATACTACCTACCCCATGTGCGAGATTACTACTAGAATAATCTAAGTACTATTTTAGTCCCTTGAATTAGATGTTTTCTGAACTAGTCCCTATCCTTACATTCAAAACTTGCTGGAAAATGCAAAGAACTCAGCCAATCGTGGAAGTTAAAGTGTAGATCTCCTTCTTTCCTTCTTTTTCTTTTCTTTCTTCCTCGACCAAAGATGAATTTTAGGTTAAAAACTAATGGGTAAGAATTTTGGGCACAACTTTGAAGAGCCGATTGCCTCGTGCCTCAGCAGCTAAGGTGCTCGCCTCATTGAAGCAGCCACACCTCGTTGTGCCAGGCACGCCTTTAACAACATTAGAGATTCTCTATTGGAGTTTTCTGTTTTTTTTGGGTTAAATGAGGTTTATCCGGGTTCCATTGTGTATTTTGTGGATTTTTAGGAGAGTTTGGTTTTGGGAACTAATGTTGTTATTTTTTTGGAGGGTTTCTTTTATAGGGTGAGATCTTTTTGCTTGGGGCATAGGTGTGCTTTTTAATCCCAACTATGCTTAGTTTACGTCACTGTACATGGGTTCAACCCTTTTTTTGGTTTTTTTAATGAAACTATTTTCTTATCAAAATAATAGTATTTTCGTACATAGAGCGTATACACAAATATGTACTAAAAATAATTCTACATGCCAAATGTCAAAGGATCAAGTTTTCTTTTCTATTAGTACCACAATCCTATGGTAAAATAATTTGTCTTCTAAAACCTAAGGCGCTGATTGCATAGTATATATTTGGTATTCATAGTCGAGTGTGGAAACACATGTTGGAGCTTGAGGGCATCCATTTATGATGACAATGATAGAAATTATATCGGCGCATTACCACGTCTCCTAGCATATTATAAAGAAATTGGCTGACATTTCTCATTAATTGACCTGGGTCGGTCACTTTAGTCAAAAGTAGTACTGAAGTTTAAAAAATAGTTAGGTTTCAAATAACGGACATGATATTTGCCACATATAATAAGTAGATTAGGGATCTAATATAATGGTCGACTCACGAATATTGTGGTTGTAAAGTTAGCATTTCTTAAACCACATATAGTCTAACATAACTCTTATAGAAACATCCAACTCAAAACCTATTTCAAGGTTATATATTGGGTCTTGAGGTTTAATTTGTTCAATTTGGTACTTTGTATTTCAATAAGTCCTCTCACATGTCCCGTAATTATGAGCTGAATACATGGATTAAATACAATGGTATCATGATTCATGAAGCATGTGGGTCATTGGACATGGCTCATGAGACTCATTGGGGTTGTGCATAAACTGTCACACCTTGTTTACTGAAAATGCAAGGTCAGGTTGAGTAAATGCAACATATTGTAGAGCCCCAACAATTTGACAAAATTTTGTGGGATCCAAGAAGGGTATTTTATAATACTGAGATGCATAATGGAAGATAACGGACAAGATGTACTGTTATTGTGGTTGCAAGAGACCAGATGGAATGTGAATAACCTCCATACCTAAAAAAGAAATTTAGAGAGTCAAGTTCTTTAAACACAAATTCTCGACTGAGATTGTTGATTAGAACAATTATCCTTCATTGCTATTCCCTGTTTAGGTAATGTCGTAAACATATATGAGCATGATAATTTGTAGAGTAGCAATACAATAGAGGAAAACAGAGGTATCGATTTTGGATTCAACAAAGCCAAAGTGAAGCAGGAACAGGGATAGGTGTTGATAGAAGTGTTAAATTTATAAAATGGGCCCAAAGTCTGGTATATAAAAATATCAAACTCTCTAATTCAAACTCTATTCGTAATGAGAATAGTTGGCCCAAGTCATTATAAACTAGACATATTTTCTCAAGTTATTCAATGTGGGACAAGATATATACTCTACACTCTTCCTCACGTATAAACCCGATGTATTGAGGGTTGCACGTAAACTTGATGAATATGAAGACCCACACAAGAAGACAAGCCTAGAAGAAATCTAGTAAACCACAGACAACTATTGACCCAATTGATAAGTGGTACTAGTTAAGAAATAGGTGACTTTGACCCTTCAGAAATGAACTGCAAGTTGGTAAGAATGAAGGTTAAGAAGAGTGTTTAATTAGGCCAAAGGATAGCCCGCTTTGATACCAAGTTGAAAGTTGAAATCCATATTTAGGGCTGTGAGAAAACAAAAAAATTGGTGAATATGAGAGCTGAAATCCTTCTCATCATTTTCATTGTATATATACTACCTTCTGTTACAATCAAACTACAATTAAGGCTTTAATTAGAGCTGTAATCAAGGCTAAATACTAACTTCCCTAAATAGCTAGATACTAATAATATTCTAACAGATTTACAGAATATTCTACATTCTAATAAGAAGCTCTTGGGGCCTATTAAAACCATGTTGTGAATGGTCTTACTCGACATGTTGAGGATAAGTATCCTCAAAATGTGGAGGTTGAAATAGGAAAACCATCTCCATATAATACGATTAAGAAGGCATTGTTGATTTCGATTAGTCTCGTGGAGAA
Source organism: Panax japonicus (assembly GCA_020205505.1). Taxonomy (NCBI): domain Eukaryota; kingdom Viridiplantae; phylum Streptophyta; class Magnoliopsida; order Apiales; family Araliaceae; genus Panax; species Panax japonicus. Next base: position 16,324,520 of record CM035111.1, read on the forward strand.
TACCATGAAGTAGGCATTGTTGATTTCAAGTAGTCTAATTCGCCAGGAAAGAAATACTGCCAAGGAGAGAACGGTATGTTGGTTTGCAGAATTATGAACATACATACAATCATATTACAATAAAGCGGAAGCATGACATAAATCATATTTAAATTTTTTCTGCAATCCCAGGAATCACCTTTTGAAGATGATTCAACTCCTTGATTGATTTTCAAGTTCCAATCCTTTTATCTTTCACGCTTTTTTGAATACATGGATCAAAAGTTCACTACTCGATGTGTGCAATGCTCTAAAAGGTGATCTACTAGGAGTATATTGATTGAAGAAATAAATTTAGGTTCTACAAGACTTTGAGTGGCTAATCCTAATTCTCTCTCCTAACTCCTTGGGTTTTGAGAGAATTTTGTTACGTAGTATCTCTATACTCACAATTGTGTCAACCCTTAATCTGTCATATGGCCTCTCCTTATATAGACTTCTTCCCTTCCTAAACTCTTTAGGACTTGAGTTTTTAATTTAATCCCCAAACTATTTAGGAATTAAATAATTTATGATAATAAGATTTCTCTTATTAATTTATAACTAATATTTCTAAAATACTTAATTATAAATATTAATCTATTTAATTTATTCCACCAATAAATTAAATATACTTAACTTATTATTATTAAGCCAATTGCTTCTAAAATTATATTTCTCTTTTATAGTGTTACCCTTTAGGTTCAATATTTAGCCGGTAGTAGAATAAATAAATTAAAACCATTCTTATATTATTTATAATGAATTAAACTCTTTTAATCCAAATATAAATATATAATACATAATCTACATCATAAGGGATACCTCTCAGCATATAATGATTATCCGGATAATATAAAATCGTTTAATCACAAAGAACTTATTCCACAAATAGTTACCGTACAATTCAATCAACACAATGTCCCAATCAAATATAAAACATGGAATTACTGTCAAGTTTCTAATTTTCATTCCACATTGGCCAAAGATTCCTGAGTTGTCATTTATCGAATTACATATGACATTCTCTCCCTTTACTAGAAGTGGTAGATCCTTTGTTGATCATTCATCTACCTCCATGTATACTTTATTATACCCGAACATACCATTTGATATACCCAAAGAGTTAAGGAATATGACAAAGTATAACTCAGAATACACAAGTTACTATAATGATCTCAAGTCCAAAGATCACTTGTACTACTATCACTATAGGAACTTCTATTGATAGACTTGTAAAACTCCATTAGGGTTCCTTAAGCGAGTTACGTTCAATGAATATTCTCCAATAAGTACTTACATACTTGCTTTTGTGTCTCTACACAAATAATTATGAGATCAATCATTTTTTTTTCAACAGAGCAAACATAGTATTGTACTGATCTACCCGGATCCACTAACCCCATATTAGTGATCCTATAATTAGGAATATTTTGTTTTGAACTATCTAGAATTTAGATCTCATTAGTATGATTATCATCATGATTCTAAAAGTATTACTCCAAAACTATGGACTCATTAATTTAATTCAACCAATTAAACATGGATAAAAATGCATTTAATTAAATAATTTCTTTTATTAATAAATGAACAAGATTACAAAGTAAATGCTTATCACATTCTCTGTGTTTGACTTGAGGGCATACTACTTTCACGGTACGCATCATTGTCGAGTTCAACAATTGGGCTGAAGGTTTCACCATAATCTATCTCATGATCTTGGTGAAATCCTTTAGGAACAAGGTGGGCTTTATACTAGTATTAGTATCCATTAGCTTTCCTTTTGAAAACCCATTTGAAACACATAATGTACATGCTTTGTGTTTTTTGGACTAACGTCCAATTCTTTGTTGAGAAGAGAGCACTGATTTTGCTTTCCGTACCTTAAGCAATTCAGGGCATAGGTTGACAGGTTGGCTCTTGCATTTGTGAAAGAGTAGTGATGGAGGCATTAGGGTTAAATTTGGAGGCCTGAAGTTTCATTTTACGAGTGAGGACAGTAATTGAATGAGTAGGTGGAGGCAGGGGAGGTTTAGGGAACTTAGGAAGAGTCTGTAAGTTGACCCCCAGGTCATACCTGGGCTGGTGTTGTTTGGCATGATATGAGGTAGTGTGGTAGTTGGGGATCGTGGTGAAGTATTCATGAAAACTGTTATGACGGAGAGGGTATGATGATTGAAATAGGAGAGGAAAGTTAAGTTTAATCACCAGGAGTGAGAGATTGAGATGAAATTGGCCAATTGCGTGGGATAAGACCTGATGGACATTGAGTTAGCTGTTGGAAATAAGAGATCATTGGAAAGGAGGGGGGTTCAATTAGTTGGGACAATAGAGAGGGAAGAAGAATGAGTCAAAGTAGGAGTCTCTTGGAGTATGCAGAAGAAAACGTTTAACATGGAATGTGGGAAAACAGCCCATGGAAAATGTTAAGCTAAATAACTACCACACATGGCCCATGTGATGGTGTGGGATTAGATTTAGTGTTCTATCATACAAATTAGTGTGAAAAGTTTGTGCTTTTATTGTGGGTCTCTACTCTCTACCATTTCCCTGCATGGATAATTATCCACGTTTGATGTAGGACCATTTCTCTGTATGGTTTATCCGTTCACCATTTCCTACATCAAGCGCGGATAATTTGTATTGCGTAACATGGATCATGTGTGCTGTTGGGCCATGCTCATAAATGAAATTGCTTACTTTTATACAAATTAAGGTGATTGAAGTAGTCACAAAATTGGAGAATTTTTCCTCTTTACTGGTGCAGTAAGTGGACAATTATATTTACTTGAAGGACAAGATGGTTACAAAGTTTGAAATCAAAAAATAGGAAGAAAATCATTTGTAAAATAGGAAGAGAAACACATGGTGCGAATACCGATAAAAGAGGCGGATGTGTAAACCTTTACAAGTGTTTATGGTTTAAGGACATGTCTTTTGTGTGTGTTTTAGTTAGCATGCGTGTCTTTCTTTCTTGTATGTCTATTTAAATGTATTTGTTAATTTCTTTAATGTAGATACGAAAAAGAACTTATGCATCCGATTCAGAGTCTTGTTGGGGGAGAGCTTGCTCGTGCTTTGCTTATCCAGGTGTGGGTTATGCCTTTTTCTTTTAAGCAAGTAATTTATATTCTAGCATCTGACAGTAGGTTCTTTGACATGGCAGATTCAGAAACTCAAATTAGACATTGAGACGTGAGTAGAAATTGTTACTCTTCGGTTTTCTAATTGATGCTTACACCATTTTATGTTCCTGATGCCTAGTCGTTATGCCTAACAGGGCAATGCTTGAATTGAACCAGATACTCAGGGCTAATGAGATAAACTTTGCAATTCTAGCAGCTTTACCAGCTTTCTTTCTCTCCCTAATTATCTTGGCATTAATCCGTGCATGGTTCAAGCGGGTAAGAACTTTAGGGCTTCTTTCATTTTTTAATTTCACTCTAATGATGCTGCATCTCGTTAAGAAAATGTCTCTGGTTAATTAAAGTATTAACCTGAAGTTTTAGGTATTATGACATTTTACCCCCCTTAAGTTCCAATTGCACAAAATGGTCCTTAATTTTTTTTTTCTCTTAATTTCTGAATTTATGTTCAATGCCAGTGAAAAGAAGAAGACAGAAGTATGCATGTGTTTCCCACGTGGAGCATAATTTGATTGACGAAATTGCGCTTGAGGGAACAACATGCTAAATAAATAAAATAGTGAAATACAATTTGAGAAATAAATATTGACTAATATGTAGGTTTTTAAAGACTTTTTAAAGCTACTGGTTTTTCAATGGTAATGTTGTCCATTGATGGTAAAGGTGCATTAATTTTTTAACTAGACAATTATTTTAGGACACCCTAAGTCAAATTTATGACATAAAACAACTTGAAGAAGTGGTTTATAGATATTTTAAAACTTGCCATTGTTAAAAAAAGCAAATTGTAAGTGGTTTATAGATATTTTAAAACTTTCCATTGTTAAAAAAAGCAAATTGTAAGTTGGTGTGATTATGATAAGGGTTTAGTGTTTGATATTTTTGAATTTATAAAATGAAATATATTTTAATATAATAATATTGAATTGGCCTAAATAAAAGCAGTAAAAAAAATACGTGAAATGAATACAACTGAGAAGAACAAAGAAAAAGACGGAATACATATAAGAAATAAAAAGGAGTAGATGAGGTAATAAAATAAGAGATGAAGGAAAAAAATAGAGGAGCCTGGATGTACTGAGGGAAAAAAGCTAAAGGAATGGACACAGCCAAGTAAATTGAAATTTTCATGAAGCCCTCGTGTAATGTACTTTGCTCTCAATTATGACCAGAATCATTATCAGAGGCCCATAATTTGAGATTTTTAATGTTTAAAGCTTGAATGAAATTTCCGTCTAACCCATATCTCCTACTTATAAAAAAAAAGTTACGCATGAATACGCCATATAAATTTGAGTGGCTGAATATGCAGTAAACTTTTCATGTGAATTAAGATTCAATTCAATGCGAAACTTTATTACGCTTCAACATGTTCCAGAGAAAGTCTTCAACATGCAACCGTTTTTATTTGCATCCTCTGCAATTTTTGGATTATATTAGGCCACTAATTTTTGTTCATATAAAGTACAAACCAAGGCAGGTTACATTTACATAAATGACTAGGTATTTGTAAAAGAATGAGTAGAGAAACGTAATTGTAAAATTTTTGTCCATCGTCACCAATATTTCTCTATTCACTTTAAATCATTTCCCTTTAATTTTAGGATACTGCTACATCCACTGAATATAAGCCCTGAATAAGCATGGGATGCAAATTTCCATATGAATGCAATTTTCAGTAGAAAAAAAGTTACATTTGTCATTTTATATAGATTGAGTTTCATAGGTAAAGAAACTTGTCTAATTCGGTATTTATTCGGGATGTATTCAGTGGATATAGAATTTTCTTAACTTATGACAGCATCTTTGATACCATTGCTATAGTATGGATATAGTTTGGGGTTTAGACCCAACATGCGAGCCACTCTAAAACAATTTTTTTTTTTGGTTTTAATGAATTTATCAATGATTTATCTGGAAGTTATTTATTTGTTCTCCCTACTGAGATCAATTGCTGAGTCATGTTAATTTCTTAGTAACCGACTTCAATTAATTTTTCATATACGCCATAGTATTTAATCTCTCCTTCTCAATCAGGATACTAAAGCAGAGGGTAGGGGTAGAATAGCTCGACTCCAAAGAAGGCTGCTAATAGTGGAGGTTGAGAAAAGGATTATGGAGTTCCAAGCTTGTATTGATAAAGGAGTGGTAAAGTACTAAACTTTTTTAGTTTTATTAATTCATGTACATAGCAACGATAACTTTGTCAGGTGGGTGCTCTGTGTAATAAGTAAAGTAGATATTCAATCATGTAATATCATGTGTTGTGCTATAAATATGTTGGTATTGTAGTCTGAGGTTGATAGACTCCACGACACGCTTGCGTGAGGTGGTCGTCGCCCGGATCGTTTCTAGCAGAGTTGTATTGGTGGAACACCACCGACACTGCAACCCTTCACTTATATTGAAGCGAGAACCTTGGTACAATCGACAGTGTAATGAATTCAGTGTTGAAAGGAACCTCGACCCGTTGCCTATATCGAGACAAGAACCTTGGTTTAGGTAGAAGACACTACACACAACTATGAATTGTTATATGATAAGTCAGATTGAACCTCACAACAAACTATGAACAGTTTAAGAGTTCTCAAAGAACCAAAAGAGAAAACAATCTTACTAGTAATTTTATTAATGAATCGTTGTTCTAATACATCACCTTGGTTCCTTATTTATATACTCAAGGTAGCCCTAATTCTAAAAGGAATAAATTACTTAACCATCCAATTTAACTTTGAAATTGAAAGCCTATTTAATCAGGTTCTTAATTACAATAGGAATAAACTAACTCCCTAAATGTTTGCTAAATTTTCTTCTAGAAACGTAGCAGAGCGCCAGGGCGTTGATGAGAGCGTTGAGGCGCCTAGGTGCTAAAGAAGAGCGTTGCGGCGCTGCAGGGTCAATAGCAAAGCACCTAGGCGTTTATGAAGAGTGTTGCGACATTGCAGAGGTAGTAGGTCAGTGTTGGCCTAGCGCTGAGGCGTTCTGGGGCGTGGGTGAGGGTTGGGCCACTAACAAAGGCGTTGGGGCCCTGTTTGGGCGCTGCTGTCTGGATTAAGTTAAGTAACTTAAAATCACTCCTTAATGAATGACCTTGAACTCCTTTCAGCCCAAACCTCTCAAATTAATCCATTAAGTTCTTCCTTAAATCATTTAGCTCTGGCCCTCTTGACCGGACCAATAGGAACTTGAATTGTATTATCATCGTTTAATGTGGCCCTAGTCAGGATACTGTCATTTCCCTCTTGAAAATGATTTGTCCTCAAATATGGCCCTTCTCTTCCTGGATCAAATATTTGTCTTTGAAATTTTTTACGTCGTATATACAAACACTGAATTTGTGGATTAAACACAAAAAACGAAACCATGCTCAATTTAGTATTTCTAATCCTGTTTGATTATGGATTTTCCTATGGCCTATCAATATAGGTGCTAGGATTTTGGAGAACATACAATTTAGATATATTCACAAACATTTAGATACATTCAGAGAGATTCAGATACATTCAGATGTATTCAAAAACATTCAGATATATATATATATATATATATTCAGATATATTTAGAGACATTCAGAAATATTCTAAGAATTCGCATAGTTCTCTCTTTTTCTTGTACTCAGATATTTATTTAGTGGAATTCTTCTGCCTTCTCCGTGGTTTTTTCCCAATTTGGGTTTCCATGTAAAACCTTGTGTTATGGTCTGTAGCGGAATTGTACGATCCATCCCACATCAATTCATCACCTGTGCAGTGCACACCTGTGTAGATTGGCCCAATAAGCATGTTGGATCATCTCCTTACCTAAAAGGTTAACCTATTAGGTTGAGACTCTACCATACTTATTAACCCATCTACACTCTTGAATTTATCTAATGTGGATTCATGTGAAATATCCCAACAATCTCCACCTTTCACTTGAATACCCATCACAAGTATCATACTAGAGTATTCACCATTAAGCACACCTTTTTTGAATCCTTCAAGCGCTCTGCTCGACTCTAATACTACTCCACCACGCCGGAGGCAAACATGTCTGAGCAACTTTCCCAGAGCCATTCTGAGCCCGCTCCACCCGATTCAAAGCATACTCCATCTTTGAGTCCTTCAAGAGTTTTGTCCGACTCTAATACTACTCCACCACGCTCGGGAAAACGTGTTTGAGCAACTTTCCCAGAGTCATCCTGAGCCCGCTCCACCCGACTCAAATCATCCCGTGCTCCACCTGATTCAACTCTATTTTCTCCACCCACGAGGCCTTCGAATTTATCTTCGCACTCCTCTCGCACCCTGGAGTTGATACTTGGACTCTATTTACTCCACCCACGAGGCCTGCGAATTTACCATCGCACTCCCCTCGTACCCTGGAGTTGATACTTGGGTGCATCGAATTATGAGCTCTGATAACATTTTGTAGCGGAATTGTACGATCCATCCCACATCAATTCATCACATGTGCAGCGCACATCTGTGTAGACTGGCCTAATAAGCATATTGGACCACTAGGCGGAGCCCCCCGCGGTACGGTACGGTACGGAGTTTCTGCATGTATGGCGCGGGGCGCGCTGGTGCAAAACTGGGAGTGGCGCGGGGCGCGCAATGATTGATGCATGTTCTGCCTGTGTGGCGCGAGTCGCGCCAATGACAGCTTGGAAGCGACGCGGGGCGCGCCAGTCGGCGGACTGAAGTTTAATGGTTTGTTTTTTGGAATGACATTATGGGTATTTGAGCCATAATATGAAGTAGGGTTGAAATATGATTAGTGGTTATAAATACTATCTATTGTAAATCCTTATGTAACTAAAATCATCAATAAAATAACAAGCCGCATATGGAGTGTACCCAAATTGGGGAACCACATAAATCTCTGTGTTAATTTTCTATCGTCGTGTGCGTGTGTGTGATCCTAATTCTAACAAATTGGTATCAAAGTTAGGTTGGATTGAACACGCGAAGAACGATGACATCAAATTCATCGGTTACAAAGTTTGATGTGATGAAGCTTGATGGGACTGGAAATTTCGGGCTATGGCAACGGAGGGTAAAGGATCTGTTGGTGCAACAGGGATTGGTGAAGGCGTTAAAGAAGAAACCAGAGTCCATGATGACTAGGATGAACTCCAAGCGAAGGCAGGTGAGTACAATTCGTTTGTCTAGCAGACGAGGTTATGTATCACGTGATTGGTCGCCATCGGGTGTATGGAGTAAATTGGAATCCAGGTATATGTCAAAGTCATTGAGAATTAAGTTGTTTCTGAAGCAGAAGTTGTTTGGATTAAAGATGATTGAAGGTTCAGAACTTATTCAACATATTCATACTTTCAATCAGATAATTAGTGATTTGCTAAATTCGAAGAAGAAGACCAGGCGCTGATGTTGTTGTGTTCTCTACCGGGTTCCATGGACAATCTTGTTACAACCCTCCTATGGGGAAAAGAGACTGAAATTGGAAGAAGTCACTTCTGCTCTACTGATGTTTAACTAGTGAAAGCAACAATCCGAGGGTATTTCGGGTGAAGGGTTGGTGGTAAAAGGGGGAGAGCAACGTGGCAGAATATCGGATTGAGGAAAATCAGGATCGCATGGGAAATCGAAGTCAAGGGGCAGGACTCCTAAGCCAAAGGAGTATAAGTGTTACAAATGTCACGAGACAAGAAACTTCAAGAAAGACTGTCCGTACAAGAATAAGGGTGAAGGAATAGGGAAGAAAACAGAATCAACGAAATCTGCAAACGTTATAGAAGAATCATCGGATGATGGGGATATGTTGTCAGTTTCAACAAACACGGACTGTGGCAGACTCATGGATTTTGGATTCAGCATGTTCTTTTCACATGACGCCTAACAGGGAGTGGTTCGACACCTATAAGTCTGTGAATTGTGGTACAGTTCTAATGGGTAATGATGCTTCGTGCAATGTCATTGGAATAGGTACAGTGAAGATAAAGATGTTTGATGGTGTTGTAAGAACTCTTGCTGAGGTGAGACATATCCCAGGTTTACGAAAGAATCTAATTTCATTAGGAGCTCTGGACTCTAATGGTTGTGAGTACAAAACAGATGGTGGAGCCATGAGAGTGACGAAGGGTGCGCTAGTGATAATAAAAGGTTCTAAGGTTAATGGGAATATCTATCGGTTCATAGGGAGTACAGTTGTTGGTGGAGCTGTTGCCACTATAGTTGAGGATATTGATGATACTTCGCTATGGCATATCCGGTTGGGGCATATGGGGGAATGTGGGATGCTGGAATTGAAGAAATCTATTGAAAGGGGTGAAATCGTGCAAGCTAGACACTGGACTGTTAGAAAGACACCACAACAGAATGGGGTGGCAGAGAGAATGAACAGAACTATAGCAGAGCGGGTACGGTGCATGAGATTAAATGCAAGGCTTTTGAAGGATTTCTGGGCTGAAGTAGTGAGTATGACAATTTACATTATAAACAGGTCGCCCAGTACTGGATAATAAGGTGGCACGGGCAAGGAGGTAGATTACTCGGGTATGAAGATCTTTGGGTGTCCAGCCTATGTTCACGTTCCGGTGATGAGAGATCAAAGTTTGATGCCAAGTCCAAACAGTGTATCTTTCTTGGGTATAAGAAAGGTGTGAAGGGATACAAGCTTTGGGATCCTAAATCAAAGAAAGTAGTGATCAGTAGGGATGTGGTTTTTGATGTGGCTTCCATGGTTAAGACATATCAGGAAGGTCAGAAAATCGAGGTTGGTGAAGACACCATCAATCAACAACAGGGAGTACAAATTGAGCTGGAAAGCTATGATACTGGCAATCCACCGCCAGTGGAACAGGATAATCAACAGCAGGAGCAAAGCATAGTCGCAAGGAGACCCATACGCACTATCAAACCACCAGAGAGGTATAGGTTTGATGATATGGTTGCATATGCTCTATCTACTACTAGTGGGGATCATCCGTCTACTTTTCAGGAAGCTATTGCTAGTCCTGAAAGGGACAGATGGATGGAAGCCATGGTGGAGGAGATGGAGTCATTGAAGAAAAACCAAACTTGGGAATTGTCAGAATTACCTGAGGGAAAGAAACCAGTGGGGTGCAAGTGGGTGTTCAAGAAGAAAGAAGTTGTATCAGAAAAGGAAAGGTTTAAGGCTCGATTAGTAGCGAAGGGATACTCACATAAGAAGGGGGTTTACTATGATGAGGTGTTTTCTCCGGTAGTGAGACATACCTCAATCATGATTATTTTGGCATTGGTGGCTAGCTATGATCTGGAGTTAGAGCAGCTTGATGTGAAGACAACTTTCCTTCATGGTGATTTGGAGAAAGTTATATTCATGGAGCAGCCCGAGGGGTTGAAGGAGCCGGAGACTGAGCACATGGTTTGCAGGTCGAGGAAATCACTGTATGGGCTGAAACAGTCTCCAAGACAATGGTACAAGAAGTTTGATTCCTTCATGATCCGGATTGGGTTCACTCGGTGTGAGTATGATTTTTGTGTTTATGTGAAGAATCTTGAGGATGGTTCCTATATTTTTCTGTGGATGATATGCTTATTACTGCAAAGAGTATGGTCAAAGTCAACAGGTTGAAGACCTTGTTGGGAAAGGAGTTTGAAATGAAGGAATTGGGTGCTGCTAGAAAAATACTTGGGATGGAGATTCGCAGGGATAGAACAGTTGGTAAGTTGTGGTTGTCACAGAAGAATTATGTGGAGAAAGTGTTGGAGAGGTTTAGTGCTAATGCTAAACAGGTCAGCACTTCATTGGCAAGTCACTTCAGGTTGTCTACAACATAATGTCCGGAATCGGCTAAAGAGATTCAGGATATGTCGAACGTGCCTTATGCGAGTGCAGTTAGTTGTTTGATGTATGCAATGGTATGTACAATACCCGATTTGGCACATGTAGTCAGCATAGTGAGCAAATACATGGCAAATCCAGATAGAGAGCACTGGAAAGTTGTTAAGTGTGTGTTCAGATATTTGAGAGGTACTGCAAATCATAGGATTATGTTTGCGAAGCAACAGGCTCAGCTGTCAGTCGTGGGGTACGTATATGCGGATTATGTTGGAAGGTTGGATGATTTGAGATCTACAACATGGTATGTGTTTACACTAGCAAGTGGACTGATTTGTTGGAGATCCATGGTACAATCTCTAGTTGCTCTATCTACTACTGAATCTGAGTATATGTCATTGGCTGATGCTGGGAAGGAAGCATTGTGGTTGAAGGGTTTTGTGAATGAGTTGGGCATATATCAAGGTGTAGTACAGTTGTATTGTGATAGTTAGAGTGCCATTTACTTGGCAAAGCATCAAGTGTATCATGCAAGGACCAATCATATTAGCGTATGGTTTCACAAAGTTAGAGAGTTGATAGCTATGGGTGATGTGATATTGGAAGAGGTGCACACTTCTGAAAATGCAGCTGACATGTTGACAAAGACTGTGATTGCGGACAAGTTCAAGCATTGGTTGGACTTGATTAATATCTCCGAATGTTAGTTTTGGAGGATTTCCCCTCAAGACCGGTTAGGCGGTTAGGACAAGTGACTTATCTTCTGAATGGGCGATGTTATTCGTCAAAGTGGAGATTTGTTTTAACTTGTGACTCATAACATAGAAGTTACCAAAAAAGGCTAGTGCAGAGCGAGGGGGCGAAGGCCCTGAGCGGCGGAGCGAAGCGAAGCGACGCACTAGCCCATCATGGTTGAACTGAAGGTTGCCGGGGGGGGGGTGCGGGGGGGTGGAGCCCCCGCGGTACGGTACGGAGTTTTTGCATGTATGGCGCGGGACGCGTTGGTGCAAGACTGGGAGTGGCGCGGGGCGCGCCAAGATCGATGCAGGTTCTGCCTGTGTGGCACGGGGCACGCCAATGACAGCTTGGAAGCAGTGCGGGGGGCGCCGGTCAACGGACTGAAGTTATGATTTGTTTTTTGAAAGTACATTATGGGTATTTGAGCCATAATGTGAAGTAAGGTTAGAATAGGATTAGTAATTATAAATACTATCTATTGTAAAGTCCTATGTAACTGAAATGAGTGACCAAATTGGGGAACCACGTAAATCTCTGTGTTAATTCTCTATTGTCGTGTGCGTGTGTGATCCTAATTCTAACATTGTCTTTATCTTTCTACGTTGATTTATTGTGTTTGCCATAGTTTGTCATAAGAAAGAGAAATTGATAAAAACAGATAAATTCATTCAGAACTTAACTAGCGATAGGAAAAATTTCTGTAGTGTTCAGAGAAAGCCCCAAAAATGGACAACTAATAAAAACAGAGCACACCTCTCTTCACTAATTACGAAATAGCTGAATGAAAATATCCCAAGACTGCATAGACATGTAAAATTAACAAAACAACCTATATACTTAAATCTGAAGTAGTAACTTTTAATTCAGAAGGAAAAAAGAAGCTAATTTAATTGCAATTTTAATGATAAGTCAACTTATCCTGACTACAGATTTTTCAGCTGATTTTATCACGTCATTTGAGCTGTTAGCTTATTATGCTTTATTTATAAATTTTGTTTAGATAGATACTGAATCTTTTCCATTTGATGATTGCTCCAATGGATTGCTAGAGTGCAAATGACAAATATCAGATGTTTAGTATTGAACTCTTTTTTCCCCCCTAACATCCATTGTTGCTCGTTCAATTTCTAATTAAGGATCTTGTTTGTCCACAGTTGTACACAACAAAATTCCATTGAATGAAAAAGGTTTTCCATATGAATATTCAGTTGCTTCAACCTTCTTTTGCAGGAAAAAGATGCTCAATGTATGTTCGGGCTGGTTTTATATAATTTAGATCGCTTGTATCGAGCTGTTGAGAGGCATGCAAAGGCAACTGGTGAATGGCAATGGTTGGTTCTATGTACCTGACTTCTACGTCAATGCTTATTCGTTTTGTGTGTGTGAGCTAACTAATTGTTTTGTTACAGCTTGAGACAGGATATTGCTGAATTGGGAAAGCCAGGCGTTCAAACTGCATATAAGCTCACTGTTACATCACGCCTGGAACGAATGTATGATTGCTTGCTTCCTTCATCAAAACGCCCCTAGTCCATCCCAGTACTCTGTACCAGGATGCTGTGGGGGTAGGATTTGAAAAGAACAATACTTTTGAAGTTCGCCTTTATTTCCGATTTTCTCTTTTCTTTATTGAAGGGGTAAAGGAGTAGTAGTTTTTTTTAGCTTAGGCTTAAATGGTGCTTTGTATTACAATATATTCTCGTCTTCTGGAACATTTCTACTTTAGCTTCAATTGCACCAACAAGAAGTATCTTCTATGAGGATATCCGTGTACAATGACATAATCACACAATGAAAATCTCTTGCTACTATTTTTCTTATTGTTTTTCTGCACACAGAAAGAAGAGACTCAAGCTAAAATCAGCTGCTAACCCTAGAAAATGTCTCGGTCATCATAAACTAGGCTTAAATACAAATACTATCTTGAACAGTTGACCTTTTTCATTTCGATAATCGATCTTTGAATTTTTACAATTAGGTGATCAAAATTTTAATTTTTGCTACTCTAGTTCAATTAGATATGTAATGACCGAAAATTTTATATGGTTATATATCTAAATTTTTACGAATAATTTTTTTTATTAGAAAGTACTTTTAACCATGTAAGTGAATGTGTGAATTAAGCAAGATAATTTATTTATTTTAAGTTAACTAAGATGAATACTTAATCAATTTGATTAAAAAAGAGTAAGATAAATTATGTTAAAAGTTAACATAGCTTGAATGTTAACCTTGAATGGTAAATTAAAAAGATTTATAATCTTTAAGTGATTAATTATTTATATAAATTATACAAAGTGATGAGGCCGGATCCTGTCCGGACTCCCGGACAGGTATAAAATCCGGACCTTTTTTTTTTTTTTTTTTTTTTTGCTTTTTTTTTTTGAAACAACTAAAAAAAAAAAATTTATGGAATTGGAATTTTTACATTATACAGTGTTTTGGGTGTGATTTGAATGCCTATAACGAAACATGTCTGTACAGTCTGGGCAGACTGTACATACATTGGTTGGTGTAGGTATTAAAAACACACCCAAAACACTGTATTATTGAAAAATTTCAGTTCCATAAATTTTTTTTTTTTTTTTAGTTCTACCAAAAAAAAAAAAAAAGAAAAAAAATCAGGTCCGGATTTTCTCCCGTCCGGGAGTCCGGGCTTGATCCTTCTTCACAAAGTGATTATATGAAGGTGTAATAACTTATTAAGCCAACTAGGGTTAATTAAGTTGATGAATTAATGGAACAAAAAGGAAAGTCAAGAAATAAGAATATATTAATTAAATATTAATGATATTGAAAACTTAGTGGCATATAGTGAATGATTATTTGACTATTTAAATATAATAAGGATTTATCAATAATGATAAATGTGTTATGGATTATGTGAAAGAATGTATGTGGCTATATATATATTATGAATATGTATATATATATTTATTTTTTAAGTAAATCAAAAAGGAAAAGTTACATAACCTAATTATACATTAGGTATGGAAATTTATTAATCTAATGATTATGGTTTTAAAGAATATTAATATTTAAAATATATACTAACCTTAAGAAATTTATTTTATACACCTCAATTAATTAATTTTATAATTTAATTAAAGCAAGTTTAATTGAGTTATAAGATTAAATGTACTTGAGTAATTATTTAAATTACAAATGAGTGGATGGAAATCTTAATTAAATGATTAAGGTAAGATAAAATTAAAAGTATTAGACTATGTTAATTTCATAGCCCAAGAAATTATTTAAGAAGTCCAAAAAAATTAAATTTAAAGTCTAAACTTTAGTACAATTGTTAAGGAACGTTTTAGTCAAACAACAGATCAGGTCCGGGAGTCTGGACCTGGTCAAAAAATAGACTCCAATTTTTTTTTTTGTAGAACAACTAAAAAAAAATTATGGAACTGAAATTTTTTCATAATACAATGTTTTGAGTGTGTTTTTAATACCTATACCAACCAATGTATGTACAGTCTGCCCAGACTGTATAGAAATATTTTGGTATATGCATCCAAATCACGCCCAAAACACTGTATTATGTAAAAATTTTAATTTCATAATTTTTTTTTTAGTTATTTCAAAAAAAAAAGCAAAAAAAAAAGATCCGAATTTTAAACTTATCCGAGAGTCCGAACAGGATCCGGCCTCGTTTTAGTCATTCGATTAAGCGAATGTGGCAATAAAAATAAACCAAATTTTTGGCCTAAAAAGGAAGAGGGAGGGGCGGCAATGAGAGAGAGATGGGGAGGCCATGTGATGTTATAATTTCATTTACCCACACGTGTCATTTTATCCTTTAGCCACCATCTTTAAACAAAATAATAAGTAACCTCAAGTCTACAAGCAAAGTTAATGTAAAAGGAGAGAGTGAATGGGAGAATGTATATTAGATATACATAATATATCTATACCATTTTTACCAACAAAAATCTCTCCTTTTCTATTTCTTTTCTCTTTCATTCCACTTTCAAATTTGCTAACCAAACCAAATAGAGAGAGAGAGAATAGAAGGGTTTCGACAGTCATATAGGGGAGAGGAGGGAGATTTTTTGTAAGCCATCTAGCTCCATAATCAACCATAAAAGAAGAAGAGCAAGAAGATCAAATGTATAAGAAAATTTTAACCTTAATCTAGTTTATTTCCTTTTGCTTTGGTTTGATTTTGATGATATAAAATTTTTGATCTTGAGGTCTAAAACCTTAGATCTACATGTTAATAAGTGTTTTATGTTTAGATCTAACCCTTTTGACAGTTAAAAGTTGGATCAAAAGAAAGAAAAGTGAAACTAGTTTCTTAAGGATTAGAAAACCCTAACCTTTTACTACTTTGAACAGTTATAACTTGAGATCTACACCTTCTTTTTGCGATCTTGAAATTCAGATAAGGCACACTTAGAAGGGGGTTGAATAAGTGTGGGAACAAACTATGACAAATTTTTATTTTTAAATCAAACCACAGAATTCAACTTGCTGGATAAATACAACCTACTGAATTGGGTCTTTGATTTTGTTGTTGAATGAAAATAACTTGCTTGAATTTATATACTTGTAAAAATACTAAAGTTCAATAAATGTTCTTAAGATAATGAAAATATCCAAACTTTAATTATTACTATAATTAAATAACTTTTGTGGGCAAATAAAGTAAAGCAAGTAATAAGATGAACGCCAAGATTTTTTACGTGGTTCAGATATTACCCTCTATAATAATAGTCTAGTTCACGTCCAATACCAACTAGTATTGAAGACTCACTTTATTTTTTTAAATTGACTCCTTTTACAAAACAGATTCTTTCATTACATGAATTACAAAAAATCACTTGAGCATTTTTACTGTGTGCACCAATGCACCCTTAAGCACCTATGCTTCCTTGAACCTGTTAGTAAACAATTCTTAATCCATCCTGATTAATTACCTTTAGACAAAACCTAGTCTAAATAAAAAGAATTACAAATATAGAGGTCTAATGATCAAAACAAATAATCAATTTAACAATGCAAGGCTCAACTAATGAATGCAATGATCAAAGAGTAAAGAGATATCACCAATTTAAAGCTCACGAAAATTCACTAAAAATAATTTGAATTTTAATTGCAGCAGCCAAGTAATTGCACCAAAATAATTTTATAGCTTTTCAATGTATAACATTACAATAGTAATTTGTGTGTAAAACTGATAAAACCCAATAGAATTTATAGCCATAAAAAATATTACCGTTGCTAAATAAATTTTGTTTTCAAAATATATTTCTTAGGCACTCAAATTTTATTTCTGTTAAAAAGCATATCTCCCGATCTTAGAAAGATATCTGTTAGAAAATAATTCAGAGCAAATTATGTTGCTTTGATTAATATCTGTTAATCTTTCTAAGCAATAAGAGTCCCAATAATAACTCACTTTTCAGAGTCCCACTAAACTTGACACTCAAAAGTGATATACATTAAAATCTGATAACTTTCCAAAGCAACAAACTCGGCATATATCATGATTATCCACCAAAATAATTTGAAAGCAATCATGACTCTTAATAAAACTGTCGTGCATATGATGAACCTTTCAAGATTTTAGCATACACAACAGTAACCATAAATTTGCTAACCAATTAATTTTGTACATCACAGATCAGTCAACATTTCATTTCATTTTAAGCATGCACATAAAATGACCTAGAACCTTGAATTGCAAAAATCAAATATTTACAATGATCTTACATTAAATCCTAGGACACAAATGTCTTCAAATTCTTTAAACAAATACCGTGTGCTATTATGCAACCACGCGTATTACTGTACTTTTACTATCGGGTGGTTCAACAGTTTTAACGGTAAAACTTTCGCCGTTATTTTTATAAAAAGATAATTATGTCATTTTCTAACTACGACAATACTTCTGTTGTGGGTCCACCAATGATTGTGTCGTCGTACGAATATTTCCTGTTAAAACGAATATTCACCGAGCAATCGAATATTATATAACCACTTACTAACTTTGTAAAATTTATAAATATTACCCACAACTATAACATTATATCAAATTCACACCATAATATTCAAAAATATAATTCGAGAAAATTATTCTTTATTCATAAAAGTTGGGGTCTTACAACCTCCCCTTCTTATGAAATTTCGTCCTCGAAATTAGGGTACGTACATGGTATGTCGAAGAGGTGAGAATTGTGAGACCCCGAATTTTTTGAAATGAATGTATTCAATTTTCTTATAATTATTCTATTTAGTAAATGGTTAAATTGATAAATGTTAAATTTAAGGTTGATGTGTGAAAATTTTTAAAAGTAAGAAAGTTGTCATAAACTACCCCGTGATAAAAGTATAGTAATACGCATGGTTGTATAGTAGCACACAGTATTATACATTATCTTTGATTATTGATGATTACTTGAGAAGTCACTCAGTTATACTCAATTATTGTTACAGTAATTGCTGCATAATATCTCTCATATTATTGATTCAATTATTTTCACAGTATCATCTGCATAATATTTTATATTATTAAATCAATAATTGAAACGACAAATTTATTCATATTATTATTTGTAATATTGATGATGTCTAGAAAATTCTGTCGATGAGAGGTTTGGTCACCTAATTGCGCGTCAATAGGGAGAAATCCTTATCGGAAAGCCCCATCTTTCCTGGGAATGATCTGGTTATTAAATATTGTGAGTTATAATATTAATGATGAATAAGTTCGTGTTGATTAAAGATGAAATTGATAGTTCCATTGTGTTGGAAGTATTAGTGTTAGTGGAAATCGACATTTATTTCGATAGTAATTGATGTCTGAAAGTTATATTGACCAATCGGGTAATTAATTGGATAAGTGAGCAATTAATTACAATTAATTCACATGCTTTTAACTATTTGTTCACATGTGTGTACTATTGATTCACATGCATGTACTATTAGAGGTGGTAGTGCAAGATTGATAATACTTGTAAGACTAAATTAAAAATGGAGGTATAGATGAAGATACTATACTGTAATTATTTTTTTTACATGATTGTACTATTGAGTCACATGATTGTACTATTGATTCACATGATATACTATTAGGGGAGGTGGTGCAAGTTTGATAATACTTGCAGGACTAAATAAAAAATGAAGAAAAAGAGGAAGATATTATACTGTAATATTTCGAGCCCCAAAACGTGCAATTATCGAAAATATATTTTTCAATAAATAGAAGCTCATTCTTCTTTCATTCTCACCAATTCACTAAGTCTCACAAGAGCAATTATAAAGAGAGAAGCTATAAAGAGAGAAGCTTTAAAGAGAAAAAAGAAGTGAAGTAGCAAGAAGAAGCAAAGTCTGCTACTTCACTATTCTAGTATCCAGTTTTCTTATGAGGTAAGGGGTATTATTTATTTCATATTCTGAAGAGAAATTATTTTTTGTATTCGTATGAATATTATTTTTGTTTAATATTCGTAAGAGGTATTATTTATTTCATATTCTGAAGAGATGTTATTTTTCGTATTCGTATGAATATTATATTCGTTCAATATTCGTAAGGAATATTATCTTCGTTCAATATCCGTAGAAATATTATTTTTGTTCAACTGTCATAAGGGGTATTATTTCTTCGTAAATGATATTATTTCTTTCAATATCGTTATGCTGGAATATTGGTACAAATTTTATTTTAGAATTTCTACCTTTTTGTGTCGAGGTTACTATTCATTCTAGTATTATTCACTCAGATATTCGGGACACATTTTGTGTCGTAGTACTATTCATGAGTTACTATTCACGAGTTACTATTCACCCGATTATTATTCACTCTAGTATTATTCATTTGAGTATTCAGAGTACTTTTTGTGCCGGAGTACTATTCACAAATTACTATTCACGAGTAACTATTCACCTAGTTACTATTCACTTTAGTATTATTCACTCAGGTATTTGGGGTACTTTTTATATCGGGATACTATTCACGAGATACTATTCCCAAAGTACTATTCACAGAGTACTATTCTCGGGGTACTATTTACCCGGATAATATATTTCTTTTCTGTCCAAAATATTTTTGGTACATGAATATTATTCTTGAATTTTACTACACAAAGCATTATCATGTTGACAATATAGATATTTTTAAACTCTGGATAAATTTAAAATCTTTAATATTTATCCTTGATTTCGTTTGATTAATGCTTATTTCATTGTCCTCATCCTCATACTTATATTATGATGAAAATCATCTTTGGCTTAGGTGCAAAGATGGACTGTTGATTATTGGTTTTATAGTTGTATTTCTTTGGCTTACATGAAAAGATGGACTGTTGATTATTGATTTTATAGTTGTATATCTTTGGCTTACGTGCAAAGATGGACAGGTGTATGACATGATCATAACCACTGGTGATAATAACGAATATCCTTGGCCCATAGTGCATGAATAATTCGAAGATGTGATTGGCATGATCATGACCATTAGTTAACAATTGAATGTCTTAGGCCGTAGTGCACTGACAGACAATTGATTGGTATGATCATGACCATTGGTTTTATAGTTGAATATCTTTCGCCCTTAGTGCAAAGGTAGAAAACTGATTTGTATAATCATTGTTATTATATTTGAATATCTTTAGCCTTTGGGGTAAGGTAATTGTGTAAACGTTCTATTAAACCTTTGTGGAAAGGAGAAGCTGTTGATTTACATGATTATAAATATAAATTGTAGATTTAACTATAATCTTTGGTGGTTTAGGTGAAGACAGGTGATGATAGTTTTTTTTGTCTTGGGTATAACAAAGAGCTGTTGTTGAGTATTACAGGAATGAAATATTAACGATGGACTTTTAATCTAGAAGAGATAGTAGATATTATGTTCTATTTGACTCTTCTAATGGATTGCTTATTCTGTTGCAGTTAAACTTGATGTTTATTATATTTTATCAGTTTAACATTGTTGAAGGCTAACGATAATTTATTCTGCATTATCTTAGTCATAATATTTCTTACTGGGCTAGTTGAGCTCACCCTTTTGCTTTCATTGTTCTCTTCATGAAATGAGAACGTAGCTGGGACTAGTCGGGGAACAGAGTGACGGTCCAGATGTTTGCATTAGTAGTCTTCACTATTCAATGAAATAGTGTGATAATAAATGTAATGAATTCTTCATTTGAGTTTGAATACTGTCTATGAGACAATATTCGTGTAAAAACTCTAAGCTACGATGTTGTCGTATTGTATAAAAGAAGTTTATATTTGATTGTGTACCATGTATTTGGTGACTCAAGATGGGTGATATATACCTATTTTGGGGGTGTCACAGTTGGTATCAGATCTTAGGGATATGATCCCTGGCTGAGATGTGAGACAAGAACTAGGAGGGGAGAGACGGAGAATTCCTTCGCTAGAATGACCTTCCTAAGTTTATTTATTATTTAATTGGTCGGTCGGAGTATAGGAATAATATGTGGAAGTCAAATAACCCTTGTTTTGAAACTATATTCTAGAACGCTATCTAAAATACAGGAAATGAGCAATATGATACATAGGAAACAATCGGAAAGGTACAATCCAAAAAGAAAGTAATTTATTCTCATCTCTTCGAACTACCAGGTACGTAAATTTCGAGGGCAAAGTTTCATAAGGAGGGGAGATTGTGAGACCCCGAATTTTATGAAATGAAAGTATTCAATTTTCTTATAATTATTCTATTTAATAAATGGTTAAATTGATAAAGGCTAAAGTTAAGGGTGATGTGTGAAAATTTTTCAAAGTAAGAAAGTTGTCATAAACTACCCCGTGATAAAAGTATAGTAATACGCGCGGTTTCATAGTAGCATACAGTATTGTACATTATCTTTGATTATTGATGATTACGCGAGAAGTCACTCAGTTATACTCAATTATTGCTACAGTAATTGCTGCATAATATCTCTCATATTATTGATTCAATTATTGTCAAAGTATCATATGCATAATATTTTATATTATTAAATCAATAATTGAGACGACAAAGTTATTCATATTATTATTTGCAATATTGATGATGTCTAGAAAGTTCTGTCGAAGAGAGGTTTGGTCACCTAATTGCGCGCCAATAGGGAGAAATCCTTATCGGAAAGCCCCCTCTTTTCTTGGAATAACCTTGTTGTTAAATATTGTGAGTTATAATATTAATGATGAGTAAGTTCGTGTTGATTAAAGATGAAACTGATAGTTCCATTGTGTTGGAATTATTAGTGTTAGTGGAAAGTGACATTTATTTCGATAGTAATTGATGTCCGGAAGTTGTATTGACCAATCGAATAATTAATCGGATAAGTGAGCAATTAATTGCTATTAATTCACATGCTTTTAACTATTTGTTCACATTTGTGTACTATTGATTCACATGCATATACTATTAGGGGAGGTGATGCAAGATTGATAATACTTGCATGACGAAATTAAGAATGGAGGTATAGATGAAGGTACTATACTGTAATTATTTTTTTTCACACCATTATACTATTGAGTCACATTATTGTACTATTGATTCACATGATATACTATTAGGGGAGGTGGTGCAAGTTTGATAATACTTGTAGGACTAAATTAAAAATGAAGAAAAGAGGAAGATATTATACTATAATATTTCGAGCCCCAAACTGTGCAATTATCGAAAATATATTTTCCTATAAACAGAAGCTCATTCTTTTTTCATTCTCACCAATTCACTAAGTCTTACAAGAGCAATTATAGAGTGAGAAGCTTTAGAGAGAAAGAAGAAGCGAAGTCTGCTACTTCACTATTCTAGTATCCAGTTTTCTTCTGAGGTAAGGGGTATTATTTTTTTCATATTCTGAAGAGATTTTTTTTTCTATTCGTATGAATATTATTTTCGTTTAATATTCGTAAGGGGTATTATTTATTTCATATTCTGAAGAGATGTTATTTTTCGTATTCGTATGAATATTATATTCGTTCAATATTCATAAGGAATATCATCTTCGTTCAATATTCGTAGGAATATTATTTTCGTTCAACAGTCGTAAGGGATATTATTTCTTCATAAATGATATTATTTCTTTCAATATCGTTATGCCGGAATATTGGTACAAATTTTATTGTGGATATTCTACCTTTTTGTGTCGAGGTTACTATTCATTCTAGTATTATTCACTCGGGTATTCGGGGCACTTTTAGTGTCAGAGTACTATTCACGAGTTACTATTCACATGTTACTATTCACTCTAGTATTATTACTCGAGTATTCGGGGCACTTTTCGTGCCGGAGTACTATTCACAAATTACTATTCACAGGTAACTATTCACCCGGTTACTATTCACTCTAGTATTATTCACTCAGGTATTTGGGATACTTTTCATGCCGAGATACTATTCACGAGATACTATTCCCGAAGTACTATTGATAGAGTACTATTCTCGGGGTACTATTTACCCGGAAAATATATTTCTTTTCTGTCCAAAATATTTTTGGTACATGAATATTATTCTTGAATTTTACTCCACAAAGCAGTATCATGTTAACAATTTGGATATTTTTAAACTCTGGATAAATTTAAAGTCTTTAATATTTATCCTCGATTTCGTTTGATTAATGCTTATTTCATTGTCATCATCCTCATGCTTATATTGTGATGAAAGTCATTTTTGGCTTACGTGCAAAGATGGACTGTTGATTATTGGTTTTATAGTTGTATATTTTTGGCTTACATGCAAAGATGTATTGTTGATTATTGGTTTTATAGTTGTATATCTTTGGCTTACGTGCAAAGATGGACATGTGTATGACATGATCATAACCACTAGTGATAATAACGAATATCCTTGGCCCATAGTGCATGAATAATTCAATGATGTGATTGACAGGATCATGACCATTAGTTAACAATTGAATGTATTCGGCCGTAGTGCACTGACAGACAATTGATTGGTATGATCATGACCATTGGTTTTATAGTTGAATATCTTTGGCCCGTAGTGCAAAGGGAGACAACTGATTGGTATAATCATTGTTATTATATTTGAATATCTTTAGCCTTTGGGGTAAGGATATTGAGTAAACGTTCTATTAAGCCTTTGTGGCAAGGAGAAACTGTTGATTTACATGATTATAAATATGAATTGTAGATTTAACTATAATCTTTGGTGGTTTAGGTGAAGACAGGTGATGATAGTTCTTTTTGTCTTGAGTATAACAAAGAACTGTTGTTGAGTATTACAGGAATGAAATATTAACGATAGACTGTTAATTTAGAAGAGATAGTAGACATTATGTTCTACTTGACTCTTCTAATGGATTGCTTATTCCGCTGCAGTTAAACTTGATGTTTATTATATTTTATTAGTTTAACATTGTTGAAGGCTAACTATAATTTATTCTGCATTATCTTAGTCATAATATTTCTTACTGAGCTAGGTTAGCTCACCCTTTTGCTTTCATTGTTCTCTTCAGGAAATGAGAACGTAGCTGGGACTAGTCGGGGAACAGAGTGACGGTCCAGATGTTTGCATTAGTAGTCCTCACTATTCAGTGAAATAGTGTGATAATAAATATAATGACGTCTTCATTTGAGTTTGAATACTATCTATGAGACAATATTCGTGTAAAAACTCTAAGCTACGATGTTGTCGTATTGTATAAAAGAAGTTTATATTTGATTGTGTACCATGTATTTGGTGACTCAAGATGGGTGATATATACCTATTTTGGGGGCGTAACTGTTGGTATCAGATCTTAGGGATATGATCCCTGGCTGAGATGTGAGACAAGAACTAGGAGGGGAGAGACGGGGAATTTCTTCGCTAGAATGACCTTCTTAAGTTTATTTATTATTTAATTGGTCGGTCGGAGTATAGGGATAATATGTGGCATGTCAATTAACCCTTGTTTTGAAACTATATCCTAGAACGCTATCTGAAATACAGAAAATGAGCCATATGATACATAGGAAACAATCGGAAAGGTACAATCGAAAAAGAAAGTAATTTATTCTCATCTCTTCGAACTACCAGGTACGTAAATTTCGAGGGCAAAATTTCATAAGGAGAGGAAATTGTGAGACCCCAAATTTTATGAAATGAAAGTATTTAATTTTCTTATAATTATTCTATTTAATAAATGGTTAAATTGATAAAGGCTAAAGTTAAGGGTGATGTGTGAAAATTTTTCAAAGTAAGAAAGTTGTCATAAACTACCCCGTGATAAAAGTATAGTAATACGCGCGGTTGTATAGTAGTACACAGTATTGTACATTATCTTTGATTATTGATGATTACGCGAGAAGTCACTCAGTTATACTCAATTATTGCTACAGTAATTGCTGCATAATATCTCTCATATTATTGATTCAATTATTGTCACAGTATCATCTGCATAATATTTTATATTATTAAATCAATAATTGAGACGACAAAGTTATTCATATTATTATTTGCAATATTGACGATGTCTAGAAAGTTCTGCCGAAGAGAGGTTTGGTTACCTAATTCCGCGCCAATAGGGAGAAATCCTTATCGGAAAGCCCCCTCTTTCCTGGGAATGATCTGGTTGTTAAATATTGTGAGTTATAATATTAATGATGAATAAGTTCATGTTGATTAAAGATGAAATTGATAGTTCCATTGTGTTGGGATTATTATTGTTAGTGGAAATCGACATTTATTTCGATAGTAATTGATGTCTGGAAGTTATATTGACCAATCAAGTAATTAATCGGATAAGTGAGCAATTAATTACTATTAATTCACATGCTTTTAACTATTTGTTCACATTTGTGTACTATTGATTCACATGCATATACTATTAGGGGAGGTGATGCAAGATTGATAATACTTACATGACGAAATTAAAAATGGAGGTATAAATGAAGGTACTATACTGTAATTATTTTTTTCACATGATTGTACTATTGAATCACATGATTGTACTATTGATTCACATGATATACTATTAGGAGAGGTGGTGCAAGTTTGAAAATACTTGCAGCACTAAATTAAAAATGAAGAAAAAGTGGAAGATATTATACTATAATATTTCGAGCCCCAAACTGTGCAATTATCTAAAATATATTTTCCTATAAATAGAAGCTCATTTTTCTTTCATTCTCACCAATTCACTAAGTCTCACAATAGAGAGAGAAGCTTTAGAGAGAAAGAAGAAGCGAAGTCTGCTACTTCACTATTCTATTATCCAGTTTTCTTATGAGGTAAGGGGTATTATTTATTTCATATTCTGAAGAGAAATTTTTTTTGTATTCGTATGAATATTATTTTTATTTAATATTCGTAAGGGGTATTATTTATTTCATATTCTGAAGAGATGTTATTTTTCGTATTCGTATGAATATTATATTTGTTCAATATTCATAAGGAATATCATCTTCGTTCAATATTCGTAGGAATATTATTTTCGTTC
The DNA here is from genome assembly GCA_020205505.1 of Panax japonicus. Taxonomy (NCBI): domain Eukaryota; kingdom Viridiplantae; phylum Streptophyta; class Magnoliopsida; order Apiales; family Araliaceae; genus Panax; species Panax japonicus. The sequence goes on from CM035111.1 coordinate 16,350,593, forward strand.
AACAGTCGTAAGGGATATTATTTCTTCGTAAATGATATTATTTCTTTCAATATCGTTATGCCGAAATATTTGTACGAATTTTATTGTGGATATTCTACCTTTTTGTGTCGAGATTATTATTCATTCTAGTATTATTCACTCGGGTATTCGAGGCACTTTTTGTGTCGGAGTACTATTCATGAGTTACTATTCATAGGTTACTATTCTCCCAGTTACTATTCACTCTAGTATTATTCACTCGAGTATTCGGGGCACTTTTTGTGCCAGAGTACTATTCACGAGTTACTATTCACGGGTAACTATTCACCCAGTTACTATTCACTCTAGTATTATTCACTCGGATATTTGGAGTACTTTTCATGCTGGGATACTATTCACGAGATACTATTCCTGAAGTACTATTCACAGAGTACTATTCTCGGGGTAATATTTACCCGGAAAATATATTTCTTTTCTATCCAAAATATTTTTGGTACATGAATATTATTCTTGAATTTTACTCCACAAAGCAGTATCATGTTAACAATTTGGATAATTTTAAACTCTGGATAAATTTAAAGTCTTTAATATTTATCCTCGATTTCGTTTGATTAATGCTTATTTCATTGTCATCATCCTCATGCTTATATTATGATGAAAGTCATTTTTGGCTTACGTGCAAAGATGGACTGTTGATTATTGGTTTTATAGTTGTATATCTTTGACTTACATGCAAAGATGTACTGTTGATTATTGGTTTTATAGTTGTATATCTTTGGCTTACGTGCAAATATGGACATGTGTATGACATGATCATAACCACTAGTGATAATAACGAATATCCTTGGCCCATAGTGCATGAATAATTCGATGATGTGATTGGCATGATCATGACCATTAGTTAACAATTGAATGTCTTTGGCCGTAGTGCACTGACAGACAATTGATTGGTATGATCATGACCATTGGTTTTATAGTTGAATATCTTTGGCCCGTAATGCAAAGGTAGACAACTGATTGGTATAATCGTTGTTATTACATTTGAATATCTTTTGCCTTTGGGGTAAAGATATTGAGTAAACGTTCTATTAAGCCTTTGTGGCAAGGAGAAACTGTTGATTTACATGATTATAAATATGAATGGTAGATTTAACTATACTCTTTGGTGGTTTAGGTGAAGACAGGTGATGATAGTTCTTTTTGTCTTTGGGTATAACAAAGAACTGTTGCTGAGTATTACAGGAATGAAATATTAACGATGGACTTTTAATCTAGAAGAGATAGTAGACATTATGTTCTACTTGACTCTTCTAGTGGATTGCTTATTCTGCTGTAGTTAAACTTGATGTTTATTATATTTTATCAGTTTAACATTGTTGAATGCTAACTATAGTTTATTCTGCATTATCTTTGTCATAATATTTCTTACTGGGTTAGTTGAGCTCACCCTTTTGCTTTCATTGTTCTCTTCAGGAAATGAGAACGTAGCTGGGACTAGTCGGGGAACGGAGTGACGGTCCAGATGTTTGCATTAATAGTCCTCACTATTCAGTGAAATAGTGTGATAATAAATGTAATGAGGACTTCATTTGAGTTTGAATACTGTCTATGAGAAATATCCGTGTAAAATCTCTAAGCTACGATGTTGTCATATTGTATAAAAGAAGTTTATATTTGATTTTGTACCATGTATTTGGAGACTCAAGATTGATGATGTATACCTATTTTGGGGGTGTCACAAAGATATCTTGACTTCATCTCAGATTCTAACTCCCAGGTCATTTCCTCCACATCGTGGTTTCTCCACAAAACTTTGACTTGATATATAACATTGGAGCGTAGAATATGATCCTTCGTATCCAAGATTTTAACAGGTAAGTCTTCATATGTTAAATCTTCTTCTATCTCGTCTGGTTCTAGTTCAATAATATGTGTAAGATCCCAACTTTTTAAATAAAGATTAAATTTTCTCAAAATATATTTTTGAATATTATGGTGTGGATTTGATATAATGTTATAGTTTTGGGTAATATTTACTAATTTTGTAAAGTACGCAAGTTGTTATATAATATTCGATTGGTCGGGGAATATTCGTTTTAACAGGAAATATTCGTACAACGGCACAATCATTGGTGGACCCCCACAACGGAATTATTGTCGAATTGAGAAAACGACAAGAATACTTTTTGAAAATAACGGCGAAAGTTTTACCGTTAACTGTTGAACTACCCGGTAGTAAAAGTACAGTAATACACATGGTTGCATAGTAGCACACGGTATTGATTATTGATGCTTACGTGAGAAGTCACTCAATTATACTCAATTATTGCTACAATAATTGCTGCATCATATCTATCATATTATTGATTCAATTATTGTCGCAGTATCATCTGCATAAAATGTTTTTTTTATTAAATCAATGCTTGAGACGACAAAGTTATTCATATTATAAATTTCAATATTTACAATGTCTAGAAGTTCTGTCAAGGAGAGGTTTGGCCACCTAATTGCGCGCCAATAGGGAGAAATCCTTATTGGAAAGCTCCCTCTTTCCTGGGAACGACCTGGTTGATAAATATTGTGAGTTATAATATTAATGATGAATGTTGTTCGGAGTTGAATTTGGAGACGCGGACGTGATATTTGAGTCCGGAACGACGAAATTAGTAAAAATAGTCTATAAACACAAAATTTTCCGGGATTCACTATTTGGTCAAAAAGTCAATAGTTGACTTTTTTGGAAAGGTCAAACTTCGAAATTTCAAAAATTATATTTTTGATAAAAATAGTTTCATTATGTTGGAATTGTTTGTGTTAATAAAAATTGACATTTATTCCAATGATAATTGATGTCTAGGGGTTATATTGATAAATCGGGTAATTTATCGGATAAATAAGCAATTAATTACAACTAATTCACATGCTTATATAACTATTTGTTCACATATGTGTAGTATTGAATCACATTATTTACTATTAGGGGAGTTGGTGCAAGATTGATAATACTTGCATGACTAAGTTAAAAATGGAGGTATAGATGGAGGTACTATACTGTAATTCGTAATTTTCACATGATTATACTATTGATTCACATAATTGAACTATTGATTCACATTATTTACTATTAGGGGAGTTGGTGCAAGATTGATAATACTTGCAGGACTAAATTAAAAATAAAAGAAAAGTTGGAGGTATTGTACTGTAATTTTTTGAGCCCCAAAATGTGCAATTATCGAAACTATATTTTCCTATAAATAGAAGCTCATTCTTCATTCATTTCTCACCAATTCACAAAAGCTTTAAAACGATTATTATAGAGAGAAATTATATAGAGAAAGAAGAAGAAAAGTCTGCTACCTCACTATTCCACTATCTAGTTTTTTCCAAGGTAGGGATTATTATTTCTTTCTTATCTATTAAGAGAACTTCTGTTATTCCATTCTTATTATCCTGTTGGAATAACCTGTATACGCGGGCTACCCTATACTTGGTGAAATTCTTCTGTTGTTCCATTCTTTATCATTCTTTTGGAACATCCTGGTCTATGCGTTCTACGCCGGACCTGGTTTCGTCTTTATTATTCGGTTGGAATATCCTGTCTATGCGGTCTACGCCGGACCTGATTCCGTCTTTATTATTCTGTTGGAATATCCTGTCTTTGCTTTTTACGCCGGTCCTGATTCCGTCTTTATTATTCTGTTGGAATATCCATTTTATGCGTTTTACGCCGGACCTAATTCCGTCTTTATTATTCTGTTGGAATATCCTGTCTGTGCGTTTTACGCCGGACCTGATTCCGTTATTTATTATTCTGTTGGAATAACCTGCCTGTGCGGTCTATCGCATGCCTGGTAATTTCTTTTGTTATTCCATTCCTTATTATACTCAGTTGGTTAAAGTTTTAACTTTTATACTCCATAAAATTAGTGGAATATCCTTGATATTTGCGCTTCATCCAGTATCTTTTCATGGAAATATTCTTCTGAGCATTCTTGAATTTTACTCTACAAAGCAGTATCATGTTGACAATTTGGACGTTATTAGTTCCTGGATAAAAGAATTCTTGAACTTGTTTTATTGAATTCTTATATCATTGTCATCATCCTCATGTTTATATTTTGTTAAAAGTCATCTGTGGCCTATAGTGCATAAATGGACTTGGTATGATTATGACCAGAGATTATTCGGTGTAATCATGACCGTAATGTTACAAATGATATGGTAAAAGTCCTCATTGGCCCGTAGTGCATTGATGGACAGTTGTTGGCATTATCATGACCATTAATGAATACACAAATATTCTTGGCCCGTAATGCATGGATAATTGTGGCCGTGATACAAAAGAATATCCTTGGCCGTAGTTCAGGGGTGATTCGATGATGTGGATTATTTATTAAGGTGAGTCTCAGCGATAAAAGTGATGAAAAACCTTCTAAATCATAAAAGATAATATATTTTATTCTCTACTTGACTCTTTTAATGGATTGCTTGTTCCGCTGCTAGTTAAACTTGATGGTTGTTATATTGTATCAGTTTAACAATGTTGAAGGCTAACGATAATATATTCTGCATTATCTTAGTCATAATATTTCCTACTGGGCTAGTTGAGCTCACCCTTTTACTTTTATTGTTCTCTTCAGGAAATGAGAACGTAACAGGGACTAGTCGGGGAACGGAGTGACGGACCAGATGATAACATTAGTAGTTCTCACTATTCTGTGAAATAGTGTGATAATAATTATAATGAGGACTCCTTTTGAGTTTGTATAATCTCTAGTAGACAATATTTGTATTCAAACTCACAGCTTATGTTTTGTCGTATTGTACATGATAGTTGTATTATTAAGTTGTATTTGAATTCTGTATCATGTAAGTGGCTACCCAAGATGGGTGATGTATACCTAATTTTGGGGGCGTCACAGTTGGTATCAAAGCTTAGGGATATGATCCCTGGCTAAGATGTGAGACTAGAACTAGGAAGGGAGAGACGGGGAATTCCTTCGCTAGTGTGACCTACCTAAGTTTATTTGGTATTTAATTGGTTGGTCAGAGTATATGGATAATATGTTGCATATCAATTAACCCTTGTTTTGTGGCAGTATTTGAAAATGGCATCCGAGAATGTTGAGAACATCAATGGAGCACATGAGACCGTTGAGTCTCCACAAGTCAATAACCAGGACAATGTGCATCAAGAAAGAGACAATCCTCATGCAAACAACAACACTGACCAAATGATGAACGATGGAATGTTTCGAGGCTTCATGCAATTCATGCAACATCAGGCGAGAGTGGCTCCTGTTCAAAATACAGGTGTAAACACAGGAAACTCTCGGATGATCAGCACTAAACAGTTCAAAGAGCTGGGACCACCGGAGTTTATTGGAGAGCCAAAACCATTTAAGGCGGAAGCATGGATAAAGAAAATTACCAAGATATTTGATGTCTTGGGATGCTCCGAGGAGCAAAAGGTTCCCTTCGCCACCTTCATGTTGCGTGAAGAGGCAGATTACTGGTGGGAATATGTAAAACGTACCAAGCCTGACACACTCAAGATGTCTTGGGAGAAGTTCCAAGAGCTATTCAATGACAAGTACTTTCCCGAAAGTATTCGTCACATGAAGGAGGTGGAGTTTATCAAGTTGGAACAAAAAAATATGACCGTGTCACAGTACAAGGCTAAATTTGCGGAGTTATCCCGGTTTGCATCCCATTTGGTTGAAAATGAGGAGCGAATGACGCAAATATTTTTAAGAGGTTTGAAACTGGAGATACGTCAATATCTAATTTCTCATAAACTGTGTTTGTACTCAGATGTTGTAAATAGGGCTCAGTTATTGGAGTGCGGTAACGAGTCAACGCAACCAAGGGAAAGCAGCCGGCAGCATGAAAATACCAGTGGTAACAGTCATCGAAACGGTGACAACAAGCGTGGAGGGAATCAACATGCCAGAAATGGTAACCACTTCGGTGGTAATCATGGCCAAGACAGTAAAAATGGACATTTCAAGAAAAAGAGATTCAACAATGATGGAAAGACGTCAGTACCAGCAACCGTGGTTAAGGAAGGAGAACGACCACCTATCGTATGCTTCAAATGCGGAGGGGAGGGACATATCAGTCCAAACTGCGCGATGCCATCCAAAGCGTGTTATAATTGTGGAAGAGAAGGTCACCTAGCCTGATTTTGTCGTTCACCGAAGACAATTTCAGCTAGAATGGAGGCACCAAAGGCCGTCCCAGAAAAGTCAAAGCTGGTAGTGCAAGGGAGAGCATTTGTTGTGACCTCCCAGAAAGTAAGGAACCCGAACAAGGTCATCATGGGTAAGCTTATCATAAACTCTAGCGAAGTCTATACCTTATTTGATATCGGTTCTACCCATTCTTTTATTTCTCCTACTTTTACTCAACGATTAAATTTGACTCCGGAGAAATTAGACTCTGACTTATCTGTTGAAACTCCATTAGGAGAAACCTTCATTACATCCACTGTTTATAAGTCTTGTTTGATTCAAATCGGTAACCGCACGTTACTTGTCGATCTTATCTCCTTAAAAATACTTGCATTTGACGTGATTCTAGGGATTGATTGGTTAACTACTCATCATGCTAAAATTGATTGTTTTCGTAAGGTTTTAGCTTTCATATTCCTAATAAACCTATTATGCGAATTCAAGCGACCAAACCATTAAAATCAATCACGGTCATCTCAAGCCATAAAGCTATTCGTTTATTGAAAAACGGATGTCAAGCTTTCTTAGCTCATGTCACGGATTTAAACAAAAATACGTCAGATTTGAAGGATATTTCTATTGTTAATAAACTTCCTGACGTATTCTCTGAAGAACTTCCTGGCCTACCCCCAGAGCGTGAAGTTGAATTTTGTATCGACCTTGAACCCGATACAAAACCCATTTCCAAAGCCCCATATCGAATGGCTCCTATTGAACTTCAGGAGTTAAAGACCCAATTGCAGGAATTATTAGACATTGGTTTCATTCGTCCTAGTACGTCTCCTTAGGGTGCTCCTGTTCTATTCGTGAAGAAAGATGGGATTATACGACTTTGTATTGATTATCGGGAGTTGAATCATGTCACCATCAAAAATAGGTACCTATTGCAACGTATTGATGATATGTTTGATCAATTACAAGGAGCACAATTTTTTTCAAAGATCGATCTTCGTTCTGGATATCATCAGCTGAAGGTTAAAATTGAGGATATTCCAAAGACTGCCTTCAGAACTCGGTACGGGCATTATGAATTCTTAGTCATGTCTTTTGGATTAACTAATGCTCCTGCTGCCTTCATGGATATGATGATCCGAGTATTCAAGGAATATTTGGATCACTTTGTGGTCGTCTTTATTGATGACATCCTTATTTATTCCAAAAGTCGTGAAGATCATGAACAACACTTGAGGCTGATACTCCAAAAGCTTCGTGAATATAAGCTTTATGCCAAGTTAAAGAAATACGAGTTCTGGCTTGAGGAAGTAGCATTCCTTGGGCACATAGTATCAAGTCATGGAATATCCGTTGACCCAGCAAAGATTGAAGCTATTCATGCTGGGAGCAACCCAAATCAGTGACTGAAATACGTAGCTTTCTCGGTTTAGCTGGTTATTATCGGAGATTCGTGGAAGGATTTTCTCGAATCGCTACTCCATTAACTCAGCTGACTCAGAGAGATACAAAGTTCGGTTGGAACGAGGAATGTGAGAAGAGTATTTAAGAACTCAAAAGGAGACTCATTTCAGCACCTGTTCTGACAATCCCATCTGGTTCGGAGGGATTTGTCATCTACAGTGATGCTTCGGGCAAAGGGTTAGGATGTGTTCTCATACAACATGGGAAAGTCATAGCCTATGCCTCAAGACAACTCAAAGAATATGAGAGGAATTATCCTACTCATGATCTAGAGTTGGCAGCTGTTGTCTTCGCACTTAAAATTTGGAGGCATTACTTGTATGGAGAGAAAGTGAAGATCTTTACGGATCATAAAAGCCTAAAATATTTCTTCACTCAAAAGGAACTCAACATGTGACAACGACGTTGGCTTGAACTGATGAGAGATTATGATCATACCATACAATACCATCCTAGAAAAGCGAACATGGTAGCTGACGCATTGAATAGAAGATCATATGCGGGTACAAAAGCAATATTCACAACACAAAAGCCCATTTTGTGTGACATGCAAAGGATGGAGATAGAGTTAAAGACTCCAGGGACCCATGTGATGATGACAAATATACGAGTAGAACCGACTTTAATTGATAAAGTTAAAGTTGCTCAAGTTACAGATCCGAAGCTGATGCATATGAGGAAGAAAGTACAAGAAGGTGCTATGCCGGAAGCAAGAATCGATGAAGAAGGAATACTCCGAGTCAACTCCAGACTTTGTGTTCCTAACGATTCTGGATTGAAGTATAAATCATGATGGAGGCGTACAACACACTGTTTGCAATCCATCTTGGGAGTACCAAAATGTATCATGATCTTCGACATACATTTTGGTGGAGCAATATGAAGAGAGATAGCGGAGTTTATCTTAAGGTGTATAACTTGTCAACGAGTCAAGGCAGAGCATCAAGTGCCAAAAGGTCCATTGCAACCACTTAAAATTCCAGAATGGACGTGGGAGCACATTACCATGGATTTCATTACTGGTCTTCCCAAGGTTTCTCAAGGCATAGATGCGATTTGGGTCATTGTTGATAGATTGACCAAGTCTTCTCATTTCTTACCGATACGAGAAACTTATGCACTTGAACGTCTTGCTAGTATATACATAAAAGAGATCATAAGATTGCATGGTATGCTAGTATCCATAGTTTCTTATCGAGACCCAAGATTCACTTCAAGATTTTGGGTTAGTTTGCAAAAAGCTATGGGCACTGATTTACGATTTAGCTCGGCATATCATCCTCAGACGGACGGGCAGTCGGAGAGGATGATTCAAACTCTTGAAGATCTATTAAGACTCTGTGTCCTTGACTTCAAGGGAAGTTGGGACAAGTTCTTACCATTGGTGGAGTTTTCCTACAACAACAGTTATCAAGCAAGTATTGACATGGCTCCATTCGAGGCGTTGTATGGAAGAAAGTGTCGTTCTCCAGTATGCTGGGATGAGGTGGGTGAAGCAACGTTGTTAGGACCAGAGTTGGTACATATGACTATAGAAAAGATTCAAATGATCCGATAACGTATAAAAATTTCACAAGATTGACAAAAGAGTTATGCTGATCTTCATCGAAAGGACGTAGAATTCGATATTGAAGATCATGTGTTGTTATGTGTTGCTCCATGGAAATGAGTTACAAGATTTGGAAAGAGAGGAAAGCTCAATCCTCGATTCATCGGCCCATTTTTATTCCTCGATCGAGTAGGAACTGTGGCCTATAGACTTGCGTTACCGCCAAGTATGTCTCATGTTCATAATGTTTTTCACATATACATGTTACGTAAATATGTGAAAGACCCGAACCACATTATTGAGTTAGAACCGAACGAAATAGAGGAAGATTTAACGTATGAAGAGGTTCCTGTTAAAATCTTGGATAAGAAGGAACATATTCTACGCTCCAAGGTTAAACCTCAAGTCAAAGTTTTGTGGAGAAACTACGATGTTGAGGAAATGACCTGGGAGTTAGAATCTGAAATGAAATCAAAGTATCCTCACCTCTTCGACATACCAAGTACGCACCCTAATTTCGAGGATGAAATTTCATAAGAAGGGGAGGTTGTAAGACCCCAACTTTTTGAATAAAGATTAAATTTTTTCGAAATATATTTTTGAATATTATGGTGTGGATTTGATATAATGTTATAGTTGTGGGTAATATTTACAAATTTTGCAAAGTACGCAAGTTGTTATATAATATTCGATTGGTCAGGGAATATTCGTTTTAATAGGGAATATTCGTACAACGACACAATCATTGGTGGACCCCCACAACGGAATTATTGTCAGATTTTGAAAACGACAAAAATATTTTATGAAAATAACGGTGGAAGTTTTACCGTTAACTATTGAAATAGCCGGTAGTAAAAGTACAGTAATACGTGTGGTTGCATAGTAGCACACGGTATTGATTATTGATGCTTACGTGAGAAGTCACTCAGTTATACTCAATTATTGCTACAGTAATTGCTGCATCATATCAATCATATTATTGATTCAATTATTGTCAAAGTATCATCTGCATAAAATGTTTTTTTTATTAAATCAATGCTTGAGACGACAAAGTTATTCATATTATAAATTTCAATATTTACAATGTCTAGAAGTTCTGTCAAGGAAATGTTTGGTCACCTAATTGTGCGCCAATAGGGAGAAATCCTTATTGGAAAGCCCCCTCTTTCCTGGGAATGACCTGGTTGATAAATATTGTGAGTTATAATATTAATGATGAATGTTGTTCGGAGTTGAATTTGGAGACGCAGACGTGATATTTGAGTCCAGAATGACAAAATTAATAAAAATAGTCTATAAACACAAAATTTTCCGGGATTCACTATTTGGTCAAAAAGTCAACATTTGACTTTTTCGAGAAAGTCAAACTTTGAAATTTCAAAATTTATATTTTTGATAAAAATAGTTTCATTATGTTGGAATTGTTTGTGTTAGTGAAAAGCGACATTTATTTCGATGATAATTGATGTCTATGGGTTATATTGATAAATTGGGTAATTTATCGGATAAATGAGCAATTAATGTGACGCCCCCAAAATAGGTATACAACACCCATTCTGAGTCGCCAAAATACATGGTATAGAAAGTAAACTACAACTTCAATAATACAAGTGTCGTATGAAATACGACAATACATACTGTGAGTTTAAATACAAATATTGTCTTCTAGACAATATTCACATGCAAATAAGTCCTCATTACAATTATTCAAACACTATTTTACAGAAATAGTGAGGACAACTACAACATCATCCTAGAATCATCACTCCATACCCCGACTCGATCCCGCTATGTTCTCACCTCCTGAGAAGAAAAATGGAACAAAAAGGAAAGGGTGAGCTCAACTAGCCCAGTAAAGAATATTATGACTAAGATAATATACAACAAATTATCGTTAGTCTTCAACAGGGAAAAATCTGATAGAATACAATAGACAACAAGTTTTAGATCAATAAATGCAGCGGAAATAGCAATCCATTAGAAGAGTCAGGTAGAGGATGAATTCTACTGTCTTCTAATATTTAAGAGTCCATCATCAATATTTTATCCCTGTAACAACAATCAATATACATCTTTAATCATCTTTGCACTACAGGCCAAAGATATTCATTTATATCACCAGTTGGTCATGTTCATCTCAACACCTGTTCATCTTTGCACTACGGGCCAAAGAGATTCATCAGTTTAATCATTCATCTTTGCACTACAGGCCAAAGATATTCATCAAGTATCATCATTTAGGACTGAGGATGATGAAAAACATTTTTAAGAATGAATCCAGTGAAATAGAAGGACAAATATTAGGGATTCGTACAACAGTTTATCCAAGATCAATAATACTTCATAACAACCGATTTTGAAGCAGAACTCAAAAATAACGATCAAAACATGGATACAATCAAAGATAGTAGCCAAAATAGACATCTTGGACAAAAAGGAAAATTTTCATTTTTTGGTGAATAGTGCCGTATTCGTGAATAGTGCCGTATACGTGAATAGTGCCGTATACGTGAATAGTAACTCCGACACCAAAAGATAGAAATTTCACAAAAAACATCTTCACGCTTCGTGAATAGTAACTCGTGAATAGTAACCCCGACATGAAAAAGTTCCAAATTTGATAAAAAGTTCCAACCAATATTTCAGCATAATGATATTGAAGAAATAATATCATTTAGAAGAAAATAACATCCCTTACCTCAAAGAAACAGTACTTCGGAAGGAAAGGTCGGAAGTGATGCTGAATGAAAACTTCTATGAACAGCAACTCTCAAAGTATCAAAATACTCACAAAATACACTCAATAATATAGAGAGAGGGAGAAAACTTTGTTTCTGGTGTGATTTTCAATTCTAACTTAGCCCTCTATTTATAGGAAAATTTTAGCTCGCCGAAGCAGGCTTGACCTGCTACCTGATGGCTTTACCTGCTACTATTACCACCTACCACATTTGAAATAAAAATTCAGCACATTTTTCACCAACCACAAGTGGGGCCCACTCAATTCTAGAATTTTCCACCAAAATCATTTATAACCATAATTTCTGAAGCAGACTCCTCTTAAAATTCATAACAAATCATTTGTTCATTTTTAACGGTTCAAAATTTTTAGACATATACCTAACTTATATATGTATAACATATCCAAAAATCATAACGATCCAACGGTCGGATTAAAAATTATAATTTTCGCAAAAGAGCTTTAAGAACACCGAAATCCGACAAAATACTGATAAAACACCTCAGCGTTAATTCCTTCCACATAAAATAAATAAATCCATCATTTATATCAAATAAATATTTCATTATCATATAAATCAATAATTAATTATTCACAAATAATATTACAGAATCACAATTATGACAACCAGGCCGTTCCCAGGAAAGAGGGGGCTTTCCAATAAGGATTTCTCCTTACTGGCGCGCAATTAGGTGACCAAACCTCTCCTTAGACAGAACTTTCTAGACATTGCCAATAATGTTATCCGATAATATTATTCAAATAATATGGATTATTGATCTGATAATGGAAAATACTATGCAATGACAATTATTGAAACAATAATAATATAAATATCAACGCAGCAATTATTGAATTAATAAAGTAATGAACAGTAACTCCTGTAGCAATTATTGAGTAGTGCCTTCTTACGTAAGGATCAATAATTCAAAATACTGTGCAATACCGTGTGCCACTGTGCAACAACGCGTATTACTGTATTTTAACCACCAGGTAACCCAACAGTGTTAACGGTAACAATTTACGCCGTTATTTATAAAACTCAATCTTTGTCGTTTTCTTTCATCCAACCGTTTTCTGTTATGGGGCCCACAAATGACTGCGCCGTCGTACGAATATTCCCCGACAGCAAGAATATTCCACGACCAAACGAATATTCCCCGACAAAAATGAATATTTTAATAACCACTTGTTTATTTTGTAAAAATTTCATATTTCACCCATAACCAAAGCATTATATCAATTTAACCCTTATTAATTTAGAATAATGAATAAAGGAAAATTTAATTTTATTTAATAATAAGTTGGGGTCTTACAACCTCCCCTCCTTATGAAATTTCGTCCTCGAAATTGACGTACGTACCTGTTGTTTCGAACAGATGAGGGTACCTCGCTTTCATTTCCGATTCCAACTCCCAGGTCATTTCTTCAATAGCATGGTTTCTCCACAAAACTTTTACTTGTGGTATAACCTTGGTGCGTAGGATATGCTCTTTCCTATCCAAGATCTTAACAGGTATCTCCTCGTATGTTAAATCTTCGGCTATCTCGTCTGGTTCTAACTCAATAATATGGTTCGGGTCTTTCACATATTTGCGAAGCATAGATATGTGAAATACATTGTGAACACGAGACATACTTGGAGGTAACGCGAGTCTATAGGCCACATTTCCTATTCGGTCAAGAATCTCAAATGGACCAACAAATCTTGGATTGAGCTTTCCTCTCTTCCCAAATCTTGTAACTCCCTTCCATGGAGCAACACGTAACAATACATGATCTCCAATATTAAACTCCACGTCCTTTCTATGAAGATCAGCATAACTCTTTTGTCGATCTTGTGAAGTTTTAATACGTTGTCGAATCATTTGGATCTTTTCTATAGTCATGCATACTAAATCTGGTCCCAACAACGTTGCTTCTCCCACCTCGTCCCAGCATACTGGAGAACGACACTTTCTTCCATACAACGCCTCAAATGGAGCCATGCCTATACTTGCTTGATAACTATTGTTGTAGGAGAATTCCACTAGTGGCAAGTACTTATCCCAACTTCCTTTGAAATCTAGGACACAGAGTCTTAATAGATCTTCAAGGGTTTGAATAGTCCTCTCTGATTGTCCGTCCGTTTGAGGATGGTATGCTGAACTAAATCGTAAATCCGTGCCCATAGCTTTCTGCAAGCTAACCCAAAATCTTGAAGTGAATCTTGGGTCACGATCTGAAACTATGGATACTGGCATGCCATGCAACCGCACAATCTCATTCACGTACATACTAGCAAGACGTTCAAGGGAATAAGTCTCACGTATCGGCAAGAAATGGGCAGACTTGGTTAATCTATCAACAATAACCCAAATCGCATCTATACCTTGAGAAACTTTGGGAAGACCTGTAACGAAATCCATTGTAATGTGTTCCCACTTCCATTCCGGAATCTCAAGTGGTTGCAATGGACCCTTTGGCACTTGATGCTCCGCCTTTACGCGTTGACATGTTAAACACCTCGAGATAAACTCCGCAATCTCTCTCTTCATATTATTCCACCAAAATGTATGTCGAATATCATGATACATTTTGGTACTCCCAGGATGGATTGCAAACGGGGTATTATGTGCCTCCATCATGATTCTATGCTTCAAGTCAGAATCGTTCGGAACGCAAAGTCGAGAGTTGAATCGAAGTATTCCTTCTTCATCGATTCTTGCTTCTGGAATAGCACCTTCTTGTACTTTCTTCTTCATTTGCATCAGCCCCAGGTCCGTAGCTTGAGCAGCTTTAACTTTATCGATTAAAGTCAGTTCTACTCGTATATTCGCCATCATCACGTGGGTCCCTGGAGTCTTTAATTCTACCTCCATCCTTTGCAAGTCATATAAAATGGGCCTTTGCGTTGACAATATCGCACTCGTATTTGCATATGATCTTCTACTCAATGCGTCAGCTACTACGTTCGCTTTTCCAGGATGATATTGAATAGTGTGATCGTAATCTTTTAACAGTTCAAGCCAACGTCGTTGCCGCATATTGAGTTCTTTTTGGGTGAAGAAATATTTGAGGCTTTTATGGTCCGTATAAATCTCCACTTTCTCTCCATACAAGTAGTGTCTCCATATCTTCAACGCAAATACGACTGCTGCCAACTCCAGATCATGAGTAGGATAATTCCTCTCATATTCTTTGAGTTGTCGTGAGGCATAGGCTATGACTTTCCCATGTTGCATGAGAACACATCCTAACCCCTTGCCAGAAGCATCGCTGTAGATAACAAATCCATCCGAACCAGATGGTATTGTCAGAACAGGTGCCGAAATGAGTCTCCTCTTAAGCTCTTGGAAACTCTTCTCACATTCCTCGCTCCATATGAATTTTGTATCTTTCCGAGTCAGCTGAGTTAACGGAGTAGCGATTCGAGAAAATCCTTCCACGAATCTCCGATAATAACCAGCTAAGCCCAGAAAGCTACGCACTTCGGTCACCGACTTTGGCTGCTCCCAACTTTGTATTGCTTCAATCTTCGCCGGGTCAACAGATACTCCATGTTTTGACACCACGTGCCCAAGGAATGCTACTTCCTCAAGCCAGAACTCGCATTTCTTCAGCTTGGCATAAAGCTTGTGTTCACGAAGTCTTTGTAGTACCAGCTTCAAATGGTGCTCATGATCTTCATGGCTTTTGGAATAGATGAGGATGTCATCAATAAAGACAACAACGAACTGATCCAAATATTCCTTGAATACACGGTTCATCATATCCATGAAAGCAGCAGGAGCATTAGTCAATCCAAAAGACATGACTAAGAATTCATAATGCCCGTATCGAGTCCTGAATGCCGTCTTTGGAATATCCTCAGTTTTAATCTTCAGCTGATGATATCCAGAACGAAGATCGATCTTTAAAAAGAATTGTGCTCCTTGTAACTGGTCGAACAGGTCATCAATGAGAGGTAGCGGATACCTATTCTTGATAGTGACATGGTTTAATTCTCGGTAGTCAATACAAAGTCGCATACTCCCGTCTTTCTTCTTTACGAATAAAACAGGAGCACCCCAAGGAGATGTACTAGGACGAATGAAACCGATGTCCAATAATTCCTGTAGTTGGACTTTTAACTCCTGAAGTTCAATAGGAGCCATTTGATATGGGGTTTTAGAAATGGGCTTTGTACCCGGTTCAAGGTCAATAAAGAATTCAACATCACGTTCTGGGGGTAGACCGGGAAGCTCTTCAGGAAATACATCAGGGAATTCTCTAACCACAGAAATATTATTCAAATCTGACTTGTCTTTATTCAAATCCATAACATGGGCTAAGAAAGCTTGACATCCGTTTTTCAATAAACGAATAGCTTTGTGGCTTGATATGACAGTGACTGATTTTAGTGGTTTAGTGGTTTGAATTCGTATGACAGGTTGGTTAGGAATATGAAAACTAACAACCTTACGAAAACAATCAATTTTGGCATGATGAGTGGTTAACCAATCAATTCCTAAAATCACATCAAAAGCAAGTATCTTTAAAGAGATAAGATCAACAGGTAATGTGATAGTGCCAACTTGGATCATGCAAAATTGATAAACTGTAGATGTAACGAAGGTTTCACCCAACGGAGTTTCAACAGATAAATCAAAATCTAATTTCTCCGGAGTCAAGTTTAAACGTTGAGCACAAGTAGGAGAGATAAAAGAATGGGTAGAACCGGTATCTAGTAAGGTATAAACTTCGTAAGAATTCAAGATTAGCTTACCCGTGATCACTTCGTTTGGGTTCCTCATGTTTTGGCCAGTCACGACAAACGCTCTTCCAGGAACCGCTGATTTCGACTTATCCGGGACAGCCCTTGGAATCACCACTCCCGCTGAACTTGGTTTCGCTATAGTACAATCTCGAGCGATGTGGCCTTCCTTCCCACAGTTGTAACATACCTTGGATTGTTGTGGACAGTTTGGGCTGATATGTCCCTCCTTCCCGCATTTGTAACATCTAACTGGCGGTCGTTCTCCTCCCCTAAAATTTGTTGTTGGTGTTGGTGCTGCTGCTGATGTCTTCCCGTCGTTGTTGAATCTCCTCTTTCTGAAATTTCCACTTGAGTCACCTCTCCAATATTATCATGTCCATGATTACCACCTGAGTGGTTACCACCTTTGTCCGTATTCTTTCCTCCTCGCTGGTTATCATCGTTCTGATGACTACCCTGGTTGTGGTCCCTCGGTTGAGTATACTCACCATCTCGCTCTAACAACTGAGCCCTGTTTACAACATCTGAATATAAAGAAAATTTATGAGATATAAGGTATTGGCGAATCTCGGGTTTTAAACCTCTCAGAAACATTCGCGTCATGCGTTCCTCATTCTCCACCAAATGAGGTGCAAACCTGGACAACTCTGCGAACTTTGCCTCGTATTGAGACACCGTCATGTTGTTCTGTTCGAGTCTAATAAACTCTACCTCCTTCATATGACGAATACTTTCTGGAAAGTACTTGTCATTAAACAGTTTCTGAAATCTTTCCCATGACATGTTGAGTGCATCTGGCTGGGTACGCTTCACAGATTCCCACCAGTAATCTGCTTCACCACGAAACATAAAGGTGGCAATTGGAACCTTCTGTTCCTCCGTGCATCCCAAGACATCGAATATCTTGGTAATTTGCTTGACCCACGTTTCTGCCATGATCGGATCCGGCTTTCCCTTAAATTCTGGTGGTCCCAACTCCTTGAACTGCTTGGCTGTGACAGACCGCGCATTGCCATCATTTCCACCCGTATTTTGTACACGAGTCTCCCTTGTCTGATTTTGCATGAACTGCAAAAAGCTCCTAAACATTCCATCGTTCATCGTTTGTTCGGTAGTGTTGTTTACAGGAGGAATATTGCCTTCCTGTTGCCCGTTCTCCTGGTTTGCGACTAAAGGTTGTTCCATCGTCTCATAAACTCCATTGTTAACGTTCTCAGCAGCCATTCTTAAATACTGCCATAAAACAAGGGTTAATTAAACAAATTAACATGTCACATAATATTCCTATATTATGACCGACCATCAAATAAGCTTAGGTAGGACACACTAGCGAAGGATTTACTCGTCTCTCCCCTCCTAGTTCTATTCCCCAATCTCTGCCAGAGATCATATCCCTAAGCTCTGATACCAACTGTGACGCCCCCAAAATAGGTATACAACACCCATTCTGAGTCGCCAAAATACATGGTATAGAAAGCAAACTACAACTTCAATAATACAAGTGTCGTATGAAATACGACAATACATACTGTGAGTTTAAATACAAATATTGTCTTCTAGACAATATTCACATGCAAATAAGTCCTCATTACAATTATTCAAACACTATTTTACAGAAATAGTGAGGACAACTACAACATCATCCTAGAATCATTACTCCATACCCCGACTCGATCCCGCTATGTTCTCACCTCCTGAGAAGAAAAATGGAACAAAAAGGAAAGGGTGAGCTCAACTAGCCCAGTAAAGAATATTATGACTAAGATAATATACAACAAATTATCGTTAGTCTTCAACAGGGAAAAATCTGATAGAATACAATAGACAACAAATTTTAGATCAATAAATGCAGCGGAAACAGCAATCCATTAGAAGAGTCAGGTAGAGGATGAATTCTACTGTCTTCTAATATTTAAGAGTCCATCATCAATATTTTATCCCTGTAACAACAATCAATATACATCTTTAATCATCTTTGCACTACAGGCCAAAGATATTCATTTATATCACCAGTTGGTCATGTTCATCTCAACACCTGTTCATCTTTGCACTACGGGCCAAAGAGATTCATCAGTTTAATCATTCATCTTTGCACTACAGGCCAAAGATATTCATCAAGTATCATCATTTAGGACTGAGGATGATGAAAAACATTTTTAAGAATGAATCCAGTGAAATAGAAGGACAAATATTAGGGATTCGTACAACAGTTTATCCAAGATCAATAATACTTCATAACAACCGATTTTGAAGCAGAACTCAAAAATAACGATCAAAACATGGATACAATCAAAGATAATAGCCAAAATAGACATCTTGGACAAAAAGGAAAATTTTCATTTTTCGGTGAATAGTGCCGTATTCGTGAATAGTGCCGTATACGTGAATAGTGCCGTATACGTGAATAGTAACTCCGACACCAAAAGATAGAAATTTCACAAAAAACATCTTCACGCTTCGTGAATAGTACTCGTGAATAGTAACTCGTGAATAGTAACTCATGAATAGTAACTCGTGAATAGTAACTCGTGAATAGTAACCCCGACATGAAAAAGTTCCAAATTTGATAAAAAGTTTCAACCAATATTTCAGCATAATGATATTGAAGAAATAATATCATTTAGAAGAAAATAACATCCCTTACCTCAAAGAAACAGTACTTCGGAAGGAAAGGTCGGAAGTGATGCTGAATGAAAACTTCTATGAACAGCAACTCTCAAAGTATCAAAATACTCACAAAATACACTCAATAATATAGAGAGAGGGAGAAAACTTTGTTTCTGGTGTGATTTTCAATTCTAACTTAGCCCTCTATTTATAGGAAAATTTTAGCCCGCCGAAGCAGACTTGACCTGCTACCTGATGGCTTTACCTGCTACTATTACCACCTACCACATTTGAAATAAAAATTCAGCACATTTTTCACCAACCACAAGTGGGGCCCACTCAATTCTAGAATTTTCCACCAAAATCATTTATAACCCTAATTTCTGAAGCAGACTCCTCTTAAAATTCATAACAAATCATTTGTTCATTTTTAACGGTTCAAAATTTGTAGACATATACCTAACTTATATATGTATAACATATCCAAAAATCATAACGATCCAACGGTCGGATTAAAAATTATAATTTTCGCAAAAGAGCTTTAAGAACACCGAAATCCGACAAAATACTGATAAAACACCTCAGCGTTAATTCCTTCCACATAAAATAAATAAATCCATCATTTATATCAAATAAATATTTCATTATCATATAAATCAATAATTAATTATTCACAAATAATATTACAGAATCACAATTATGACAACCAGGCCGTTCCCAGGAAAGAGGGGGCTTTCCAATAAGGATTTCTCCTTACTGGCGCGCAATTAGGTGACCAAACAGACATTGCCAATAATGTTATCCGATAATATTATTCAAATAATATGGATTATTGATCTGATAATGGAAAATACTATGCAATGACAATTATTGAAACAATAATAATATAAATATCAACGCAGCAATTATTGAATTAATAAAGTAATGAACAGTAACTCCTGTAGCAATTATTGAGTAGTGCCTTCTTACGTAAGGATCAATAATTCAAAATACTGTGCAATACCGTGTGCCACTGTGCAACAACGCGTATTACTGTATTTTAACCACCAGGTAACCCAACAGTGTTAACGGTAACAATTTACGCCGTTATTTATAAAACTCAATCTTTGTCGTTTTCTTTCATCCAACCGTTTTCTGTTATGGGGCCCACAAATGACTGCGCCGTCGTACGAATATTCCCCGACAGCAAGAATATTCCACGACCAAACGAATATTCCCCGACAAAAATGAATATTTTAATAACCACTTGTTTATTTTGTAAAAATTTCATATTTCACCCATAACCAAAGCATTATATCAATTTAACCCTTATTAATTTAGAATAATGAATAAAGGAAAATTTAATTTTATTTAATAATAAGTTGGGGTCTTACAATTAATTGCTACTAATTCACATGCTTATATAACTATTTCTTCACATATGTGTACTATTGAATCACATTATTTACTATTAGGGGAGTTGGTGCAAGATTGATAATACTTGCATGACTAAGTTAAAAATGGAGGTATAGATGGAGGTACTATACTGTAATTCGTAATTTTCACATGATTATACTATTGATTCACATAATTAAACTATTGATTCACATTATTTACTATTAGGGGAGTTGGTGCAAGATTGATAATACTTACAGGACTAAATTAAAAATAAAAGAAAAGTTAGAGGTATTGTACTGTAATTTTTTGAGCCCCAAAACGTGCAATTATCGAAACTATATTTTCCTATAAATAGAAGCTCATTCTTCCTTCATTTCTCACCAATTCACAAAAACTTTAGAGCGATTATTATAGAGAGAAAGAAGAAGAGAAGTCTGCTATCTCACTATTCCAGTATCTAGTTTTTTCCAAGGTAGGGATTATTATTTCTTTCTTATCTATGAAGAGAACTTCTGTTATTCCTTTCTTATTATTCTATTGGAATAACCTGTATACGCGGGCTACCCTATACTTGGTGAAATTCTTCTGTTGTTCCATTCTTTATCATTCTGTTAGAACATCCTGTCTATGCGTTCTACACCGGACCTGGTTCCGTCTTTATTATTCGGTTGGAATATCCTGTCTGTGTGTTCTACACCGGACCTGATTCCATCTTTATTATTTTGTTGAAATATCCTATTTGTGCGTTTAACGCCGTACCTGATTCTGTATTTATTATTCTGTTGGAATATCATGTCTGTGCATTTTACGCCAGACCTGATTCCGCCTTTATTATTCTGTTGGAATATCTTGTCTGTGAGTTTTACGCCGGACCAGATTCCGTTATTTATTATTCTATTGGAATAACCTGCCCGTGCGGTCAAACGCATGCCTGGTGATTTCTTTTGTTATTCCATTCCTTATTATACTCAGTTGGTTAAAGTTTTGACTTTTATACTCCATGAAATTAGTGGAATATCCTTGATATTTGCGCTTCATCCAGTATCTTTTCATGGAAATATTCTTCTGAGCATTCTTGAATTTTACTCTACAAAGCAGTATCATGTTGACAATTTGGACGTTATTAGTTCCAGGATAAAAGAATTCTTGAACTTATTTTATTGAATTCTTATATCATTGTCATCATCCTCATGTTTATATTTTGTTAAAAGTCATCTGTGGCCTATAGTGTATAAATGGACTTGGTATGATTATGACCCGTAATGCATGGATAACTGTGGTCGTGATACTAAAGAATATCCTTGGCCGTAGTTCAGGGGTGATTCGATGATGTGGATTATTTATTAAGGTGAGTCCCAGCGATAAAAGTGATGAAAAACCTTCTAAATCTTAAAAGATAATAGATTTTATTCTCTACTTGACTCTTTTAATGGATTGCTTGTTCTGCTGCAGTTAAACTTGTTGGTTGTTATATTGTATCAGTTTAACATTGTTGAAGGCTAACGATAATATATTCTGCATTATCTTAGTCATAATATTTCCTACTGAGCTAGTTGAGCTCACCCTTTTACTTTTATTGTTCTCTTCAGGAAATGAGAACATAGCAGGGACTAGTCGGGGAACGGAGAGACGGACCAGATGATAGCATTAGTAGTCCTCACTATTCTGTGAAATAGTGTGATAATAATTGTAATGAGAACTCCTTTTGGGTTTGTATAATCTCTAGTAGACAATATTTGTTTTCAAACTCACAGCTTATGTTTTGTCGTATTGTACACGACAGTTGTATTATTAATTTGTATTTGAATTCTGTACCATGTAAGTGGCGACCCAAGATGGGTGATTTATACCTAATTTTGAGGGCGTCACAATATGGTTCGGGTCTTTCACATATTTATGTAACATAGATATGTGAAAAACGTTATGAACACGAGACATACTTGGTGGTAAGGCGAGTTTATAGGCCACAGTTCCTACTCGATCGAGGATTAAAAATTGGCCAATGAATCGAGGATTGAACTTTCCTCCCTTTCCAAATTTTGTAACTCCTTTCCATGGAGCAACACGTAACAACACATAATCTCCAATATTGAATTCCACGTCATTTCGATAAAGATCATCATAACTCTTTTGTCGATCTTGTGAGGTTTTTATACGTTGTCAGATCGTTTGAATCTTTTCCGTAGTCATACGTACCAAATCTGGTCCCAACAACGTTGCTTCACCCACCTCATCCCAGTATACTAGAGAACGACACTTTCCTCCATACAACGCCTCAAATGGAGCCATGCCAATACTTACTTGATAACTATTGTTGTAGGAAAACTCCACCAATGGTAAGAACTTGTCCCAACTTCCCTTGAAGTCAAGGACACAGAGTCTTAATAAGTCTTCAAGAGTTTGAATAGTCCTTCCGACTACCCATCTGTTTAAGGATGATATGCCGAACTAAATAGTAAATTCGTGCCCATAGCTTTTTGCAAACTAACCCAAAATCTTAAAGTGAATCTTGGGTCTCGATAAGAAACTAAGGATACTGGCATACCATGCAATCTTATGATCTCGTTTATGTACATACTAGCAAGACGTTCAAGTGCATAAGTTTCTCGTATCGGTAAGAAATGAGCAGACTTGGTCAATCTATCAACAATGACCCAAATCACATCTATGCCTTGAGAAACCTTGGGAAGACCAGTAATGAAATCCATGGTAATGTGCTTCCACTTCCATTCTGGAATTTCAAGTGGTTGCAATGGACCTTTTGGCACTTGATGCTCTGCCTTGACTCGTTGACAAGTTAGACACCTTAAGATAAACTCCGCTATCTCTTTCTTCATATTGCTCCACCAAAATGCATGTCGAAGATCATGATACATTTTGGTACTCCCAAGATGGATTGAAAACGGTGTGTTGTGCGCCTCCATCGTGATTTTATACTTCAAGTCAGAATCGTTAGGAACACAAAGTCTGTAGTTGATTCGAAGTATTCCTTCTTCATCGATTCTTGCTTCTGAAATAGCACCTTCTTGCACTTTCTTCCTCATACGCATCAGCTCCAGGTCTGTAGCTTGAGCAACTTTAAATTTATCAATTAAAGCCGGTTCCACTAGTATATTCGCCATCATCACATGGGTCCCTGGAGTCTTTAACTCTATTTCCATCCTTTCCAAGTCATACAAAATGAGCCTTTGCGTTGACAATATTTCACTCGTGCCCGTATATGATCTTATACTCAATGCGTCAGCTACTACGTTCGCTTTTCCAGGATGGTATTGGATGGTATGATCATAATCTTTCAACAACACAAGCCATCTTCGTTGCCGCATGTTGAGTTCCTTTTGAGTGAAAAAATATTTGAGGCTTTTATGATCCGTATAGATCTCCACCTTCTCTCCATACAAGTAATGCCTCCAAATCTTAAGCGTAAAAACGACTGCTGCCAACTCTAGATCATGAGTAGGATAATTCCCCTCATATTCTTTGAGTTGTCGTGAGGTATAGGCTATGAATTTTCCATGTTGCATGAGAACACATCCTAACCTTTTGCCTGAAGCATCACTGTAGATGAGAAATCCTTCCGAGCCAGATGGTATTGTCAGAACAGGTGCTGAAATGAGTCTTCTCTTGAGTTCTTGAAAACTCTTCTGACATTCCTCGATCTAACCGAACTTTGTATCTTTTCGAGTCAACTGAGTTAATGGAGTAGCGATTCGGGAAAACCCTTCTACGAATCTCCGATAATAACCAGCTAAGCTGAGAAAGCTACGTACTTCGGTCACTGACTTAGGTTGCTCCCAGCTTTGAATTGTTTCAATCTTTGCCGGGTCAACAGATATTCCATGATTTGATATTACGTGCCCAAGGAATGCAACTTCCTCAAGCCAGAACTCATATTTATTCAACTTGGCATAAAACTTGTTTTCACAAAGATTTTGAAGTATCAGCCTCAAGTGTTGCTTATGGTCTTCACGGGTTTTGGAGTATATGAGGATGTCATCAATAAAGACGACCACAAAGTGATCCAAATATTCCTTGAATACTCGGTTCATCATGTCCATGAAGGCAGCAGGAGCATTAGTTAATCCAATAGACATGACTAGAAACTCATAATGCCCGTACCGAGTTCTAAAAGCAGTCTTTGAAATGTCATCAATTTTAATCTTCAACTGATGATATCCGGAACGAAGATCAATCTTTGAAAAGAATTTGGCTCCTTTCAACTAATCAAAAAGGTCATCAATGTGAGGCAATGGGTACCTATTTTTGATGGTGACATGATTCAACTCTCGATAATCAATACAAAGTCGCATACTTCCATCTTTCTTCTTCACGAATAGAACATGAGCATCCCAAGGAGACGTACTAGGACGAATGAAACCAATGTCTAACAATTCTTGTAGTTGGGGTTTTAACTCCTGAAGTTCAATAGGAGCCATTCGATATGGGGCTTTGGAAATGGGTTTTGTACCGGATTCAAGGTCGATAAAAAATTCAACTTCACGCTCTGGGGGTAGGCCAGAAATTTCTTCGGGGAATATGTCAGGAAATTTATTAACAATAAAAATATCATTCAAATCTGACGTATTTTTGTTTAAATATGTGACATGAGCTAAGAAAGCTTGACATCCGTTTTTCAATAAACGAATAACTTTATGACTTGAGATGACCGTGATTGATTTTAATGGTTTGGTCGCTTGAATTCGCATAAAAGGTTGATTATGAATATGAAAGCTAACAACCTTAAGAAAACAATCAATTCTAGCATGATGAGTAGTTAACCAATCAATCCCTAGAATCACGTCAAATGCAAGTATTTTTAAGGAGATAAGATCGACAGGTAACGTGCGGTTACCGATTTGAATCAAACAAGACTTATAAACAGTGGATGTGATGAAGGTTTCTCCCAACGGAGTTTCAACATATAAATCAAAGTCTAATTTCTCTGGAGTCAAATTTAAATGTTGAGCGCAAGTAGGAGAAATAAAAGAATGGGTAGAACCGGTATCAAATAAAGTATAAGCTTTGCTAGAGTTTATGATTAGCTTATCCGTGATCACCTCGTTCAGATTTCTCGTTTTTTGGGAGGTTACAACAAATGCTCTCCCTTGAACTACTGGTTTTGTCTTGTCTGGGACGGCCTTTGATGCTTCTATCCCAGCTGGACTTGACTTCGGTGCACGACAAAATCGGGCAAGGTGACCTTCTCTTTCGTAATTATAACACGCTTTGGATTGCTGCGTACAGTTTGGACTGATATGGCCCTCCCCTCCGCATTTGTAACATACGATTGGCTGTCGTTCCCCTTCCTTAACAACAGGTGTTGGTGATGACGTCTTCCCATCATTGTTGAATCTCCTCTTCTTGAAATTTCCACTTCTATTATCTTAGCCATGATTACCACCGAAGTGGTTACCATTTCTGGCATGTTGATTCCCTCTACGTTTGTTGTCACCTCTTTGATGACTACTACCACTGGTATTATCATTTTTTCAACTGCTCTCTCTTGGTTGGGTTGACTCGTTATCGCTCTCCAATAACTGAGCCCTATTTACAACATCTGAATAAAAATAATTTTGTGAGAAATTAGGTATTGACGTATCTCGGGTTTCAAACCTCTTAGAAACATCCGCGTAATTCTCTCCTCTTTATCAATCAAGTGGGACGCAAACTTAGATAACTCGGCAAACTTAGCTTCGTACTGCGCCACTGTCATATTGTTTTGCTCAAGCTTGATGAACTCTACCTCCTTTATGTGACGAATACTTTCAGGAAAGTACTTGTCGTTGAATAGCTCTTGGAACTTCTCCCAAGACATTTTGAGTGCGGCAGGTTGAGTACGCTTTACAGATTCCCACCAGTAATCTGCCTCTGCTCGCAACATGAAGGTGGCAAAGGGAACCTTTTGCTCCTCGGAGCATCCCAAGACATCAAATATCTATTTGATCTGCTTTATTCACGTTTCCGCCTTAAGTGGTTTTGAATCTCCAAAAAACTCCGGTGGTCCCAGCTCCTTGAACTGCTTAGCAGTGACCGTCCGAGAGTTGTCAATGTTTCCACTTGCATTTTGGACAAGAGCCGCCCTCGCCTGATGTTGCATGAATTGCATAAAACCTCTAAACATCCCACCATTCATCATTTGATCATTGTTGTTTACCTGAGGATTATTGTCCTCCTGTTGCACATTATCCTGTGTATTAATCTGTGGTGACTCAACGGTCTCATGTGCTTCATTGCTTATCTCAATATTTTTAGATGCCATTTTCAAATACTGCCACAAAACAATGGTTAATTAACATATCACATATTATTCCTATACTCTGACCGACCAATTAAATACCAAATAAACTTAGGTAGGTCATACTAGCGAAGGAATTTCGCGTCTCTCCCCTCCTAGTTCTTGTCTCACATCTCAGCCAGAGATCATATCCCTAAGCTTTGATACCAACTGTGACGCCCCCAAAACAGGTATACATCACCCATCTTAAGTCGCCAAATACATGGTACAAAATTCAAATACAACTTAATTATACAACAGTCGTGTAAAATACGACAAAACATAATCTAAGAGTTTTAATAAGAATATTGTCATCTAGACAATATTCACACTCAATGGAGTCCTCATTATATTTATTGTCACACTATTTAACAGGATAGTGAGGACTACTAATACTATCATATGGACCGTCACTCTATTCCCCGACTAGTCCTGGCTACATTCTCATTTCCTGAAGAGAACAGTGAAAGAAAGGGTGAGCTCAACTAGCCCATTAAGAAATATTATGACTAAGATAATGCAGAATAAATTATCATTAGCCTTCAACAATGTTAAACTGATAGAATATAATAGACAACAAGTTTAACTGCAGCGGAATAAGCAATCCATTAGAAGAGTCAAGTAGAGCATAAAATCTACTATCTTCTATGATTTAAAAAGTTTTTCATAAACTTTATCGCTGAGACTCAACTTAATAAATAAAATCAAATCATCCCTGCATCACGGCCAAGGATATTCATGTAATCATCAATGGTCATGATTATACCGAATAATCCCTGGTCATAATCATACCAACAAGTGTCCATCAATGAACTACAGGCCAATGAGGACTTTTACCACATCATTCGTCATATTACGGTCATGATTATACCGAATAATTCCCGGTCATAATCATACCAAGTTCATCTATGCACGTAAGCCAAAGATGACTTTAATCACAATATAAGCATAAGGATGATGACAATGACATAATAATTCAATAAAACAAGTTCAAGGATAAATTTTAAAGATTTATAATTTTAATTTATCCAGAAATCAATAACGTCCAAATTGTCAACATGATACTTCTTTGTGGAGTAAAATTCAAGAATGCTCAGAAGAATATTTCCATGAAAAGATACTGGATGAAGAGCAAATATCAAGGATATTCCACTAATTTCATGGAGTATAGAAGCTAAAACTTTAACCAACTGAGTATAATAAAATATATGAAACCGCAAATGGATTTTTGCCCGCCATGCGGTAATCCACTTAGACAGATCATTTCCACAATTTAATAAGGAATGAATACGAAGGATCATTCACCATGCATGCGGTAATCCACATAGACAGGTTATTCTAACAGAATAATAAGAATGGAATAGCAAAAGAATTCACCAGGCATGCGTAATCCGCACAGACATGTTATTCCAACAGAATAATAAAAAATGGAACCAGGTCATGTATAATCCGCACAGACAGGATATTCCAACAGAATAATAAAGAATGGAATAACAACAGAATTCACCAGGCATGCGATAGACCACATAGACAGGTTATTCCAACAGAATAATAAAGAATGGAATAACAACAGAATTCACCAGGCATACGATAGACCGCACAGACATGTTATTCCAATAGAATAATAAAGAATGGAATAACAGAAGAATTTCACCATATATGCGGTACTTCGCATAGACATGGAATAAAAACTCTTACGAGTATTGAAAGAAAATAACCCTCTTCATGAATACGAAAGAATAATACCCCTTACCTTAGAAGAAGACTGGATACTGGAATAGTGAGGTAGCAGACTTCTCTTCTTCTTTCTCTCTATAATTTCTCTCTATAATAATTACTCTATAGCTTTAGTGAATTGGTGAGAAATGAAGGAAGAATGAGCTTCTATTTATAGGAAAATATAGTTTCGATAATTGTACGTTTTGGGGCTCGGAATATTACAGTATAATACCTCCCTCTTTTTCTTCATTTTTAATTTAGTCCTACAAGTATTATCAAACTTGCACCACCTCCCCTAATAGTAAATAATGTGAATCAATAGTTCAATCATGTGAATCAATAGTTATAATTATGTGAAAATACGAATTACAGCATAGTACCTCCATCTATACCTCCATTTTTAACTTAGTTATGCAAGTATTATCAATCTTGCACCAACTCCCCTAATGGTACAAGAATGTGAATCAATAGTACACACATGTGAACAAATAGTTATAATCATATGAATTAATAGCAATTAATTGCTCATTTATCAGGTTAATTACCCGATTGGTCAACATAACCTCCAGACATCAATTATTATCAAAATAAATGTCGATTTTCACTAACACTAATAATTCCAACACAATGGAACTATCCTTTTCATCTTTAATCAACACGAACTTATTCATCATTAATATTATAATTCATAATATTTAACAACCAGGTCGTTCCCAGGAAAATGGGGTATTGATTATTGATGATTACGTGAGAAGTCATTCAGTTATACTCAATTATTGCTACAGTAATTGCTGCATAATATCTCTCATATTATTGATTCAATTATTGTCACGGTATCATCTGCATAATATTTTATATTATTAAATCAATAATTGAGACGACAAAGTTATTCATATTATTATTTGCAATATTGATGATGTTTAGAAAGTTCTGTCGAGGAGAGGTTTGGTCACCTAATTGCGCGCTGTAGCAACCCCGAATCCGGGCCCCGAATCGCCTCGGATCCGGTCCACTATTTCTATCACTATTTGCGGAAGATATAAACATAAGTTGTTTATACAATACATTACACACTATTACCCAAAATCGAGTAACCTTAACTTATTACACATTTCATAAAATATCTATTACACAACCATATTTATCAAACTATTCTATTACTAGATAGCCGCACGTTTTGTCACACACCGAACTTGGCATTAACCTTTTTCTGTATACGACGCATTTGGTTTACCTGCAATGTTTTATCATGATATAGCAAGGGTGAGCGTGAAAGTTACCCAGCAAGTTTATATACAACAATATAACGATATATCATGATTGAAGAGTATGAATAAAAGGCTTGCTATAATTCATCAATATAATTGAGAACTAGCACGAACAATTTTTTGACTGAACAAGTATTATACATGAACAAACATTTCTGAACCAACTGATAATTAAGGTGATCAGCCTTTCATACCTGACTTATACATGCAAGATGTACAGAGTACAATTTTCGTGGCAATCAGTAATGATTAACCATAAGCTTGAAGAAACTACTCTTATTAGAGTTAAGTACAAGAAAAACTTGCCTGCACCGTTGATTACCGCAATGCAATTATAACGCTTTACCCGAAGACCTAATATTAATAATATAGATCTCCAATATTAGAATAATATCATCACAGTATATTACTGTTATATTTATATCCACAAAATAACCTAAATACATTACCACATAAGCCTATCAGTCTATACAACACATAAGACTAGGTATCAAGTCAAACTATTTAAGTCTGAGTTGAAACCAACACAATTCTAACATCCTGACGGTCTAGTCGGACTAATATCGAGTTTAAGTTCAATTAAACTCTGTCTAACCACGTATCCATTATCACAGATAATTTCTAACCAGACAAAACATTTTTCCTAGGCTCGTAATAATTTTCGGATAATTATTACCTTTTATCACCATTTTTCAATCCTTAAAACCGTATTTAAATGAATTAAATACCATTAAATTCCTTAATCATTGATATTTATTTAAAATAAAATATTAATGAAAAATCATTACATAATATTATAATATAATTATAATATATCAAAGTATTTTTAATACCTTAAAATCATAATTATATGAATTTTAAACACTTAAATCCATTATCCGATAATTGCTATTAATATTAAAATATTAATATTTTCATGCCAAAATATCAAAAGTTATATTTTATAACTTAAAATATTTTTCTAACACTTAAATCATTTTTATATGATTTTTAAATCATTATCTCTATTTTTTCCATAATTTATTTAATATATTAATTAAATAAACTAATTATCATTATTATTGATTAATTAATGAAGTTCATCCCAAAATATTAAAAGTCATCAAAAATAACTTAAAATATTTTTTTATACCATAATATTATTTTTTATGATTTTTCATTAATTAAAAACTATTTTTAAATAATTTATTTAATATTGTAATTAAATATATAAATACCATTTATATTCCAAAAATATTAAATATTTTCAAAATATACTCAAAATAGTTAAAAACTATTTTTCAGACTTTAAAATAATTTTTCATAATTTATTATGTATTTTTAATAATTAAAAACTATTTTTTTCTAATTTTAATTTAATTTCCGGAAAAATAATAAATAAACCGTCGCTAAAGGCCTATAGCGACACTTTCTGTCGCTATAGGTGTTCTTGAGTGTTCTTGAGCATTCATGTCAGTCGCGAGGGTCCTTGTTTGACCAGAATTTAATCTGTGCTACACCTAGTTTCTGGTCTGTTAATTCTGATGGTTGTGTAGTATAAATGTAGTACTACAATTAACGACTGATTTGAGGAGCAAACATCAATAGATCCGTGAGATTCAGACCCTACAATAACTTGTCAGACCCTGTTCTTCATTTCTGGGTTTTCCAGAAATGAAGAACAGTCTATGTGTCTACTTTTCAATCCTTGTAACTTGCAGTATATATATTGTCTGTGTGATCTAAAGGTTCTATCTTGTAAAACATATGTCCGTGTACATTTCTATTACATCAGATCAACATATCAACATCAAACCAGCACGATCTAGGTTGGTCAAAATAGGGGTCCGGACTGTTCTTGAACATTTCTGGGTTTTCCAGAAATGTTCTTGAACAGCTTGGTCAACGATGGTTTGACCTCGATTTCCTGCTATTTCAGTTATGATCTAAGTGATCTAAAGGCTTTAATGTGTAGTATACATACCAGACTATAATCAAAGTACAGCAAGATCAAAAGCTCCAAAAAGCTTGTCAGGCGATATTGGTTTCTGGGTTTTGCCCAGAATTTCATAAAACGTGAATGGTCAACGGGTTTTGACTGCTCATATCTTTCGATCTAGACATGATATAAGGTTGATTCAAGTTTCAGATCCTAGTCCTCATGACATAGAACACATCCAAAACATAACATACACAAAACATATAACACATAACGATCTAGAGGCCTTGACATTCGGCTGTCAGGTCCAACTTTTCCAAATTTCCAGATTTCTATAAACATTAAATCCGAGCCTCTAGGTGTTATGGATCTATGATCCAACAACCCAGATCTCTAATTGACACCTTATAACACATATTTGCACAATCAATTGCAACAATTAACAAGGAATCGAAGGATTTCAAAATTTTGAGATTTTATACCTTTTGAGTTTTGATTTTTAATTCTGATCCTTTGATCTGATTCTGATCAACGTGGGGCTTGATTTTATAACTGATTTGGCTATATATTTCGCGGGTTTGGTGAGAGAGAGAGTTTGATGAGAGCAAAAATGAGATTAGCCAAGTTTTGAGCAATTTCTCTCTCTAAATCTATTTATATTTTGCTTTGATTCATTGCATGTGGCTTGCTTGGGGGCTGAGTTGCTGAGATTGCTGGTATTTGTCAAATGCTAGCTAGGGCTAGGGCTAGGGTTGCTCAATAACCCAAAGATTTGGCCAAGATTGCAAGTTACTTAATTTAATACACTAAAAGGGCATAATTGACATTTCCATAATTTTCTAGAATTTGTATTTTGATGAAACCCTTAATCTTTAGGGTTTGGACATTTAAAGGTTTAACCATTTAGGGTTAAGATTTTAATCCATAAATATTTAGCAATTTGGATTTTAAAACTTTCCAAATTTAGATTTCCACAAATAGAAATTAATATTTCTAATTTATAATTAGAATTTTCTAATTATATAAATTTTCTTAATCATAATCCCATTCTTGCTAATTAAGATTAGTATTTCCTAATTAAAATCGCTAATTACGCAATTAGGGTCAAATAGTCATTAGGGTTTATAACCCAATACTTAGGGTTTCTAATAGAAAATTTAATTTTCTAATTTAGAAAATTAAATCTCGTAATTAGATTAGGGTTTTCTAATTACTCATAGATTGAAATAATTAGGATTAGGGTTTCCTAATTAACATTGCTAATTTTAGCAATTAATTCAAAAATTTAGCATTAGGGTTTTTGACGGAACAATTAGGGTTCCAAAAATTGAAAATTAGGGTTTGTTAATTAATTAACCTTTACCCTAATTAATACCTAATTAATAGCAGTAGAGCATTATAATTCTCCATTAATTTTCCAGATTAGGGCTTAACTTTAACAGAATCTGAAACTAGGGTTTTCAGATTTGGCATTAGGGTTTTCAAATTTGGAATTAGGGTTTTGTAATCAATTGATAAGATTAACCCTAATTAATCTTTTAATTATTTACACTTATGCCATTAAGTTCCCGATTTAGGGTTTCATGCACCGAATTAGGGTTTCGGATTCCCGGAACTGAAACTAGGATTTCCAGAACCGATTTCTAGGGTTTCTTGATAAACGCTAGGATTTTCTAACCGAACATCGTCGTCCTTAATATATTCTTAGGGTTTGTCACAGATGTAATTTATCTGATCAAACCATTGACCCTTAACCATATTCTGAACACATCATTAACCATAAACACAGAACATAATCACATAAACAATTAATCCTGAATAATTCACCTATTTCCTTTACAGAATTTTGAAACCCTCAAAATTCAATCCCAATAACATTAAACGCATACACTTATTTTCTATCTAGGTCTAATATTTGACCTTAAATCAATCATTTAAGATTTTAATAAATTCTCCAAATTCTTGGGTTGTCACACGCGCCAATAGGGAGAAATCCTTATCAGAAAGCTCCCTCTTTCCTGGGAATGATCTGGTTGTTAAATATTGTGAGTTATAATATTAATGATGAATAAGTTCATGTTGATTAAAGATAAAATTGATAGTTCCATTGTGTTGGGATTATTAGTGTTAATGGAAATCAACATTTATTTCGATAGTAATTGATGTCTGGAAGTTATATTGACCAATCGGATAATTAATTGGATAAGTGAGCAATTAATTGCTATTAATTTACATTCTTTTAACTATTTGTTCACATGTGTGTATTATTGATTCACATGCATGTACTATTAGGGGAAGTGGTGCAAGATTGATAATACTTCTGTTATTCCTTTCTTATTATTCTATTGGAATAACCTGTATACGCGGGCTACCCTATACTTGGTGAAATTCTTCTGTTGTTCCATTCTTTATCATTCTGTTAGAACATCCTGTCTATGCGTTCTACACCGGACCTGGTTCCGTCTTTATTATTCGGTTGGAATATCCTGTCTGTGTGTTCTACACCGGACCTGATTCCATCTTTATTATTTTGTTGAAATATCCTATTTGTGCGTTTAACGCCGTACCTGATTCTGTATTTATTATTCTGTTGGAATATCATGTCTGTGCATTTTACGCCAGACCTGATTCCGCCTTTATTATTCTGTTGGAATATCTTGTCTGTGAGTTTTACGCCGGACCAGATTCCGTTATTTATTATTCTATTGGAATAACCTGCCCGTGCGGTCAAACGCATGCCTGGTGATTTCTTTTGTTATTCCATTCCTTATTATACTCAGTTGGTTAAAGTTTTGACTTTTATACTCCATGAAATTAGTGGAATATCCTTGATATTTGCGCTTCATCCAGTATCTTTTCATGGAAATATTCTTCTGAGCATTCTTGAATTTTACTCTACAAAGCAGTATCATGTTGACAATTTGGACGTTATTAGTTCCAGGATAAAAGAATTCTTGAACTTATTTTATTGAATTCTTATATCATTGTCATCATCCTCATGTTTATATTTTGTTAAAAGTCATCTGTGGCCTATAGTGTATAAATGGACTTGGTATGATTATGACCCGTAATGCATGGATAACTGTGGTCGTGATACTAAAGAATATCCTTGGCCGTAGTTCAGGGGTGATTCGATGATGTGGATTATTTATTAAGGTGAGTCCCAGCGATAAAAGTGATGAAAAACCTTCTAAATCTTAAAAGATAATAGATTTTATTCTCTACTTGACTCTTTTAATGGATTGCTTGTTCTGCTGCAGTTAAACTTGTTGGTTGTTATATTGTATCAGTTTAACATTGTTGAAGGCTAACGATAATATATTCTGCATTATCTTAGTCATAATATTTCCTACTGAGCTAGTTGAGCTCACCCTTTTACTTTTATTGTTCTCTTCAGGAAATGAGAACATAGCAGGGACTAGTCGGGGAACGGAGAGACGGACCAGATGATAGCATTAGTAGTCCTCACTATTCTGTGAAATAGTGTGATAATAATTGTAATGAGAACTCCTTTTGGGTTTGTATAATCTCTAGTAGACAATATTTGTTTTCAAACTCACAGCTTATGTTTTGTCGTATTGTACACGACAGTTGTATTATTAATTTGTATTTGAATTCTGTACCATGTAAGTGGCGACCCAAGATGGGTGATTTATACCTAATTTTGAGGGCGTCACAATATGGTTCGGGTCTTTCACATATTTATGTAACATAGATATGTGAAAAACGTTATGAACACGAGACATACTTGGTGGTAAGGCGAGTTTATAGGCCACAGTTCCTACTCGATCGAGGATTAAAAATTGGCCAATGAATCGAGGATTGAACTTTCCTCCCTTTCCAAATTTTGTAACTCCTTTCCATGGAGCAACACGTAACAACACATAATCTCCAATATTGAATTCCACGTCATTTCGATAAAGATCATCATAACTCTTTTGTCGATCTTGTGAGGTTTTTATACGTTGTCAGATCGTTTGAATCTTTTCCGTAGTCATACGTACCAAATCTGGTCCCAACAACGTTGCTTCACCCACCTCATCCCAGTATACTAGAGAACGACACTTTCCTCCATACAACGCCTCAAATGGAGCCATGCCAATACTTACTTGATAACTATTGTTGTAGGAAAACTCCACCAATGGTAAGAACTTGTCCCAACTTCCCTTGAAGTCAAGGACACAGAGTCTTAATAAATCTTCAAGAGTTTGAATAGTCCTTCCGACTACCCATCTGTTTAAGGATGATATGCCGAACTAAATAGTAAATTCGTGCCCATAGCTTTTTGCAAACTAACCCAAAATCTTAAAGTGAATCTTGGGTCTCGATAAGAAACTAAGGATACTGGCATACCATGCAATCTTATGATCTCGTTTATGTACATACTAGCAAGACGTTCAAGTGCATAAGTTTCTCGTATCGGTAAGAAATGAGCAGACTTGGTCAATCTATCAACAATGACCCAAATCACATCTATGCCTTGAGAAACCTTGGGAAGACCAGTAATGAAATCCATGGTAATGTGCTTCCACTTCCATTCTGGAATTTCAAGTGGTTGCAATGGACCTTTTGGCACTTGATGCTCTGCCTTGACTCGTTGACAAGTTAGACACCTTAAGATAAACTCCGCTATCTCTTTCTTCATATTGCTCCACCAAAATGCATGTCGAAGATCATGATACATTTTGGTACTCCCAAGATGGATTGAAAACGGTGTGTTGTGCGCCTCCATCGTGATTTTATACTTCAAGTCAGAATCGTTAGGAACACAAAGTCTGTAGTTGATTCGAAGTATTCCTTCTTCATCGATTCTTGCTTCTGAAATAGCACCTTCTTGCACTTTCTTCCTCATACGCATCAGTTCCAGGTCTGTAGCTTGAGCAACTTTAAATTTATCAATTAAAGCCGGTTCCACTAGTATATTCGCCATCATCACATGGGTCCCTGGAGTCTTTAACTCTATTTCCATCCTTTCCAAGTCATACAAAATGAGCCTTTGCGTTGACAATATTTCACTCGTGCCCGTATATGATCTTATACTCAATGCGTCAGCTACTACGTTCGCTTTTCCAGGATGGTATTGGATGGTATGATCATAATCTTTCAACAACACAAGCCATCTTCGTTGCCGCATGTTGAGTTCCTTTTGAGTGAAAAAATATTTGAGGCTTTTATGATCCGTATAGATCTCCACCTTCTCTCCATACAAGTAATGCCTCCAAATCTTAAGCGTAAAAACGACTGCTGCCAACTCTAGATCATGAGTAGGATAATTCCCCTCATATTCTTTGAGTTGTCGTGAGGTATAGGCTATGAATTTTCCATGTTGCATGAGAACACATCCTAACCTTTTGCCTGAAGCATCACTGTAGATGAGAAATCCTTCCGAGCCAGATGGTATTGTCAGAACAGGTGCTGAAATGAGTCTTCTCTTGAGTTCTTGAAAACTCTTCTGACATTCCTCGATCTAACCGAACTTTGTATCTTTTCGAGTCAACTGAGTTAATGGAGTAGCGATTCGGGAAAACCCTTCTACGAATCTCCGATAATAACCAGCTAAGCTGAGAAAGCTACGTACTTCGGTCACTGACTTAGGTTGCTCCCAGCTTTGAATTGTTTCAATCTTTGCCGGGTCAACAGATATTCCATGATTTGATATTACGTGCCCAAGGAATGCAACTTCCTCAAGCCAGAACTCATATTTATTCAACTTGGCATAAAACTTGTTTTCACAAAGATTTTGAAGTATCAGCCTCAAGTGTTGCTTATGGTCTTCACGGGTTTTGGAGTATATGAGGATGTCATCAATAAAGACGACCACAAAGTGATCCAAATATTCCTTGAATACTCGGTTCATCATGTCCATGAAGGCAGCAGGAGCATTAGTTAATCCAATAGACATGACTAGAAACTCATAATGCCCGTACCGAGTTCTAAAAGCAGTCTTTGAAATGTCATCAATTTTAATCTTCAACTGATGATATCCGGAACGAAGATCAATCTTTGAAAAGAATTTGGCTCCTTTCAACTAATCAAAAAGGTCATCAATGTGAGGCAATGGGTACCTATTTTTGATGGTGACATGATTCAACTCTCGATAATCAATACAAAGTCGCATACTTCCATCTTTCTTCTTCACGAATAGAACATGAGCATCCCAAGGAGACGTACTAGGACGAATGAAACCAATGTCTAACAATTCTTGTAGTTGGGGTTTTAACTCCTGAAGTTCAATAGGAGCCATTCGATATGGGGCTTTGGAAATGGGTTTTGTACCGGATTCAAGGTCGATAAAAAATTCAACTTCACGCTCTGGGGGTAGGCCAGAAATTTCTTCGGGGAATATGTCAGGAAATTTATTAACAATAAAAATATCATTCAAATCTGACGTATTTTTGTTTAAATATGTGACATGAGCTAAGAAAGCTTGACATCCGTTTTTCAATAAACGAATAACTTTATGACTTGAGATGACCGTGATTGATTTTAATGGTTTGGTCGCTTGAATTCGCATAAAAGGTTGATTATGAATATGAAAGCTAACAACCTTAAGAAAACAATCAATTCTAGCATGATGAGTAGTTAACCAATCAATCCCTAGAATCACGTCAAATGCAAGTATTTTTAAGGAGATAAGATCGACAGGTAACGTGCGGTTACCGATTTGAATCAAACAAGACTTATAAATAGTGGATGTGATGAAGGTTTCTCCCAACGGAGTTTCAACATATAAATCAAAGTCTAATTTCTCTGGAGTCAAATTTAAATGTTGAGCGCAAGTAGGAGAAATAAAAGAATGGGTAGAACCGGTATCAAATAAAGTATAAGCTTTGCTAGAGTTTATGATTAGCTTATCTGTGATCACCTCGTTCAGATTTCTCGTTTTTTGGGAGGTTACAACAAATGCTCTCCCTTGAACTACTGGTTTTGTCTTGTCTGGGACGGCCTTTGATGCTTCTATCCCAGCTGGACTTGACTTCGGTGCATGACAAAATCGGGCAAGGTGACCTTCTCTTTCGTAATTATAACACGCTTTGGATTGCTGCGTACAGTTTGGACTGATATGGCCCTCCCCTCCGCATTTGTAACATACGATTGGCTGTCGTTCCCCTTCTTTAACAACAGGTGTTGGTGATGACGTCTTCCCATCATTGTTGAATCTCCTCTTCTTGAAATTTCCACTTCTATTATCTTAGCCATGATTACCACCGAAGTGGTTACCATTTCTGGCATGTTGATTCCCTCCACGTTTGTTATCACCGCTTTGATGACTGCTACCACTGGTATTATCATTTTTTCAACTGCTCTCTCTTGGTTGGGTTGACTCGTTATCGCTCTCCAATAACTGAGCCCTATTTACAACATCTGAATAAAAATAATTTTGTGAGAAATTAGGTATTGACGTATCTCGGGTTTCAAACCTCTTAGAAACATCCGCGTAATTCTCTCCTCTTTATCAATCAAGTGGGACGCAAACTTAGATAACTCGGCAAACTTAGCTTCGTACTGCGCCACTGTCATATTGTTTTGCTCAAGCTTGATGAACTCTACCTCCTTTATGTGACGAATACTTTCAGGAAAGTACTTGTCGTTGAATAGCTCTTGGAACTTCTCCCAAGACATTTTGAGTGCGGCAGGTTGAGTACGCTTTACAGATTCCCACCAGTAATCTGCCTCTGCTCGCAACATGAAGGTGGCAAAGGGAACCTTTTGCTCCTCGGAGCATCCCAAGACATCAAATATCTATTTGATCTGCTTTATTCACGTTTCCGCCTTAAGTGGTTTTGAATCTCCAAAAAACTCCGGTGGTCCCAGCTCCTTGAACTGCTTAGCAGTGACCGTCCGAGAGTTGTCAATGTTTCCACTTGCATTTTGGACAAGAGCCGCCCTCGCCTGATGTTGCATGAATTGCATAAAACCTCTAAACATCCCACCATTCATCATTTGATCATTGTTGTTTACCTGAGGATTATTGTCCTCCTGTTGCACATTATCCTGTGTATTAATCTGTGGTGACTCAACGGTCTCATGTGCTTCATTGATTATCTCAATATTTTTAGATGCCATTTTCAAATACTGCCACAAAACAATGGTTAATTAACATATCACATATTATTCCTATACTCTGACCGACCAATTAAATACCAAATAAACTTAGGTAGGTCATACTAGCGAAGGAATTTCGCGTCTCTCCCCTCCTAGTTCTTGTCTCACATCTCAGCCAGAGATCATATCCCTAAGCTTTGATACCAACTGTGACGCCCCCAAAACAGGTATACATCACCCATCTTAAGTCGCCAAATACATGGTACA
Organism: Panax japonicus; assembly: GCA_020205505.1. Lineage (NCBI taxonomy): Eukaryota > Viridiplantae > Streptophyta > Magnoliopsida > Apiales > Araliaceae > Panax > Panax japonicus. The sequence continues at coordinate 16,390,724 of CM035111.1, forward strand.
AAATTCAAATACAACTTAATTATACAACAGTCGTGTAAAATACGACAAAACATAATCTAAGAGTTTTAATAAGAATATTGTCATCTAGACAATATCCACACTCAATGGAGTCCTCATTATATTTATTGTCACACTATTTAACAGGATAGTGAGGACTACTAATACTATCATATGGACCGTCACTCTATTCCCCGACTAGTCCTGGCTACATTCTCATTTCCTGAAGAGAACAGTGAAAGAAAGGATGAGCTCAACTAGCCCATTAAGAAATATTATGACTAAGATAATGCAGAATAAATTATCATTAGCCTTCAACAATGTTAAACTGATAGAATATAATAGACAACAAGTTTAACTGCAGCGGAATAAGCAATCCATTAGAAGAGTCAAGTAGAGCATAAAATCTACTATCTTCTATGATTTAAAAAGTTTTTCATAAACTTTATCGCTGAGACTCAACTTAATAAATAAAATCAAATCATCCCTGCATCACGGCCAAGGATATTCATGTAATCATCAATGGTCATGATTATACCGAATAATCCCTGGTCATAATCATACCAACAAGTGTCCATCAATGAACTACAGGCCAATGAGGACTTTTACCACATCATTCGTCATATTACGGTCATGATTATACCGAATAATTCCCGGTCATAATCATACCAAGTTCATCTATGCACGTAAGCCAAAGATGACTTTAATCACAATATAAGCATAAGGATGATGACAATGACATAATAATTCAATAAAACAAGTTCAAGGATAAATTTTAAAGATTTATAATTTTAATTTATCCAGAAATCAATAACGTCCAAATTGTCAACATGATACTTCTTTGTGGAGTAAAATTCAAGAATGCTCAGAAGAATATTTCCATGAAAAGATACTGGATGAAGAGCAAATATCAAGGATATTCCACTAATTTCATGGAGTATAGAAGCTAAAACTTTAACCAACTGAGTATAATAAAATATATGAAACCGCAAATGGATTTTTGCCCGCCATGCGGTAATCCACTTAGACAGATCATTTCCACAATTTAATAAGGAATGAATACGAAGGATCATTCACCATGCATGCGGTAATCCACATAGACAGGTTATTCTAACAGAATAATAAGAATGGAATAGCAAAAGAATTCACCAGGCATGCGTAATCCGCACAGACATGTTATTCCAACAGAATAATAAAAAATGGAACCAGGTCATGCATAATCCGCACAGACAGGATATTCCAACAGAATAATAAAGAATGGAATAACAACAGAATTCACCAGGCATGCGATAGACCACATAGACAGGTTATTCCAATAGAATAATAAAGAATGGAATAACAACAGAATTCACCAGGCATACGATAGACCGCACAGACATGTTATTCCAATAGAATAATAAAGAATGGAATAACAGAAGAATTTCACCATATATGCGGTACTTCGCATAGACATGTTATTCCAACATAATAATAAAGAATGGAATAAAAACTCTTACGAGTATTGAAAGAAAATAACCCTCTTCATGAATACGAAAGAATAATACCCCTTACCTTAGAAGAAGACTGGATACTGGAATAGTGAGGTAGCAGACTTCTCTTCTTCTTTCTCTCTATAATTTCTCTCTATAATAATTACTCTATAGCTTTAGTGAATTGGTGAGAAATGAAGGAAGAATGAGCTTCTATTTATAGGAAAATATAGTTTCGATAATTGTACGTTTTGGGGCTCGGAATATTACAGTATAATACCTCCCTCTTTTTCTTCATTTTTAATTTAGTCCTACAAGTATTATCAAACTTGCACCACCTCCCCTAATAGTAAATAATGTGAATCAATAGTTCAATCATGTGAATCAATAGTTATAATTATGTGAAAATACGAATTACAGCATAGTACCTCCATCTATACCTCCATTTTTAACTTAGTTATGCAAGTATTATCAATCTTGCACCAACTCCCCTAATGGTACAAGAATGTGAATCAATAGTACACACATGTGAACAAATAGTTATAATCATATGAATTAATAGCAATTAATTGCTCATTTATCAGGTTAATTACCCGATTGGTCAACATAACCTCCAGACATCAATTATTATCAAAATAAATGTCGATTTTCACTAACACTAATAATTCCAACACAATGGAACTATCCTTTTCATCTTTAATCAACACGAACTTATTCATCATTAATATTATAATTCATAATATTTAACAACCAGGTCGTTCCCAGGAAAATGGGGTATTGATTATTGATGATTACGTGAGAAGTCATTCAGTTATACTCAATTATTGCTACAGTAATTGCTGCATAATATCTCTCATATTATTGATTCAATTATTGTCACGGTATCATCTGCATAATATTTTATATTATTAAATCAATAATTGAGACGACAAAGTTATTCATATTATTATTTGCAATATTGATGATGTTTAGAAAGTTCTGTCGAGGAGAGGTTTGGTCACCTAATTGCGCGCTGTAGCAACCCCGAATCCGGGCCCCGAATCGCCTCGGATCCGGTCCACTATTTCTATCACTATTTGCGGAAGATATAAACATAAGTTGTTTATACAATACATTACACACTATTACCCAAAATCGAGTAACCTTAACTTATTACACATTTCATAAAATATCTATTACACAACCATATTTATCAAACTATTCTATTACTAGATAGCCGCACGTTTTGTCACACACCGAACTTGGCATTAACCTTTTTCTGTATACGACGCATTTGGTTTACCTGCAATGTTTTATCATGATATAGCAAGGGTGAGCGGGAAAGTTACCCAGCAAGTTTATATACAACAATATAACGATATATCATGATTGAAGAGTATGAATAAAAGGCTTGCTATAATTCATCAATATAATTGAGAACTAGCACGAACAAATTTTTGACTGAACAAGTATTATACATGAACAAACATTTCTGAACCAACTGATAATTAAGGTGATCAGCCTTTCATACCTGACTTATACATGCAAGATGTACAGAGTACAATTTTCGTGGCAATCAGTAATGATTAACCATAAGCTTGAAGAAACTACTCTTATTAGAGTTAAGTACAAGAAAAACTTGCCTGCACCGTTGATTACCGCAATGCAATTATAACGCTTTACCCGAAGACCTAATATTAATAATATAGATCTCCAATATTAGAATAATATCATCACAGTATATTACTGTTATATTTATATCCACAAAATAACCTAAATACATTACCACATAAGCCTATCAGTCTATACAACACATAAGACTAGGTATCAAGTCAAACTATTTAAGTCTGAGTTGAAACCAACACAATTCTAACATCCTGACGGTCTAGTCGGACTAATATCGAGTTTAAGTTCAATTAAACTCTGTCTAACCACTTATCCATTATCACAGATAATTTCTAACCAGACAAAACATTTTTCCTAGGCTCGTAATAATTTTCGGATAATTATTACCTTTTATCACCATTTTTCAATCCTTAAAACCGTATTTAAATGAATTAAATACCACTAAATTCCTTAATCATTGATATTTATTTAAAATAAAATATTAATGAAAAATCATTACATAATATTATAATATAATTATAATATATCAAAGTATTTTTAATACCTTAAAATCATAATTATATGAATTTTAAACACTTAAATCTATTATCCGATAATTGCTATTAATATTAAAATATTAATATTTTCATGCCAAAATATCAAAAGTTATATTTTATAACTTAAAATATTTTTCTAACACTTAAATCATTTTTATATGATTTTTAAATCATTATCTCTATTTTTTCCATAATTTATTTAATATATTAATTAAATAAACCAATTATCATTATTATTGATTAATTAATGAAGTTCATCCCAAAATATTAAAAGTCATCAAAAATAACTTAAAATATTTTTTTATACCATAATATTATTTTTCATGATTTTTCATTAATTAAAAACTATTTTTAAATAATTTATTTAATATTGTAATTAAATAAATAAATACCATTTATATTCCAAAAATATTAAATATTTTCAAAATATACTCAAAATAGTTAAAAACTATTTTTCAGACTTTAAAATAATTTTTCATAATTTATTATGTATTTTTAATAATTAAAAACTATTTTTTTCTAATTTTAATTTAATTTCCGGAAAAATAATAAATAAACCGTCGCTAAAGGCCTATAGCGACACTTTCTGTCGCTATAGGTGTTCTTGAGTGTTCTTGAGCATTCATGTCAGTCGCGAGGGTCCTTGTTTGACCGGAATTTAATCTGTGCTACACCTAGTTTCTGGTCTGTTAATTCTGATGGTTGTGTAGTATAAATGTAGTACTACAATTAACGACTGATTTGAGGACCAAACATCAATAGATCCGTGAGATTCAGACCCTACAATAACTTGTCAGACCCTGTTCTTCATTTCTGGGTTTTCCAGAAATGAAGAACAGTCTATGTGTCTACTTTTCAATCCTTGTAACTTGCAGTATATATATTGTCTGTGTGATCTAAAGGTTCTATCTTGTAAAACATATGTCCGTGTACATTTCTATTACATCAGATCAACATATCAACATCAAACCAGCACGATCTAGGTTGGTCAAAATAGGGGTCCGGACTGTTCTTGAACATTTCTGGGTTTTCCAGAAATGTTCTTGAACAGCTTGGTCAACGATGGTTTGACCTCAATTTCCTGCTATTTTAGTTATGATCTAAGTGATCTAAAGGCTTTAATGTGTAGTATACATACCAGACTATAATCAAAGTACAGCAAGATCAAAAGCTCCAAAAAGCTTGTCAGGCGATATTGGTTTCTGGGTTTTGCCCAGAATTTCATAAAACGTGAATGGTCAACGGGTTTTGACTGCTCATATCTTTCGATCTAGACATGATATAATGTTGATTCAAGTTTCAGATCCTAGTCCTCATGACATAGAACACATCCAAAACATAACATACACAAAACATATAACACATAACGATCTAGAGGCCTTGACATTCGGCTGTCAGGTCCAACTTTTCCAAATTTCCAGATTTCTATAAACATTAAATCCGAGCCTCTAGGTGTTATGGATCTATGATCCAACAACCCAGATCTCTAATTGACACCTTATAACACATATTTGCACAATCAATTGCAACAATTAACAAGGAATCGAAGGATTTCAAAATTTTGAGATTTTATACCTTTTGAGTTTTGATTTTTAATTCTGATCCTTTGATCTGATTCTGATCAACGTGGGGCTTGATTTTATAACTGATTTGGCTATATATTTCGCGGGTTTGGTGAGAGAGAGAGTTTGATGAGAGCAAAAATGAGATTAGCCAAGTTTTGAGCAATTTTTCTCTCTAAATCTATTTATATTTTGCTTTGATTCATTGCATGTGGCTTGCTTGGGGGCTGAGTTGCTGAGATTGCTGGTATTTGTCAAATGCTAGCTAGGGCTAGGGCTAGGGTTGCTCAATAACCCAAAGATTTGGCCAAGATTGCAAGTTACTTAATTTAATACACTAAAAGGGCATAATTGACATTTCCATAATTTTCTAGAATTTGTATTTTGATGAAACCCTTAATCTTTAGGGTTTGGACATTTAAAGGTTTAACCATTTAGGGTTAAGATTTTAATCCATAAATATTTAGCAATTTGGATTTTAAAACTTTCCAAATTTAGATTTCCACAAATAGAAATTAATATTTCTAATTTATAATTAGAATTTTCTAATTATATAAATTTTCTTAATCATAATCCCATTCTTGCTAATTAAGATTAGTATTTCCTAATTAAAATCGCTAATTACGCAATTAGGGTCAAATAGTCATTAGGGTTTATAACCCAATACTTAGGGTTTCTAATAGAAAATTTAATTTTCTAATTTAGAAAATTAAATCTCGTAATTAGATTAGGGTTTTCTAATTACTCATAGATTGAAATAATTAGGATTAGGGTTTCCTAATTAACATTGCTAATTTTAGCAATTAATTCAAAAATTTAGCATTAGGGTTTTTGACGGAACAATTAGGGTTCCAAAAATTGAAAATTAGGGTTTGTTAATTAATTAACCTTTACCCTAATTAATAGCAGTAGAGCATTATAATTCTCCATTAATTTTCCAGATTAGGGCTTAACTTTAACAGAATCTGAAACTAGGGCTTAACTTTAATAAATAAACCGTCGCTAAAGGCCTATAGCGACACTTTCTGTCGCTATAGGTGTTCTTGAGTGTTCTTGAGCATTCATGTCAGTCGCGAGGGTCCTTGTTTGACCGGAATTTAATCTGTGCTACACCTAGTTTCTGGTATGTTAATTCTGATGGTTGTGTAGTATAAATGTAGTACTACAATTAACGACTGATTTGAGGACCAAACATCAATAGATCCGTGAGATTCAGACCCTACAATAACTTGTCAGACCCTGTTCTTCATTTCTGGGTTTTCCAGAAATGAAGAACAGTCTATGTGTCTACTTTTCAATCCTTGTAACTTGCAGTATATATATTGTCTGTGTGATCTAAAGGTTCTATCTTGTAAAACATATGTCCGTGTACATTTCTATTACATCAGATCAACATATCAACATCAAACCAGCACGATCTAGGTTGGTCAAAATAGGGGTCCGGACTGTTCTTGAACATTTCTGGGTTTTCCAGAAATGTTCTTGAACAGCTTGGTCAACGATGGTTTGACCTCAATTTCCTGCTATTTCAGTTATGATCTAAGTGATCTAAAGGCTTTAATGTGTAGTATACATACCAGACTATAATCAAAGTACAGCAAGATCAAAAGCTCCAAAAAGCTTGTCAGGCGATATTGGTTTCTGGGTTTTGCCCAGAATTTCATAAAACGTGAATGGTCAACGGGTTTTGACTGCTCATATCTTTCGATCTAGACATGATATAAGGTTGATTCAAGTTTCAGATCCTAGTCCTCATGACATAGAACACATCCAAAACATAACATACACAAAACATATAACACATAACGATCTAGAGGCCTTGACATTCGGCTGTCAGGTCCAACTTTTCCAAATTTCCAGATTTCTATAAACATTAAATCCGAGCCTCTAGGTGTTATGGATCTATGATCCAACAACCCAGATCTCTAATTGACACCTTATAACACATATTTGCACAATCAATTGCAACAATTAACAAGGAATCGAAGGATTTCAAAATTTTGAGATTTTATACCTTTTGAGTTTTGATTTTTAATTCTGATCCTTTGATCTGATTCTGATCAACGTGGGGCTTGATTTTATAACTGATTTGGCTATATATTTCGCGGGTTTGGTGAGAGAGAGAGTTTGATGAGAGCAAAAATGAGATTAGCCAAGTTTTGAGCAATTTCTCTCTCTAAATCTATTTATATTTTGCTTTGATTCATTGCATGTGGCTTGCTTGGGGGCTGAGTTGCTGAGATTGCTGGTATTTGTCAAATGCTAGCTAGGGCTAGGGCTAGGGTTGCTCAATAACCCAAAGATTTGGCCAAGATTGCAAGTTACTTAATTTAATACACTAAAAGGGCATAATTGACATTTCCATAATTTTCTAGAATTTGTATTTTGATGAAACCCTTAATCTTTAGGGTTTGGACATTTAAAGGTTTAACCATTTAGGGTTAAGATTTTAATCCATAAATATTTAGCAATTTGGATTTTAAAACTTTCCAAATTTAGATTTCCACAAATAGAAATTAATATTTCTAATTTATAATTAGAATTTTCTAATTATATAAATTTTCTTAATCATAATCCCATTCTTGCTAATTAAGATTAGTATTTCCTAATTAAAATCGCTAATTACGCAATTAGGGTCAAATAGTCATTAGGGTTTATAACCCAATACTTAGGGTTTCTAATAGAAAATTTAATTTTCTAATTTAGAAAATTAAATCTCGTAATTAGATTAGGGTTTTCTAATTACTCATAGATTGAAATAATTAGGATTAGGGTTTCCTAATTAACATTGCTAATTTTAGCAATTAATTCAAAAATTTAGCATTAGGATTTTTGACGGAACAATTAGGGTTCCAAAAATTGAAAATTAGGGTTTGTTAATTAATTAACCTTTACCCTAATTAATAGCAGTAGAGCATTATAATTCTCCATTAATTTTCCAGATTAGGGCTTAACTTTAACAGAATCTGAAACTAGGGTTTTCAGATTTGGCATTAGGGTTTTCAAATTTGGAATTAGGGTTTTGTAATCAATTGATAAGATTAACCCTAATTAATCTTTTAATTATTTACACTTATGCCATTAAGTTCCCGATTTAGGGTTTCATGCACCGAATTAGGGTTTCGGATTCCCGGAACTAAAACTAGGGTTTCCAGAACCGATTTCTAGGGTTTCTTGATAAACGCTAGGATTTTCTAACCGAACATCGTCGTCCTTAATATATTCTTAGGGTTTGTCACAGATGTAATTTATCTGATCAAACCATTGACCCTTAACCATATTCTGAACACATCATTAATCATAAACACAGAACATAATCACATAAACAATTAATCCTGAATAATTCACCTATTTCCTTTACAGAATTTTGAAACCCTCAAAATTCAATCCCAATAACATTAAACGCATACACTTATTTTCTATCTAGGTCTAATATTTGACCTTAAATCAATCATTTAAGATTTTAATAAATTCTCCAAATTCTTGGGTTGTCACACGCGCCAATAGGGAGAAATCCTTATCAGAAAGCTCCCTCTTTCCTGGGAATGATCTGGTTGTTAAATATTGTGAGTTATAATATTAATGATGAATAAGTTCATGTTGATTAAAGATAAAATTGATAGTTCCATTGTGTTGGGATTATTAGTGTTAATGGAAATCAACATTTATTTCGATAGTAATTGATGTCTGGAAGTTATATTGACCAATCGGATAATTAATTGGATAAGTGAGCAATTAATTGCTATTAATTTACATTCTTTTAACTATTTGTTCACATGTGTGTATTATTGATTCACATGCATGTACTATTAGGGGAAGTGGTACAAGATTGATAATACTTGCATGACTAAATTAAAAATGGAGGTGTAGATGAAGGTACTATACTGTAATTATTTTTTTCACATGATTGTACTATTGATTCCCATGATATACTATTAGGGGAGGTGGTGCAAGTTTGATAATACTTGCAGGACTAAATTAAAAATGAAGAAAAAGAAGAAGGTATTATACTGTAATATTTCGAGCCCTAAAAGGTGCAATTAACGAAACTATATTTTCCTATAAATAAAAGCTCATTCTTCTTTCATTCTCACCAATTCACTAAGTCTCATAAGAGCAATTATTGAGGAAGGCTATTTTCATGTCCATCTGCTAGATTTCGTAGTCGTGGTAAGCTGCAATCGCAAGCAAAATCCAAATGGACTTGAGCATCGCTACTGGTGAGAAGGTTTCATCATAGTCAACTCATTGCCTTTGTTTGAATCTTTTTGCGACCAGTCGAGCCTTATAGGTCTCTACCTTGCCGTCTGCTCCAGTTTTTCTTTTAAAGACACATTTACACTCAATAGGCTAAATGCCTTCAGGTGGTGAAACCAAAGTCCATACTTGGTTTTCATACATAGAGTTCATCTCGGATTTCATGGCTTCTTGCCACTTCTCTGAGTCTTTACTACTCATAGCGTGTTCGTAATTCAATGGATCATCATCATCTATGATGCGTTGTTAGTTCCCGGAGGCACAATAGTTATCTAGAAGGGGGGGGGGTTGAATAGATATTTAAAAATCTTTTCGTTTTAACTTATTAGTAGATAATGATTAAAACTTTAGAGGAATTAATATTAGTTTTAATCTCCCTTAAGATAGTGAGTTTATGAGAGTGAGGCAGATATAGCAGTTATAGTAAGAATGTAAGAGACACAGTCGTTTTAAGTGGTTCAGACCACTTAAAGCTCCTAGTCCACTCTTCTACTCCTCTAGTAGGAAATCCACTAAGGATGTCTTTTACACTTTCTGAATCACTTAGATTCCTTCTAGACCAGTAACCTAGGAACTTTTTAGTTCACTCTTGAACTCTTCAAGTCCATAGAACTTGGCTCTTTTACAGTTCACTTAGAACTCTTCAAGTCCTTCTGACTTGGAACTTTTTCTTCAGTTGATTGGTAGATGTTGAGTTCTTGATGGTTGCTACTCAGTTACTGTTTAAGCACTTGTTCGAAAGAACCGAGTAGCTGAGCAAGCTTTTCTTTTTCTTAGATCGTAGAGTTGAGCGTTGAGAGTTCTTGTACATTTTTGTTCAATGCTTGCTTGCTTCTCTTATCTGCTTGATTTGCATATATGTGATCTTGAAAACTATCCGGTGGATCCATCTGTTGAAGCATTAAATGCGTTTGACCTTTCTGTTCTTTGATGGAGACTTTTCTACACATCTTCTGAATTACATTCTGGCCCACTGACACAGCAGACTGCTTTCTCACCTAACACCTGAAAAGGTGTTTTCCCCCTTACTAATGGTACTTTCCTTATCTTCTTCAATACGCTTCTTTGTTGCATACTAAGTATATCTCTTATGTCTTTGGGACTGGTGAGTACTACAACGTTTAGAATTCATTTCTCATATGTTGGAGTGTGTCTCCACATAAAGCGCGAGGCTTGATGCTTCTGACACAAGACAGATGATACTCTACGACTCAGATCGTGGTACTCTACGATTCAGATTGTGGTACTCTATGACTCAGATCGTGATACTCTACGATTCAGATAGTGGTCTGATGCTATCAGCCGAGAGCTCTATAATTTCTCTTAAATACTTGCACACTACGATCTTCGCTTGTTTGAGTTGTAAACTCTACGTTTTTGAGAGCACACTACGATCTCTGAGTTAGCTCGGCAAACGTTGAGACCACTCTACATTTTCTGAAGAGACCCTTCAAGGCAGGCACACTACGATTCTTGAAGCTCCACGTTTTTGCCTTGACTTCTGTAATCTTGATCAGATTGATGCACTACGAATTCTTCAAAGCCTATCTATTACATCTCAAGATCAACATAACAGGTTTGATCTTTCTATATATACATTCATTTCCAGAATGATACACATTAAGAGCTTAGATCAACCTAAAAAATTTGATCTATTACTAAGTCCTTGTACATATATTCCTTGAAGGACTTTACAAATAATCATGAGCATTTATATTTAAACATCAAATCAAAATATGCATTCTCCCAACAATCTCCCCCTATTTAATGTTGACATAACTAAGGAGATTTGTTTTCATGATTATTAGTATCTAGATGCAATTGCAGGAAATTTAAACATGACTTAGTATTTCAGTGATCAGCTGAAATTTTTAGAGAATAAGCATGATTTTATTGATGATTAAAGAGTATTACAATTTAGCTTTACATCAATAAGAATTTAAACTTTCACTTATCTCTATTTCTTTGGTCTTTTGCGTGGAGGATTGGCGTACTCCTCAGCCCTTCTTTTCCTGCTTGCTTCATCCCTTCTGGCTATCTCTTCCAGCTCACTTGGGCTTAACCTTGGGTTGTGATCATGCCTATTCATGAATGCAGGATCTCCAATTGGAATTCTTAGGCCTGTAGTGGTCACATTTTGTGAGCTGGTAGTTGGCCCTTGACCCCTTATTGGCTGAGCCATTAAGACTTCCTGCTGATCAGATCGTTGAGTCTGATTGCTTGATCGTGGATTCTGTTGAAGGCTTCTTGAAGCTTGAGTGTGGAATTGTCCTCTGCCTCTTCCCTGGCTTCCTTGACTTCCTCTGCCTCTGCCCTGGGCTCCTTATTCTTTCCCCTTATCCCCCCCTTTTTTGTCAGCATCAAGGGTTCGAATCTCTACTGAGAGGCGATTCAGTCTTTGGACAAGCTCGTTGAGCTGACTATTAGTATGAGTAATGTCCTCTCGATTTTCTTCTATTAGAGCTTTAGACCGAGCTTCCCTTTATTGGAGAACTGATAGAATGTTGTCAGTTTGCTTGCCACTACTGATGTAGAATTTTTGAAATTCTTTGACGGCAGTTTATAGATTGAGGAAGCTTTCTAACATGTTTTTATTCTAATTTTCTTAAGTTGTCTGTAGGGCAAGGACAACTTCTCTGTGTTCCTTGGCTGCTAGAAAGTGAATGTCATCCTGGTCCTTTATGCTTTGAATCATTTTATTGACAAACTCCTTAAGTGTCTTAGAGAGCGTAGAGCTTAGCGATAGTGGGAGTTTATTGGCAGCATTGATCATTGTTGTTAATTGTAGCTGAATAAGGTCAGTGTGTTCTTCAAGACTCTCATCGAGTTTCTTGATCACTTTCTTAGACATTTCTTTCAAGTCAGCTTTTGTGGACAACTCTGAAAGAATTTCATTACGTTTGGGAGTTTGTGAGGAAGGGGTTTGTCTCTGGTATTGATCTTGTAGTGAGTAGAGGGCAAGATCGAGATTGAAGTATTCGTTGTTGGATGAGGAGGGAATATCCGATGGAGGGGCCTGGGTTTAGATGTTTGGGTTTGGTGACTCTACGATTTGAGGTGGAGACTCTGTAATGAGGCTAGAGTCCGTGATCGTAGAGATGATGGGTTGTGGGAGCATTATGAAGTTGACCGCATTTGGTTCCTCAGTTACAGAATTTTGGGATTCTGCAACTGGAAATTGATTTAGTGGGTGAAGAATTACTTACAATCATCGTGGGAATTCATAAAAGTGACTAAATGAGGATGATGGCAAGTGATTAACTCTGAAGAGGGTTGGGATAGATAGTACCTCATGTTTATACTTTGAGGAAGAGTTGTTTATGAGTAACTTCTTGGCAAAGTTGAATCTTCATGGGAATCCATTAGCTAGTACTGAGATGGTCGGATACTCTTTGAAGCTCCAAAACATGTGATTCCATGAATTTAGAATTTGAGCTTGATGGAAAGGCATCATGGGTAGATATGAAATTAGTTGCTCATAGTTATCTCTCCTGTACCCATTTATGCCCACAGCTGTGATCTCGATCTCATCATCTTCTTCCTCATCTCTGTTCTGATTGGAGGATTCCATTATCTCAATGGCTTCATGATATTCTTGCACTGGTTCTTCTTCATTTCTTGTAGGGACCTCTTCTTCTGCCATGGAGATGTCATGAGCCTCCCCCTTAACTTTATCATATTCTTGTACGATCAATAGATCCCCCTCAACTGGAGCATCTTCTAGGATGGGAGCTTCAGGCATCTCCCCCTTAGCTGGTGTATTCTCTATCATAAGAACTTTAGGGATCTCCCCCTCAACTGGAGCATTGTCCTCTTGGCTTGCTTTGGACAGTTCCTTTTTGGCAGTCATACTCTTGTCTTCCTCCTTGAGCACTTTTTCATTTTCAAGGATATATTTCTTGGCCAGTTTTCTTCTTGATTTTATAAACTGAGCCACAACCTCAGGACTTTCTTGAACTTCAGTTTTGTCCTGTTGATCACCGAGACTATCAGGTGTGGCAGCTTCTTTGCTCGAGGTGTTTGGTCTGGTCTCTACGATCAGTAGAGACTCAACAATTGAAGAGAGATAGCCTTTTGGGTTTGTGGCTGATCTTATTCTTCTTCAGCAGCTGAGATATGGTAGCTCTATCTTCTTCTGCCTCAGCCTGCTGTTGCTTTTTTCTCAAAATTCTTAGAGTCTCAATGTCAGAGGACTCTACTGGTTTATCAGTTATGGATCCCTGGGGTTCTTCTTCCATCCTAGCCTTAAGCTTCCTCTTGCCCTTGCTTTTTCTGATAAGGGCAGAGGGTTCTCCCTTGTTTGTTTCTTCTTCTTCTCCTTCAATTTCTCTGACAACTGACATATTTCCTGGTACTCCTGATTCCCTTATTTCACCAGTTCTTCCACTGGATTTAGACATCATTTGCACATTTTCAAATAGTTGTTGGGTTATTCGCTTGTTTGGATTAATGGCTTCTCCTTCATCGTCCTTAATCTTGTCACCCAAAGCAGCTTGTAGGATGATGCTTATGAATCGCCCGTAGAGCATCTTTTGAGAGCTCTTTGTCTTCTTTGAGCTGATTAACCTGCTTCGCAATTCATTCAAGTAGTAGAGCCCCATAGTTAAGTTGTATTTCATAACATATGGCAGTCATGAGCTTGAGTTGCACCTCATTTACAGAGTCATGACCAGAGCTCTTGCAACATATATATTTTCCAACAATTTCAGCTAGAAATTCATACCTCTGTGGAAACTCCTTCTTCTTGTATCCTTTGACAGAGGGAGATTTCTTGTGATGCATCTTTTTGAGTCCCTTATGGAAGTCTATGCCATCTATGGATGGATACCCTTCAAGTTTGAGACCTAGGGCTAGATTGATGTCCATAGCCTTTAGTCTGATTTCTACGTTCCTGACTTTCGCAGTGATGGTGTTGTTTTCAAATACACCAATATTATAGAATTATTTTACCAGCTTCGGGTAGATCAATGTGTCTGTGCCCAAAGCTTCTTCGAGACCCGCCTTCTTCAGTAACAACAGAGTTTTGTGAAACTTGGGTTCAACTGTTTTGAACTCGTCAAAGCAGAGTTTGTATCCGTAGATAACACTGGAAGCCGTCATTGATTTTCGTACAAGAAGTGTGATTGATTGAGCTTTCTTCTGATTTAAGGTTTCTATTTTGAGAGAGGATGGGAGAGATAATCTTTTGAACTTCTAATTTCAAAAAGGCGCTCTCAAATAGTACATGTAACTTCCCTCTCTCCATTTTGCTTAGTGGGACAGGTGTCGAATTCTGCTTGGCTCTACGAATTTGACTGAAAAGGATTGTACTGATTTGCCCTTAGCTCCTGCTGAGCTGATGTATCCTTAGGGAGGACTACGATCGTTGAGGTAGCTTTTGTGATCGTTGAGTCTGCTTTGCATCCGTTGAGTCTGAACTACGATTATTGATTCTGTCCAGCAATCGTCGTGTTTGAGCTACGATCGTCGAGTCTATCCAGCATTCGTCATGTCTAAGCTACGATCGTCGAGTCTATCCAGTATTCGTCGAGTTTGTTTAGCATTCATCGAGTCTGTTCCAGCAATTGTCGTGTCTGAACTACGATCGTCGAGTCTGACCGAATCCTTGTGATGAGCTTTTGACTTAGCATTCTTTTAAGGTAGCTCAGGAAGGGCCAACCTCTTGGAGTGAGTCAAGGGTAAGGTTTGTTCCTGAGGCACTTATCAGAGAGATTGCTTTATTTTGAAACTTATCATCACATGATGCTCCTCTTGATGGTGGGGTTCTGCTATAGTTGAGTCTGCACTACGATGGTTGGGTCTTTGCTATGATCGTTTTCTTTCATGTTACTTCAGCTCTACAATCGTGGACTTCCCTTGATCATGTCTACGATTTCAACCATAGCCTTTGTATCTGTATAGTTAGCACATACTAGAGCATATATTTCATGATTGTAAATTAAGCATTCCCAACTCACTTATTAACTTGTTAAACCTGGATTCATCTAGAGGTTTTGTAAAAACATCAGTAAGTTGATTTTCAGTAGGGATATATTGTAAAGATATAGTTCCATTTTGCACATGATCCCTAATGAAGTGATACCTTATTTCTATATGCTTAGTCCTAGAATGCATAATAGGATTATGAGTTATTGATATGGCACTTGTGTTATCACAGTGAATGGGAATGGATTTGAAATCAAACCCATAATCAGCTAGCTGATTTTTCATCCATAGGATCTAAGCACAGCAGCTGCCAGCAGCAATGTATTCAGCTTCTGCAGTTAATGTAGATACTAAGTTTTGTTTTTTGCTAAACCAGGACACAAGTCTGTTTCCTAGCAATTGACAGGTGCCACTGGTACTCTTTCTATCTATTTTGCAGCCTGCAAAATCAGCATATGTGTATCATGTTAGTTCAAATGAGGATTCCTTGGGGTACCAAAGCCCAAGTAAGGTGTACCCTTGAGATACCTGAAAATCCTCTTTACAGTAGATAAATGTGATTCTTTAGGGTTAGCCTAAAATCTAGCACATATGCATGTTACAAACATTATGTTTGGCCTACTGGTAATTAGATATAAAAGAGAGCCTATCATACCTCTGTATTGAGTTATATCAATACTTTTACCTTTTTCATCTTTGGCAAGTTTGGTTGCAAGAGCAATTGGGGTTTTCATGGGAGAAGTTGATTCCATGCCATACTTCTTAAGTAAATCTTTGATGTACTTGGCTTGGTTTATAAAGATTCCTTCATCAGTCTGCTTTACTTGCAGTCCAAGGAAGAAATTCAGCTCACCCATCATGCTCATTTCAAACTTGCTCTGCATTAGCTTGGAGAATCACTTGCATAACTTTCGTCGGTAGAAACAAAAATAATATCAACATATATTTGAACCAATAAGACTTTGTCTTTATGCTTTCTAAGATATAATGTGGTATCTACTCTACCTCTAGTGAACCCATTTTCAATCAGGAAGTTAGTTAGTGTTTCATACCATGCTCTAGGTGTTTGTTTAAGACCATATAAGGCTTTGTCTAATCTATAAACATAATTGGAAAGAGATGGATTGATGAAACCTGGAGGTTGCTCTACATAGACTTCTTCTTGAAGTTCTCTATTCAGGAATGCACTTTTGACATCCATCTGGAAGACCTTGAACTTCATGTGAGCAGCAAAGGCAAGAAAGATTCTGATGGCTTATAGTCTGGCAACAGGTGCAAATGTCTCATCGTAGTCAATGCCTTCTTCCTGAAAGTAGCCCTTGGCCACTAATCTTGCCTTATTCCTGATTATTACTCCATCTTCATTCATCTTATTTCTGAAGACCCATTTGGTTCCAATGACAGGATGCCTCTTTGGTCTTGGTACCAATCTCCATACTTTAGCTTCTTTCAAATTGGTTAAGTTCTTCTTGCATGGCTTCTATCCAGCTGGAGTCTTCCATATCATCATCTATCTTCTTTGGTTCCATTTATGACAGAAAGCTTAGATAAAAGCATTCATTTTGGGTGACAGCTCTTGTTTTGACTCTTGCACTCGGATCTCCAATGATTAGATCTTGAGTGTGATCTCTTGCCCATCTGTTTCCAATTGGAACATCTGTCCTGATACCTTTTTGTCTTAAATCTTCAAAATCTATTTCTTCTTCTTGGTGTGGAGGTTCGTTGTCTTGCATAGGCTTCTCTACGATCTCATTCTCTTGCTCAACGATTTCATTATCTGGCACTACGATCATAGTGTTGAGCTTGCTGATTTCATTCGTAGTGTCTGCACTATCGATCGTAGTGTCTTGAAGCACTATTTTGTCTAAGTCTGTTTCATCAAAGATTATGTGAATCGAGACTTCAACACTCAGTGTCTTCTTGTTGAACACTCGGTAGGCCTTACTATTTGTGGCATATCTAAGAAAGATTCATTCGTCTGACTTGGGTTGAAATTTTGTCAAGTACTGCTTCCCATTGTTGAGAATGTAGCATGCACAACCGAATACATGAAACTAGCTGACATTTGGCTTTCTTCCTTTCCACAGTTCGTAGGGTGTCTTCTTGATCGTAGAGTGTATCAGTGATCTTTTCTGCGTGTAACATGCAGTGTTGACGGCTTCTGCCCAGAAGTATTCAGGTAGATGAGCTGCCGCTAATAGAGTTCTTCCAGCCTCTATCAAAGTTCTGTTCTTTCTTTCAGCTACTCCATTTTGTTGAGGAGTGTGGAGCTAAGAAGTTATGACTGATGCCATTGTCTGTGAAGAACTGGTCTATTTCTGAGAAGTCGAATTCTCTTCCATGATTTCTCCTTATAGCCTTGATTTTCTCTCCTTTCTCGTTCATCACCAGTCTGAACATCTTGATCAATTGGGAGCTCGTTTCATCCTTTGAGGTTAGGAAGAATACCCATGTGAATCTTGTGTGGTCGTCGACTATAACTAGAGAGTATCTTTTTCCTCCAAGACTTGTTGTTGGAATTGGCCCAAATAGATCCATGTGGAGCAACTGCAGGGGCTTGTCGATAGAGTTGGCAGTTTTTCTCTTAAATAAGCTTCTGGTTTGTTTTCCAAGCTGACAGGCATTGCATGGCCTTTCTTTTACGAAGTTGAACTTAGGTAAGCCTGCAACGAGATCTTTTGATGCCATTTTAGACATGCTTTTGAAGTTTAAGTGGGACAATCGTCTATGCCATAGTCAACACATTTCTTCAGATGCTTTTGCCTGAAAGCATATTGTCTCGTTTGAGCTTAGTTGACTAAGATTCACTGTGTAGACATTTCCTTCTCTTGTCCCGGTTAACTTTATAGCAGATGTCTTCAAATCTCTGACTTGACACTAGTTGTTGAGGAATGTTACTTGATGACCCATGTCGCAGAGTTGGCTGATGCTTAAAAGGTTGTGTTAGAGACCTTCCACATATGCTACTTTGCTGAAAGATACTGCACCATTACATGCAAAGCCATATCCTCTTGTCTTGCCCAAGTCGTTGTCTCCTAAGATGACTGAGGGACCCTCCTTCTCTATGTAGTTAGATAGAAGGGCTTTGTTCCTAGTCATGTGTCTTGAGCGTCCACTGTCCAGATACCAGGTTGTGATCGTGGAGCTCTTTTCCTATCATAACATTTAACCTTCATTTTGGTACCCATATTTGAATGGGGTCCTATTTTGTTAGTACCCTTGGGGACCCAAATTTATCTGATCTTGGGTCTCACATGCATGTAATTATAATAGCATCTTGTAGCCTTGTGACCTACTCTATTGTACACAAAACATTTGGTGTGATACATGCCTGTGTGTGTGAGGGTTCATTCTCCATTTGGACTTTTGTGGTTCTTTAGTCATTCTTCTGTTAAACTAATTTTCCTTCTTCCACATGTCCTTGGGTCTCATGAAATGTGAGGAGGGTATATTACCTCTACTGTACCTTCCCAGTTGGTTCGTAGAGTTGGTTTTATTTAACTCTACGATCCTTAGAGGTTGATGAGTAGAGGATGGGTTACTTTTCTCTTTGCTGAAGCCCAGACTAGCATGAGATCCTTTACTATTTGGAGTATGGATGGAAACAGTAGAACAAGGTTGGGTTGGTTCTTCCTTCTGTGAGGATTTAACAAAGGTAATGCTTCTACTAAAACTTGAGGCATTACTAGTGCTAGTTTCCTTTGTATTTTCCACACTTGGCTCTGAAGTGGATTCCCCAAAGCCTAGGCCTGTTCTGTCAAATGCATTTCTCTGACTAGAGAGCAGGGAGTCCATGGATGATGAGGATTTGTTCCATGTAGAGATAGTCTTTTCTAGTTCCTCAATTTTAGAGGTTAGATTAGACTCTCTTTGTGCATTGAGTTCATTTGTCTGTTTTAAGATCTCATTCTCAGCCTGAAGCTTGGAGAGAAGGTTAGTACTTAGAAGATCTGTTTCAAGCTCTTCTTGAACTTTCTTTTTCTCCTCTTGAAGAAGTGAATGATCCTTAGATAGAACTCTGAACCACTTCATGTATTGATGTAGATCAGTTGTTATGCCATGCAGTGCAGTTCTCAAATCATTAATGTCTACATCAGGAGAGTTGAAGTCAAATACCTCATCGAGACTTACTTTATGTATGTTGGAATTTTGTTTGTCCTTTGCATGTTTGGCCATTATGCATAGATTAGCCATTTGTGGTTCTTCACCATCTCCAGAATCAGGATTAGAGTCATTGTCTGAATCACTCCACGATCCTCCAGCTACCAGGCATTTTTCTCTCTTCTGAGGCCTTTTGTTACCTTTGTATTCCTTCTTTGCATGTGATTTCTTCTTTAGTTCTTCTCTGAGAGGTTTGTTGCAGTTGGCAATGAAGTGGCCAGGCTTCTTGCAGTTATAGCATAGATCATTCATTTGCTCCTGGCTGCTGTAGTTGCTGACCTTCTTTGGCTTCCTGGTTTTTCCTTGACGCATGAACCTTCTTAGTCTTTTTACCAGCATAGCAAAGTCTTCATCATTGTCTTCATCATAATCAGAGTCAATCTCAGTGTTGACCTTAGATGCACTTTCAGTTGCTTTGAGAGCAACACCCTTATCCTTCTTTCTTCCTTCTGATAGGGTTTTAGCTCGTTGAGTCAGTTCCAGTTCGTATGTCAGAAGATTGCCATATAGTTGTTGAACTGTCATCTCATGAAGATTCTTTGACTCTCTAATCGCAGTGGTTTTGGCATCCCACCTGCTCGGTAGGGCTCTCATGAACTTTATGATCAGATCTTTGTTTGGATAGATCTTGCCATATGCTCGTAGAGAGTTGAGCAGAACGTTGAATCTCTCATAGGTGGCAGTTACGTTTTCTCCTTGAAAATGAGCAAACATTTCATACTGCTGTGTCAGGAGTGATTGTTTGTTTTCTCTTACTTCTTCCATTCCTTCGTGAATGATGAGCAGTGCTTCCCAAACCTCCTTCGCTGTTTTGCTGTTGACAACATTTTTGAACAGATCATCTTCTAAGGATTGAAACAAGATGTTCTTGGCCTTCTTGTCAAGTTTCACAGCTCTCTTTTCGTTGTCAGTCCATTCTTCTTTGACTTTGATTTGTATTCTGTTTGGATCGTCTATAGTTGGTGCAAGCTTTGTTGGAATATAGGGCCCATTTTGAACAGTCTCAAATAGATCTTCATTTATTGAGTCCATGTATGCTTGCATCCGAACTTTCCAGTTAGCAAATTTATCTTTATTGCACATTGGTGGCTTTCTGCCTCCTCCAATTCTTGATTCAATTGGTAAGTGTGCCATTGGATCTACTAAAGCTTTGTAGGCTGAATAGTAGAACCTGCTTTGATACCAATTGTTAGTTCCCGGAGGCACAATAGTTATCTAAAAGGGGGGGGGGGGGTTGAATAGATATTTAAAAATCTTTTCGTTTTAACTTGTTAGTAGATAATGATTAAAACTGTAGCGAAATTAATATTAGTTTTAATCTCCCTTTAGATAGTGAGTTTATGAGAGTTAGGCAGATATAGCAGTTATTGTAAGAATGTAAGAGACACAGTCGTTTTAAGTGGTTCAGAGCACTTAAAGCTCCTAGTCCACTCTTCTACTCCTCGAGTAGGAAATCCACTAAGGATGTCTTTTTCACTTTCTGAATCACTTAGATTCCTTCTAGACCAGTAGTCTAGGAACTAAGAACTCTTCAAGTCCAGCAGACTTGGCTCTTTTATAGTTCACTTAGAACTCTTCAAGTCCTTCTGACTTGGAACTTTTTCTTCAGTTGATTGGTAGATGTTGAGTTCTTGATAGTTGTTACTCAGTTACTGTTTAAGCACTTGTTCGAAAGAACTGAGTAGCTGAGCAAGCTTTTCTTTTTCTTAGATCATAGAGTTAAGCGTTAAGAGTTCTTGTACGTTTTTGTTCAATGCTTTCTTGCTTCTCTCATCTACTTGATTTGTATATATGTGATCTTGAAAACTATCCGTTGGATCCATCCGTTAAAGCTTTAAATGCGTTGACCTTTCTATTCTTTGATGGAGACTTTTCTGCACATCTTCTGAATTGCATTCTGGCCCACTGACACATCAGACTTCTTTCTCACCTAACACCTGAAAAGGTTTTTTCCCCCCTTACCAATGGTACTTTCCTTAGCTTCTTCAATACGCTTCTTTGTTGCATACTAAGGATATCTCTTATGTCTTTGGGACTGGTGAGTACTACAACATTTAGAATCCATTCCTCATATGTTGGAGTTTGTCTCCACATAAAGCGTGAAGCTTTATGCTTCTGACACAAGACAGATGATACTTTACGACTCAGATCGTGGTACTCTACGATTCAGATCGTGGTGACTTGTCGCCTTGGTGCTTGGTCTGATGCTATCAGCCGAGAGCACTACGATTTCTCTTAAATACTTGCACACTACGATCTTCACTTGCTTGAGTTGTAAACTCTACGTTTCGGAGAGCACACTACGATCTCTGAGTTGGCTCGGCAAACGTTGAGACCACTCTACGTTTTTCGAAGAGGCCCTTCAAGGCAAGCACACTACGATTCTTGAAGCTCCACTTTTTTGCCTTGACTTCTGCAATCTTGATCAGATTGATGCACTATGAATTCTTTGAAGCCTATCTATTACATCTCAAGATCAACCTAACAACTTTGATCTTTCTATCAATACATTCATTTCCAGAATGATACACATTAAGAGCTTAGATCAACCTAACAAATTTTATCTATTACTAAGTCCTTGTACATATATTCCTTGAAGGACTTTATAAATAATCATGAGCATTTATATTTAAACATCAAATCAACATATGCATTCTCCCAATATGCGTACCTCATCTTCATCTTCTATAATGAATCCATACCTATCAGGTATCTTCGGTACTCTTCTAGATTTACGAATAGGGTGTGTTACAATAGGTTCATCCACTTGGTTAGGTACCTGACTTTGATCTATAGTATTTTGTGGTTCTTGAACTTCTTCAAGATATATCTTACTCCCACTGACCCCTTCAAGGATAAACTCATTTTCTAAGAAGGTAGCATGTTTCTTAACAAACACCTTTTGATCAGTCAGATGATAGAAATAATACCCTGATGTTTCTTTAGGGTATCCCACAAATCTACACTTGTCGGATCTAGTCTGTAACTTATCGTTTTCAAACATTTTGACATAAGTTGGACAACCCCAAGTCTTGACATGCTTAAGATTTGGTTTCTTCCCTGTCCATAACTCATATGGGGTCTTAAGGATGGATTTAGTTGGTACCTTGTTAAGTAGGTATGCAGCCGATTCTAGGGCATATCCCCAGAAGGAAACTGAAAGATCGGTAAAGTTCATCATAGATCGAACCATGTCCAACAATGTTCGATTTCTCCTTTCAGATACACCATTGAGCTGTGGTGTTCCTGGTAGAGTCCATTGTGAGATTATACCATTTTCTTTGAGACAATTGAGAAAATCACTGCTTAAGTATTCACCATCTCGATCTGATCGAAGAATCTTAATAATTTTGCCAGTTTGTTTCTCTACTTCAGTTCTGAACTCCTTAAACCTTTTAAATGATTCATATTTGTATTTCATTAAATACACATATCCAAATCTTGAGTGATCATCAGTGAATGTAATAAAATAAGAATACCCTCCTCGTGCAGTCGTTGTCATAGGTCCACATACACCTGTGTGTACCAACGCTAGCAACTCTGTAAATCTTTCTCCTTTTCCACTAAAAGGAGATTTAGTCAATTTTCCCATGAGACAAGATTCACAAGTTGGATATGATTCATAATCAGATAGCTCTAAGAGCCCATCCTTATGCAACTTGGATAATCTTGTTTCATTAATATGATCGAGTCTATAGTGTCACATATAGGTATAATTAACATCATCTCTTTTCCTTTTATTAGTTTGTTCAATTTGAAATATATTTTCATGCAATTCAAGTATATAAAGTCCATTTCGCAAATTACTAACACCATTTAAAATATTATTATTATAAATAGAACAATTGTTGTTCTTTATTATAATGTCAAAACCATCCATATCTAATATCGAAATTGAAATAATGTTTCTAATGATATTCGGAACAAAATAACAATTATTTAAATAAATGAACTTGACCGCATGCAATGCTAAAAAATAATTCCCTACAGTTAATGCAGCAACCTTTGCTCCATTTCCCACTCGTAGGATGACTTCATCCTTGTACAACTTTTTACTTCTGACCAGTCCCTTCATATTATTACATATGTGAGAACCACAGCCGGTATCCAATACCCAAATAGAAGATTGACTTTCAGAAAAATTAATTTTAATCATAAAAAAACCTTGATTAGGATTCGAAGCTTCTCTAAGCTTCTTCTGCTTTTGCTCCGCAAGATAATCCTTGCAGTTCCTCTTCCAGTGACGACCCGACTTGTTACAATGGAAGCAAATTCCTTTGCTAGCTGGATCAAGTTTCTTTTTACCCTTCACTTTTGCCTTACCCTTAGCCTTCTTGGATTTCTTCTTTTGAGAAGATACCTTAGGCATCTTCCTTTTCTTAGAAGAATCATCCACCATTAAGACATGGTCCTTCATGGATGGGAAGTGACCTTCAGTAGTTTTCAACATGTTAAGTAATTCAGGCAAGCTGACATCTAACTTATTCATGTGAAAAATCATAACAAATTGTGAGAAGGTGCCCGGGAGTGACTTTAAGACTAAATCTTGACTCAACTCCCCATCCATGACGTACCCAAGTTGTCCAAGACATTCAATCAGATTAATCATCTTTAAGACATGAGTCTCAATGGTAGTACCCTCGGTCATCCGAGATCGGAAGATCTCTTTACATATTTCATATCTAGCAGTCATACTTTGCTCACCATACAACTTTTGCAGGTGCAGCAGCATACTAGGAGCATCCATGGTTTCATGCGGACGTTGATGCTCGTTACTCATGGATGCGAGCATAATGCATTGAGCCACAAATGCATCATCTTGCCACTGTTTAAAAGTAGCAATCTCTTCCTCAGAGGCTTTCTTTGCAACTTCTACAGGTACGGGTGAATTTAGGACATAAGAAATCTTTTCAGCTGTGAGAACAGTTCTCATATTCCTAAACCAGTCTGTGTAATTCGGTCTAGTCAGTTTGTTAGCATCAAGTATTCTACGCAGTGAAATTAGTGAGTGTAACATTTTTAAAATTTCTGCATATGAAAAATAACATTTTTAGCAAACATTCATTTAATTATTTTATTTTACCAAAGTAAATTAGGTCTTATTTTATATTGGTATCTCTTACTATTTTCTTCAAACTATATTACTCTCATCAATATAGTTCGGCAAAATCTATTTAAAGTTTTTGCTAGTGAGAATAACGATCTCATTTCAAATGTATATAGCGTTGTGGTGACACAACAAATTATATATAAATAAATAGGTAGACAACTTTTTGTCAATTACATCATCATGTAACTCCTTATCTTTTACCTCTTGGATTATATTGATCAAGTGGTGGCACATCCGAATCAAAATTATCTAAGTTAAGTCTAACCGAACACTTCTATATATTCAAAAAAGAAAAATATTGTCCTTGTGGTGACACATCAAAATAATATTGTTCAATTTTCTTTATAAGCATCAAATGTGATAAATTAACATCTTAAATACTTAATACTTTTCTTGTGGTGACACAACAAACTCATATTAAATATTTTATACTCTATTAATTTTATCATGCTAGAAGGCGACGTTCGATATTTCAAATACCTTTTAACGCTTAGGACTTAATATAATTCCTTTGAGGGGTTTTTTATTTATTAGTCTCGTCATGTTTAGCGCGCATGCACACACACACACACACACACACACACACACACACACACACACACATATATATATATATATATAATACGCGTCATATTATTAAACATGCGAAGCATGTTTGCATAATATAATATATATATAATACTAGCATGTAAATATAGAATACTATATTCTACCCTGATTGATTATGGACTTATATTCTAATTTGGTTCACTAGAGCCACCAAGTGAACCAAAAGGTCAAACCCTAGGGTGCAAGAATTAATATTTAAATATAACTATTACATTTAAACTCGGGTTCCATTACAAACGGATCTTCAAGCGCTCATTGCACCTTGATCTCCTGTTCTTCAAGAAATTCTAACTAATCCTATTGTATAAACTAGTTAATTCAAATAGAAACCTTGATCAGCACTCAAGGGGAAGTACATAAGAGAGAGATAAAATTTACATCAAGAATAAAACCAGAAAAGACGAGGTACGCAAACCCCATTTA
Organism: Panax japonicus; assembly: GCA_020205505.1. Lineage (NCBI taxonomy): Eukaryota > Viridiplantae > Streptophyta > Magnoliopsida > Apiales > Araliaceae > Panax > Panax japonicus. The sequence goes on from CM035111.1 coordinate 16,416,378, forward strand.
ATAAAACTTATTCATTTAAGCATCCATCCAGAATAAAATCGAATCACATTGGTCAATAGTCCATAATCAACCTCATTTATTATCATACATATCACCATATATATCAATAAATAAAGCATTCATCTTATGAATAATAATCATTTAATATATATATATATATATATATATATATATATATTAATTTAATGAGCAAATTTAATTAGCATAATTTTCATTTTTTGTTTTAAAATAAACACATTTAGTTAATCAATTATGAAATTACATTCTAAATACAAAATAAACAACTTTATTTTAACTTAGAATTTCTGGAAAAACATGAAATCCAATTTTTAATTTAAATAAACCTTTTATTTTAATTAGAAATCAGATTTTCATGAATAAAACAATTTTTATTCATTTCTGGGTACTGGCGCTGCAGCGTCCCAAATGAACTAGGTTTGGGCGCTGCAGCGCTGGATCATCCCATTTTTCAAAAATATGGTCCTGGTGCTACAGCGCCAGGTTTATACTACGAAGCGGCGCTGTAGCGCCGGCTGACCCATTTTGAAAATTGACCTGACGTAGCAGCGCGCCGTTTACTAAGTGAACTGGCGTTGCAGCGTCAGTTCTCAAAAAGTGTTTTTCCAGTTCGCGAATTCTACAGTTTTTCTCTAAAAACTCAATTCTATGCTAACAATTATGCCCATAAAATTTGTATAAAACACATATCAATCATATATATCAAATCTAAGCAATTAATAACAACATAAATGTTTGTCTCTGATACCACTGTTAGATTTTCTAATAATCATGAAGCCATCAAATTGAATAAATAGCGGAAGCATGGTAAAATTAGATTTTAAACTTTTCATTAAACTAATTACCCGGATCATCCTTTATGCATATTATTAATTAAAACGAAGAAAAAGAAGTTATAGAATCATACCCTTATAGATACAGCTTCCACATGTACAAGTTCAACTCCTACTTTTTCGCGATCTCCTTGAATCTCCGAGTTGATTCTTTCCTTTGATCAACGTTAGCCACCCAAGCGTTTGACATCTAGAGGTGATCCACCAAGAATAAGAACCTAGTTTTCTATCTCTGTAGAAAAAGAGAGTGTACTCTCCAACTATTGGAATCACATATATTTGATATCTGATATAAGACTCCGCTTATAAAGATATCAAGTAACCATATTTAATTAAAATAAGGTATTATTCATTTAATTAAACTCTTTTAATTAAATAGGCTCCCTAATCTTATTAGAGATAATTAATTAAACTCTTTTAATCAATTTGTCTCCTAATCTTATTAGGAATAAATGAGAGTATTTATATTAAATTAATTCCTAAACTCTTTTAGAAATTAAAATAATAATATTAATATTAATAAGACTCCTCTTATTAATTTCTATTTAATATTTCTAAAATATTAAATAATAAATATTTAGCTATTTAATTTACTCTATCACCGTAGATTAAATTAAATACACTTAACATATTATTACGATTATGCTATTATATTTCTTAAATAATTATTCTTCCTTTTATGGTGTGACCCTTTAGGTTCTCCATATTAAACCAGATGTGAATAAATCAATTAGAACAATTCTAATCTTATTTAAATAAATAAATTAAACTATTAATTTATTTAAATAAACAATATTTATTCTACAATATGGATAAGCCTTCCTAGCAATCAACGACTTTCTAGATAATATAGATTTCAACATTAATCATAAAAGAATCTTTGAGTAAATAGTTACCGTACAATTCAATTCTTTCACCATACAATGTCCCAATTAAATATAAGACATGGAATTACTGTCAACTCTTACTTTATTTAATTACATGTATTTCGATTCCTAAATGCACAACTCCCAATGAATGCAAATTAGAAACAATTTCTAATTTCATTCCACCTCGGCCAAGGATTCCTGGGTTGTCATTTATCGAATCACATATGATATTTCTCTTCTTTTACTAGAAGCGGTAGATTCTTTATTGATCATTCATTGTTTCTATATATAACTTATTACACCCAAGCATACTCTTTGATATACCCTAAGGGTCTTAAGAAATAAGTCAAAGTGTAAATCATTATATAAAAGATACTATGATGATCTCAAGTCTAAGGATCACTTGTACTACTATCACTTCAGAAATTCCTATTGACAGACAAGTAAAACTCAATTAGATATTTCTTAGCGAGTCACGTTCATTGAACTTATTCTCCAATAAGAACATACATACTTGCTTTAGTGTCTCCACACAAATGAACATGAGATCAATCATACTCATCCAATGAGCAAGCAATGTACGTACCAATCTATCCGGATTCACTAATCCCCTTCTTAGTAATCCATTGATTGAGAACATTTTAGTTTTTAAGCTGTCTAAGAATTTAGATTCCATTAGCATGATCTCATCATGATTCTAAAAGCATTGCTTAAAATTATGGGTTTATCACATTTTATTAAAACAGCATCATATTGATAATCAAATGCCTTTAGTAAATAAATAATTTTATTAATTAATAAATAGATTGATTACAAAGTATATGATTTATCATCATACATGATTAGCTTGTATGCATACTGTGACACCCTCAAAATTAGGTATACATCACCCATCTTGGGTCGTCAGATACATGGTACATAATTCAAATACAACTTACTAATACAACTGTCGTGTACAATACGATAAAACATAACTGTGAGTTTGAATACAATTATTGTCTAATAGAGATTATACAAACTCAAAAAGAGTCCTTATTACAATTATTAATACACTATTTCACAGAATAGTGAGGACTACTAATGCTATCCTCTGGACCGTCACTCCGTTCCCCGACTAGTTCCTGCTATGTTCTCATTTACGTAACAGAAACTGGATATAGGAAAAGAAAAGTTAACTAGCAAAAAGCTTTTCTTCTATCTCTCTATACTAGAGTTCAGTGAATTCGTAAGAAAATAATGAAGGAACGAGCTTCTATTTATAGGAAAATAGAATGCATAGTAACTAATCCATGAATGGTCCAGATTGATTTACTTTAATCTGACGGTCCATATTTAAAGAAGAATATTTTAAATAAAATATAATATATTCTATTTATATAAAAAGATTTTTACTATGCAAACACTATGCAATACTATGCAACACTATGCAAAACACTATGCAACACTATGCATAATAAAATATAATATATTCTATTTATAAAATAACTTTACTAAAGTATTCTGTTTTATATAAAAAGATGTTTCTGTTTTATTACGTTAATAATACGAATATAACAAAACGTCATCATCGCTATAATAATTCATATTTTTAATCGACAATAATTGAATCAAACTGAGCGACTTCTCACATAAATATCAATAATCAATACCGTGTGCTGCTATATAACAACGCGTATTACTGTACTTTTACTACCCAGTAGTTCAACAGTATCAACGGTAAAACTTCCGTCGTTATTTTCAATAAAATATTTTTGTTGTTTTCTCAATCCGATAATAATTCCGTTGTGGGGTCCACCAATAATTGTACCATCGTACGAATATTTCCGACACAAAGAATATTCCCTGACCAATCGAATATAATATAACAACTTGCATACTTTGCAAAATTTATAAATACTACCCACAACTATAATATTATCTCAAATTCACACCATAATATTAAAAAATTATTTCGAGAAAATTAATTCTTTATTCATAAAATCTGGGGTTCACACATACTACTTTTAAATGAGAACTCGGGAATTTTTGGCCAAAGTGGAATGAAATTAGAAATGAGTTTCTAATTTGTATTATTTAGAGTTGTGCATTTGTGAATCGAAAAACATATAATTAAATATAAAAAAACTTGACAGTAATTACATGTCTTATATTTAATTGGGACATTGTATGGTAAAAGAATTAAATTGTACGGTAACTATTTACTCAGATGTTCTTTTATGATTAATGTTGAAATCTATTTTATCTGAAAAGTCATTGATTGCTAAGGAGGTTTATCCTTATTGTAGAATAAATGTTATTTATTTAAATAAATTAATAGTTTAATTTATTTATTTAAATAAGATTAGAATTGTTCTAATTGATTTATTCATAACTAGTTTAATATGAAAAACCTAAAAGGCTGGGTCACAACATAAAAGGAAGATTATTTATTTAAGAAGTAAATGGCATAATTGTAATAATAAGTTAAGTGTATTTAATTTAATCTATGGTGATAGAATAAATTAAATAGCTTAATATTTATTATTTAATATTTTAAAAATATTAAATATAAATAAATAAGAGGAGTCTAAAAGGGTTTAGAAATTAATTAATATAAGTACTCTCATATATTCCTAATAAGATTAGGAGGCTAATTAATTATAAGGTTTAATTAATTATTCTTAATGAGATTATGAAGCCTGTAGACATTCGAAATTTTCTTTTCCTGTTACTAACCATGCAGGAGGGCAAAAGCGTCTTTTTCACACTCCAGAGATAACCCTGGAGGATCATAACATCAATTTTAACCGCGGAGATAGCCACAGGAGATCAAATTTCCAACCCCGGAGATAACCCCGGGAAAACAATTTCTAACCCCGGAGATAACCCCGGGAAAGTCAATTTCAACCCCGGAGATAGCCCCGAGGGATCAAGATCAAAGCCTGGAGATAGCCCCACGAGGTCAAGCCAACCTCAGAGATAACCCTGAGGACAGTCAAAGTCAACATCAAGTCAACCTCAGAGATAACCCTGAGAAAATACTACTACAACTGCGCGAAAACCAGATATAACCCCGGGAGGGGTAAAATGGTCATTTTGCCAACTCAACTTCAACTCACATCAAATCAACTCATTTTAACTCAAATTAATTCAATAGAAGTCCCACAAGAACCATATCTTAACTTTCGAGCGCAAACTACACAAAACGGTTCAACGAACTACCTGACGGAAACCCGGGAATGCCATTTCGGTCATGAACCCATCTTCCTGGAATCAAAAAGGGAAAATCCTATGTCATTGTGTATCTCTCAGAAAGAGCTTTCCGGAATGGTATGGCACGCTTCCATCAGACTCCCGGATTGAAAGTTATGAAGGTCCGAGCGAACAGCGAGTTGTCCAAGTGTACGTACTTCGACACGGCAGGACCCACATCCTGGGCATCCCGGGCAGCCGCAGGTAGACCTGCGGCTCCCCCTCTATAAATAGAGGGCTTGGGGTGGCCATATTTACAAGAAAAATGGCGAGGAAGCCTTGTTCAATTTGTTTTGTACACACTATAAACTGAGTGTTTTCTCATTTTAAACACTTGTGAGCTTATATCCTGTAATATTTTTACCGGTGGTAACCGAGTTTTCATCCACTTACAGTTATAGAAGTCTTCTTTTGCGGTCCACTGTAAGCCTTCTTACAGACTTTAAAGCCTTTTTCTTTATCTTTGCACACATCATTCTTCACATTGAGAGTCGTGTTGTGTGTGTATGCCCGGACTTCTGTCCGTGGTTTCATTTCAATTTGTATATATATATATATATATATATATATATATATATATAAGAAAGCTAATAAACGCTCTATATTTATATGAATTGTGTGTCAAACTCTGTTCGATGAGCCTAGATTTTACATCCGGTGCGTTTAGCACTTTTATATATATATATATATTTACATTCAGTCCCGCCTAGAATTTACTTCGTGGCGGTTGACCGTCTTTACAGCTTTATTTACCTTTCGTCCCGCCTGGAATTTACTCCGTGGCGGTTGATTGTTTTTATAGCTTTATTTACATTTCTGATCCCCCGTGGAGGTGCTTCGTGGTGGCTGATCATGTCTCTCTCTGTGTGTGTGTGTGTGTATATATATATATATATACATCTTTTATATATACATACCTGCTTACTGCTTTATTATTAATTGTGGCATCATGTGAGCCTAGGAATCATGTGATCACAGATTCAGTTTACTGGATCTAGATTCGGTTCCCGTGATGGACATTTTCAGCTGTAAGTAGCTTGTAAATTTATTCACGGTGTTCATATTTCCTCAGATGGTTATCATACCCACGAGGAGTTCGGCACTATTTTGTATATTATTTTCTCGAAGATGCTTCGCATCTCGAAAATTAAAAACAATCAAGTTGAACACTTAATAAAAATGGGAGTGTAAAAGGTCTCAATTACTATTGAGCACAAGGGTTTGAAAAACCTCTTTTATAAAACATCACTGCCATATATTGTTAAAACTGAATCTTTACACAATTTCAAACCCTATGTATATAGGTGCGAACGAGGCCTCGCACTACATCCAAATAACAACATATTGAGACACACACACACACATTCATATAACAGTTTCTTAAAAAGTGGCGGTCATTGTGGTAACACGGATGTCGGGGGTGCCTAACATCTTCCCTTCGCATAATCAAGTCCCCGGACCCTAATGAATCTTGGTTTCACCGACCCATTTAGCAGTGTCATATCACTGGGTCAATGTACAAACCTTTTCTCAGTTGTGTTGGTACAACCATATAAAAAACTAACCGGCGACTCTTAACAGTCCATCGTCGACATGACACATGTTGGACCTTTTTCACTTATTTTTTCAAACAAATATCACCTAACATGAGAACACCAAAGAACAAGTAACGGAAAGGGACAAATAAAAATCCCGACGTCGATAAAGCGTAATTAATTAAAGGAGTTTAATTAATTAAATATAAAAACTAATTCCTAAATAGTTTAGGAGTGGTTCCCTAAATCTGTAAATAAGAGAAGTCTTTTTATGGCAAGAGGGTGACATAAGTTATGTATTTTTTTATTCCAAGAGTTGGGAGAGTACACATTTTCTATTTGAGATAGGAAAAGTTAGTGTTTAGCCAATCACCCATCTTCTTGAGTTTTTGTTTTTCCTTGGTGGCTCACCTGTAGAGGTTAAACGCTTGGGTGGCTAACGTTGATCAAAGGAAGGAATCAATCCAGCGTATTCAAGGAGAGCATGAAGGATTAGAAGTTGAACTTGTACCTAAGGAAGCTCAAATATTTAAGGGTATAAATTTTATTCTTCTTCTCTTTCGTTTAATTAATAATTGCGTATAAGAATGATCCAGGTATATGGTTTGTAAAATTTTAAAATTTATTTTGACCATGCTTCTGTTACTTTGATTGTGTATACGAATATTATAAACCTAACATATGCAACTTGGATAATCTCGTTTCATTAATATGGTCGAGTCTACAGTACCACATAAAGGTATAATTAACATCATCTCTTTTTTATTTCTTAGTTTGTTCAATTTGAAGTATATTTTCATGCAAGTTAAGTATGTAAAGTCTATTCAGTAATTTACCAAAACAATATAAAACATTTTTATTATAAATGGAACACCTGTTATTCTTTATTATAATATCAAAACCATCCATATCTAATAAAAAAATTGAAATAATATTTTTTACAAGTGTTGGAACAAAATAACAATTATTTAAACTAATGGACTTACTTGTAGGCAGTTCTGAACGATAAGTACATACATCTAATACGGCAATTTTTGCTCTATTTCCTACTCGTAGGACAACTTCATCTTTGTTTAATTTTCTACTTCTGACTAGTCCCTGCATAGTATTACATATGTGAAAACTACAGTTGGTATCCAATACCCAAGTAGAATTTGGACTTTCAAAAAAAATTAATTTAAATCATGAACAAACCTTGATTGGAAGTCGAAGCTTCTCCATGCTTTTGCTTTTGTTATGTAAGGAACTTCTCACAGTTCCTCTTTCAATGTCCCGACTTATTGCAATGGAAGCATATTCATTTGCTATCTAGATCAGGTTTCATATTACCCTTCACTTTCGCCTTGCTCTTAGCCTTCTTGTTTTTCTACTTTTCAGAAGATACCTTAGGCATTTTTCCTTTTCTTAGAAGAATAATCCACTAATAAGACTTGGTCCTTCTTAGATGGAAAGTGACCTTCAACAGTTTTCAACATTTTAAGTAATTCGGGCAAGTTGGCACACACTTTATTCATGTGAAAAGTCATAACAAATTGTGAGAAGGTGTCTGGAAGTGATTGTAAGATCAAATCTTGACTTAACTCCCCATCCATAACAAACCCTAGCTGTCCAAGTTGGTCAATCAAATTGATCATTTTCAGGACATGAGTCTCAATAGTAGTGCCCTCAATCATACGAGATCGGAAGGGCTCCTTAGATATCTAATATCTTGCAGTTCTACTTTGCTCATCATAAGCCTTTTTGAGGTGCAACAATATAGTAGGAGCATACATAGTTTCATGCTGACTCTGAAGCTCGTTACTCATAGATGAAAGCATGATGCATTAAGTCACAGTTGCATCATCTTGACACTTTTTAAAAGTAGCAATTTCTTCCTCAGAGGCTGTGTCTGCAACATTTGTAAGGACATGCGAATTAGGACATAAGAAATTCTTTCAGCAATAAGAACAATTCTCAGATTTCTTAACCAGTCCGTGTAATTCAGTCTGGTCAATTTGTTAGCATCAAGTATGCTACGTAGTGATGGTGAGTAGTGACATTTTCAAATTCTGCATGTGAAAAAGATAACATTTTAGCACACACTCATTTAATTAATTACCAAAATAAATTAGGTTTTGTTTTAAATTGGTATCTCCTACTATTTTTATCAAACTATATTACCCTCATTATATAGTTCGGTAAATCTAATTAAAGATGTGCTAGTGAGAATAAGAATATCATTTCAAATGTATATAGTCTTGTGTGACACAATAAACTATTTATAAATAAATAGGTAGACAACTATTGTCAATTACATCACCATGTAACTCCTTCTATTTTGCCTCTTAGATTATTTTGATCAAGTGTGATGCATCCGAATCAAAATTATCCAAGTTAAGTTCAACCTAGCACTTCCATATATGTGAAGAGAAAAACAATATACTTGTGTGACACAACAAAACATCATTGTTCAATTCCTCAATAAGCATCAAATATGATAAAATAACTCAAAAAAATAAAATAGGCCTTGTGTGACACAATAAACTTATAATGATTAACTGATACTCTATCGTTTTATCATACTAGAAGGCGACGTTCGATATTCCTAATATCTTTGAACAGTTAAGACTTAATAAAATATATTGGAGGGGTTTGTTATAATTTATCTCATCTTGTTTATCGCCCATGCACATATAGAATACTATATTCGACCCAGATTGATTATGAATTTTTATTCTAGTTTGGTTCACTAGAGCCACCAAGTGAACCAAGAGGTCAAACCTAGGGTGCAAGAACAGAATTTAAATATAACTATTATATTTAAACTCGGACTCCATTACAAATAGGTTTTAAAGTTCTCCTTGGTCTCCAATTCTTTAAGTAATTTTTAACTAATCATATTACATAAACTATTTACATTAAATAGAAATTTTGATCAACAGTCAATGGGAAGTATATAAGAGGGATATAGAAATTACATCAGAAAAAACTAGAGAAGACGAGGTACGCAGACCCCATTTATAAAACACATACATTCAAGCATACATCTAAAATAAAATTCAATCACATTAGTCAATAGTCCATAATCAATCTCATTTATTATCATACACATCACCATATGCATCAATAAATATTATTTATCTCATGAATAATAAATTCATTCCATATATGCATCGATATCATTAAATGGGCAAAAGTTTGCTAAAATTTTAGTTTTGAAACAAAATAAACTCTTTTATTTTAATCAAAAACCAAATCCAAATTAAACTCCTTTAATTTTTTTTAGCAACCTGAAATCATATTCTAGATAAAATAAGCATTTTATTTTAAAGTTTTATCAATTAAATAACATTTACTTTAATTGAAGAAAATAATAAATTTTAGTTTCTACAGTTGGGCGTGGTCGCGCCCAAAATTAACTGGGAACCAGCGCGGGCGCGTTACAAGTCCAGAAAGGTCGTGCCACGTAACAGAAACAGAAAACTTTTTTTAGCCTAGAAAATTCGATCCAATAGCATATCATACATACATTGAATCATCAAAATCGATAATTAGCACAAAGTTAGGCTCTGATACCACTTTTAGGTTTGCATATAGAGCAATCATGTAATCAAATCACATAAAAGAAGCGGAAGCGCGATAAAACGAGTTTTTAAAATTTTCATTCAAGTCATCACCATGATCATACTTTGTGCTTAATTATCAATTAAATAGAAAATAGATGGAGATCAGATTCATACCCTTGTAGAAATTAGCTTACTCATGTACGAGTTCTCCTCCGATTTCTTTTCACGTTCAACTTGAATCTACCAAGTTTGATTCCTTCCTTTGATCAATGTTAGCCACCCAAGTATTTGGCCTCTAGAGGTGATCCACCAAGGAAGAACAAATATTCAAGAAGATGGGTGTTTAGAAAAACCCTAGATTATATTTCTATATAATTATGTGTACTCTCCCAAATATTGGAATAATCAGTGTGTAACTTGTGTAACCCTAACTATAATAAGACTTCTCTTATTAATAGATGTAGGTAACCCTCCTAAACAATTTAAGATAAGGGTTTCATTTCAATTAATTAAACTCTTTTAATTAATTAGGCTTCCTAATCTTATTAGGAATAATTAATTAAACTCTTTTAATTAATTAGTCTTCTAATCTTATTAGGAATATATGAGAGAACTTTTATTAATTAATTCATAAACTCTTTTAAGAATTAAACTAATAATAATAATAATAAGACTCCTCTTATTAATTTATATTTAATATTTTCAAAATATTAAATAATAAATATTAAGCTATTTAATTTATTCTATCACCATAGATTAAATTAAATACACTTAACTTATTATTACGATTATGTCATTTGCTTCTTAAATAAATATTTTCCTTTTATGGTGTGGCCCTTTAGATTCTCCATGTTAAATCGATTGTGAAGAAATCAATTAGAACAATTCTAATCTTATTTAAATAAATAAATTAAACTATTTAATTTATTTAAATAAATAATATTTATTCTACAATAAGGGTAAACCCTCTAAGCGGTCAACGATTTTTCAGATAATATATATTTTAACATTATTCATAAAAGAATATTTGAGTAAATAGGTGTCATATAGTTCATTCCTTCTACCATACAATATTTGAATTAAATATAAGACATGCAATTACTATCAAGTCTTATTTTATTTAATTATATGTATTTCGATTCTTAAATGCACAACTCTGATAATGCAAATTAGAAACTACTTTCTAATTTCATAATGTCTTGACCAAGGACTGCTAAGTTGTCATTTATCGAATCACATAGGACATTCTCTTTTTTTATATAAGCGGTAGATTTTTTATTGATTATTCATTATCTCCGTGTATAAATTATTATACCCAAGCGTACCATTTGATATACCCCAATGGTCTTAAGGGACATGTCAAAGTATAACTCATCATACACAAGATACTATGATGATCTCAAGTCTTAGGATTACTTGTACTTCTATCACTAGAGAAATTTCTACTGATAGGCAAGTAAAACTCCATTAGGTATTTCTTAGCGAGCCACGTTCAGTGAACTTATTCTCCAATAAGCACCTACATACTTGCTTTAGTTTTTTCGCACAAATGATTATGAGATCAATCATCTTCCTAAAAGCAAGCAACATATGTATCAATCTATCTGGATTTACTAATCCCCCTTTTAGTAATCCAACGATTATAAACTATTTTAGTTTTAAATTATCTAAGAATTTGGATCTCATTAGCATGATCATTATCATGATTCTAAAAGCATCGCTTAAAACTATGAGTTTATCACATTTAATATAAACATCATGTAGATAAATTAAAAGTCTTTAATAAACAATTCTTTTATTAATAAATGAATAAGATTATTACAAACATATCAAATATGATTGACTTGTGTGCATAGTATTTTCATTTCAAGCACAATCAGTTAAAAAACAAAAAGGACATAAAAAATATTGTGTGGCCCAAAGAAAGGACCACCTAATTGTTAAAGAATGAAAAATCAAAGAGGAGAATTGCACAATCACTTTATCAACTACGATTACTAACTGGTATTTATATACACGTATATCAAAACTTTCCCAACTATCATGTTAGAAATTTTGTTTACCTCCATATTTGGAGTTCGTCTGCCTCCCAAATCTCGATTTCTCACAATCTATACCATTGCAACCTCCCAATTCTTGATTTCGAACCTCGAATAGCTACTTCAGAGCTCTGCAAGCCACATATTTCACCCAATTTGACATTATTGAGGTCGATCGTTCAACTGTGAGGGACAACCCAAGCTTTTACTGAACTCTGTTTTCAAAAGCTTGCTTCAGTAATTTATGTTGAAGTAGAGTAAACTATATTCTTTGTATTTCACTTGTATTTAGTAAATATTTCAATTTATTGTAATAGTATATACACTTAAACCATATAAAATAGCATTTTCGATGTCCTGTCAGCATTCAGACGTTTTCTTTGGCAATAAAAGTTTTTGAGATCACTTTTGAGTTTTGATTACTCAAGTGTACTTAAAATATGCCAATGTAAAATTTCAAACATTAGGTTCACAAGTGTAAAAGAGATCATATTTCGAAAAACGAAAATACAGTTAGCCCAAAAATTAATGTATATTTATCTTTTCCACTTATGTTTTTTGCACCCAATAAAAGAAAAGGACATTAATTTTCACATATAAGGTACCATTGTTAAAAAGAGTAGTACTTGTATAGGAGACCAAATCCTCTCTCCCCATTTTCCATGTTCCCCTTGTGTCCCACCACTTAAATTTTGACACCTAACCTGTTATTTAACACCAATTAACTCTAAAATTAAATAAAAAGCTAGATGTCAAAATTTAAATAGAAAAACACAACTGAGACAGAAAAAATAAGTACAGAACATATGCTCTCCTTGTATAGTTGCCAAAATTGAAAGCGTTAGAAAATTGAAAATAGTACTAGCATAAGATATTGCTGGTCTAAAATGGAATAACCATGATAAAAAATTACAACATAAAACACTAATGAATCCAGACACCTTATCTTGGATCAATGGAAACACTAATAAGAAGCAACAATCATGATTCCTCATCCAATTTTCTCTTTTCCTTTTTCTTTTAGAAACATCTCCATTTGTAACTGCAGTTGGTTTATCCCCTGACATATCACCATCATCTGCAGCCTCCACTTTGGATTTCTTTTTCTTGCTTTTCTTTACAGAAGGTTCACTAGGTTCTTCATCCACATCCATTTCTGCTGATTTCTTTTTCTTACTTTTCTTCGCTGAAATCTCGACTGGTGCTTCATCCACATCCATTCCAGTATCTGCAAAGTGAAGACAATTGGAAGAGGAAATCACACTAATCATGACCAACAGATAAAGTAAACATTAAAATGTAACCTGTTTAAATGACAACCAGTCATGAATGATTGGAGCCAGACTCACTGGCCATGGATAGTCCTCCCATAATCCTAATAATAAGACCTCAAACACTGTATGCTGGTATAATCATAAGAGTTCAACAATGTCATAATGAAGGAACATCACAAGTTCCGCAGTCACGGTAGACTGCTCATTGAAGAATGACACAACCAAAGAAGTGAAAGCAAGTCTCAATCAATTTAAATGGCTGAACGTTCAGGTACAGCATTTAACTTAAATCAACGGGAAACATGATCCCCAATCATATAATTTTATTTTATTTTGGTTTTCCTCAAAGTTGAATATTATCTGTTGGCACAGTCGTTTACTACTAGATATCAGAGTCCAAAATTCACACAAAAGTAAAATGCGTCATGTATCCACCCCTGACCTACCTTTATTTCCCACATTTTCAATGGCAACTTTCATCACATCAATGTTTTTGCGAGGTGCAACCCCCTTGTCATAAAAGTCAAGCCGCTCCTCAACTTGCTCCCGTAGTTTATCTCCAAAAGCAGTGGTATTCTTCTCTGTATCCACAAAAGAGAACTTGTAACTTACCCCTCGAAAGAGGGACTATATATGCAAGAGAAAGAAAACTAATATCAATACTTTCTTTGGAGGAAAAAAAACCCTTACAGACTCACCTAAGAAACAATCGATGCGAGAAGCAATGGAGCACTTGTTCGCAAGATAACGAGCCATTCGACCTTTATTTCGAGCAGATGCCCGGCCAATAAAAGAAGAATGGAATATTAGGCCATACTTGGGTGTATTCCCTCGAGTTTTTAATGCCCTGAAGCCAAAACAATTTAGTGATTGAGGAATGACAAAAGTATTTTCAAAATAAATAGACATATAGACAGTATCAATACAATGAAGTAATAAATACATCTTAACTACCAAGCTCGTATATATAACCAAATTATGCATAAGCCTCCACAAGGTAGCTCTATGTCAAAATTGTTGACAGGGGTACAAGACTACCAATTATTATATTTAAGTAGAACACCTGAAGAGTGCCTTCTCTGCACCAAGAATCTGAAGAGTAGAAGAAGGACACTTGGCCAAATTTGTAAGACTACCAGCATGAGAAATCAAACGGGCTCCAACAACTTCACCAATAAGTGCAGCCAAATTAGGTGCTATATCATTCATTTTAGCAACCAGGTAATCATAAAGCTTTTTCCTGTATTCTGCGAGGTCCATTACCCTCTGGGCAAATAACTTGACATTAATCAAGTCAACTGGGGACAAATCCTGTCCTGAAAGAGACAAAGGTCAAAGTGAACAGAGGGATGTCATGTGGTTTCATTCACAATCAACTCCAAATTAACATACCCATGGAAGCTTTGGCAGCTTCTACAATTTCCTTTGCTTTATCTTCATCTCCAACTATGTCTATTAGGCCTGGTATTTTGTCTTCAGACAACTCTGATTTATTCTCAACAAACTTTGCAACTTTAGCATAAAGATAGTTGTCATTGACAATCTTCACTAATTCAGGGAAATGCCAAGAATACCATTCTCTGTATAATAAGATCAGAATTCTAGTTAAAAATTCACAATAAACTAAACAAAAAATGCCACCAATTCATACATCAGAAGAGACAATGAGACTAACTAAGTGTTTTGATGACTGAATCAAAGATTAAAAATTTTATTTTTTTTTGGTTTTTTTTTTTTTTTTGGGGGGGGGGGGGGGTGTGTGTTACATATTACAAACCTGACTCTCATGGAAAAAGAGTTAACATCTTTATCAAGAGTATCAAGAAGGAATATTGCTTGAATAACCATATTGTCAACACGGTTTACATTGAACTTGACCTTTGCCCTGCTGTAGCTGTGTCCCAGACCAAGCTGCGCTTTTTCCAAATCACCCGGCTATATAAGTTTGAGGAAAATAGGAAATACAAGAAAGCCACAAAAGAAACACATTAGCTAAAAAACAGAATGGACGATATTACAAACTAAGGAAAAATATAGGGAAGAAATGAAATGCAACCTTTAAGTTCTCAATGAACCTATCAATATGCAAACGCACGCCACGAAGGAGCTCAAGAACAAACTCATTGCTTTGGCAGGGAATCTTTGTTACTTCATAGATATGCGAACCGAGCTTAGGCTCAGCTACTCCTACACTGAACTTAGGCTTCTTACCATCCTTGACTTTGGGGAGAGTAAGTGCCAAAAAGTTCTGCAACTCATCTGTCATTTGCCCTACAGTTCATATTCAACATTAGATATATACTCCATAAAAGACACATGCACCAAATTCAAACATTACATAATGATCTCTTAAACCAAATTCCCCAAAGACGAGACAAGCCAACAGATGAAAGCTACAAAGTCAAAGTTCCAATCTCCATTCAATAACAAGATGTGATCATCTCAGCGAGTCTTTTTATAAATAACAAAACTATAAAATTTATTTTTCTTTACATGCATGGATACGTCAACGACCATATGAAGTAGAAATATACTAAATACCGCACCCTAAAAACAAGTCTCAAAGCATATATATATATAGATGACAGATTTAAAGCATACCTCTTAAATAACATACCTCTCTTAAATAGCATAAATATATTAAAATAACATTTTTTTGAAGATTCTTTTAAAAAACAAATGGGGTTGCGGGTGGCATTTTTGTAATAAAAGAAAAGCAAGTGGGACCACTCTCTTTTAATATTATTTTATATTTTTTAAAAGAATTTTCAAAACGACGTAGTTTTAATAAAGGTATGCTTATTTAAAAGAGGTATGTATTTAAGAAGTATGTTTTAGATCCGTCATCTATATATATCATAAAAACCCATACAAAAACAAAGATTGAAGGCCATTTTCAAAATCACCAGCTCACAACCAAATAAATTAAAACAACAGGAAAGCAAACACTCAAAATTTTCCTTTCTTCCATTTAACCAAGCGGGCAGGGAGTCTAGAGAAAGTCTGTGTTTTTTTTCTTCTGCTAATTAAAGTCAACCTTATTAATTGCTCAAAACTCTGAAATTATACACAATAAATAGCATGAAACTCAAAAACCAGTCCCCTTTCACTAAAGAAGTTACTAAGAATATGAAGCAAATGGGGGAGTCTAGAGAAAGTCTGTTTTTTTCTTCGGCTAATTAAAGTCAACCTTGTTAATTGTTCAAAACTCTGAAATTATATGTGACGAACGAGATTTTTGTAATTTAATTTTAATATTTATTGAATTAAATAAATATTTTTTGATGATTTAATTATTGGATTAAATAATTATTTGATGCAATTGTGGTAGATTAATTTAATTATATGTATTACATTTATTAAATTAATGTAGAGAATAATTATTATTCAAGTATGTAATTAATTGAGTTTATTGAATTAAATGAAATATTTAATTAAGCATGATGTTATTTTAATTAAATTAATTATTAATTAGAGAGTTAATAATTTGACATTATTAATTAATGAGAAAATTAAATATACGACTATGTGAATTTATGAGAAGTTATTATATTTTATTTATATTAAATATGATATTTGATTATTGTGCAAGTGGGTGTGACATGAATTAACTATGTGATAAAGTTTTATTAAATTAAATGGTTTTTGAAACCTATTCTAACTAGGCAAACATGGCACTAAAGGGAGTTGAGGCCAGTTAACCCATGACTGGGTAACTGACCACCAACGCGTCAGTTGTTCATTATTTAGTTTACGTATTCTTTTATTTCTTCTTCATTATTTGCCTAAGTCTAGAAAGCATAACAGAGAGAAATACAGAGAAAGAGTTGAGAAGTCAGAGTTGTTAAGAGGATTGTGAGAGTCATCTGAGAAGGAATTCATCTTCCGTTAATTATACTCTGGGTAATTTTCCTTCCCAAATTCTATTTTACGTCATTATGTTTTTATAAGAAAATGGCTTTCAAAGTTTATGTAAAGCCTCTGTGATTTTGAAATGAGTAATATTTATGAGTTATTTATGGGTTAAGATGTATCAAATCGTATTATATATATATATATATATATATATATATATATATATATATATATATATTGCATGATTCCATATCATCAGTTTCATAATATTACATCGTATATGATTTCTACAAAATTAAAGAGTATGGGTTTTGGCCTTATGGCCTTATACGTGATATTTTATGTATTGATCGTACATTATCCCTAAATTTTACACTCGTATATCATTATGCATGTTGATACGAAGAGACCAAAGTTTAAATAAACGGATTCGGTATTATAACGAATCCGTAATGACAATTTTCATGTTTTATTTTCAAAACCTTCAAGAACATCAAGAACAGTGGAAGTAAATGTGTTGATTTTGCAAATTATGTGTTGTAACTTGTTAAAAATCATGCTAGATGGGTTAAGTAATGATTATATATGTATTACAATGATTGGGTAAGTCTAAATTCGTGTAAAAATAACTAATTGAAAGTTATGGCCATATTCATGTATAATTTTACCTGTGATTGATTTTTGGCCTAATTTGGTCTTGTTATGTTAGCGAACTGCAGAAACTGACCCCGCCCCCGGCGGGCGTTACCAAACTAAATTACCCCGCCCCGACGGTTAAAAAATAATAATAATAAAAAAAATATAAAAAAAAATAAATAAAAATAAATATTTGATGAGAAATATTATTAAAATATTTATAAAATAAATTAAATATTTTAATTGAGATATTTATGGAATAAAGTAAATATTCGATGAAAATTATTATTAAAATATTTATAAAATAAATTAAATATTTTAATTGAGATATTATGGAATAAAATAAATATTCGATGAAAATTATTATTAAAATATTTATAAAATAAATTAAATATTTTAATTGAGATATTTATGGAATAAAATAAATATTCGATGAAAATTATTATTAAAATATTTATAAAATAAAGTAAATATTTTAATTGAGATATTTATTGAATAAAATAAATATTCGATGGAAATTATTATGAAATAATTTATTCGAGTGTAATAATAGTAAGGGAATGAAAATATTCTAATTTAATTAAGTAATTAAATTAGAAGGGTAATGATTTATTAAATAAAGTGGAGTTTATATTAAATAATTAAGTGAAAATGTAACTAATGAATGTCGTGAATACATATGGTATGTGTGTAGGATTTGTGGTGAACGGAAGTAGTAATCGTTTAGCCTACACACGAGGCAAGTTTCCTAACCCTACTTGTCAATATTGTTCAAGTTATTAGTTACCTCGAGTAAATTATCGTTACTATTATTCAAGTTCAATTGTTATATTAAAGATTTATTATCTTTTCAAAGCATGATTCAGTTATACAATAATTGTTCTATTGTATACTTCTTGAGATTATTATTCAAATTGAATATCATTATTGTTGAACCTTATTAGACTAGTGAATTTTATTGATTCAACTAGTCCTTAGTTGATGAACGTTCTAAATTTCAGAACCCTTATTGAATTATCCAAACCAAACTTCCTTTGGTGCGGACTCGAATGTCAAACTGAGATGAACAACCCTGCAAAGGGATTTACTTATGCGTTAGCGTTAAGATATTGTGCACAGTATAGTACTAAGGGCTGATCCCCCTAAGTACGAGAAGAAAGGTCCATAGTCTTATGACTATTAAAGGTTTCAAGTATAACCCTTGATAACCTAGGACATAGTTCAAGGTCTTATGACCCTCAGAATTCTTTTGATTCTTGTTATTCATTCTTGATTCAAAAGTTGAGCTTTCATTCAGATGTTTTTGATTTACTTGCATGTTATTATACTGTTATTTCATTATTATACTTGTGGGCAATAGTGCTCACTCTTGCTTAATAATAACATTGCAGTTAAGAACGAAAGAACCGATGAACCTTCCACTAGTAAAGGCAAGGGCAAAGTTAGCAAGTGATGAAGACTTGTTATTTTTATTAGATGATGTATTTATGTTTAAGACTTGAGTTACTGATGTTATTTAAGACTTATTTGTTTATGATTCTGCACAGATGTTTAAGGTTAGTTTAACCTGGGATTGTATTATTATTATTTGGATGTTGTAACCCTTAAGGAGATTTATTATTATTTCTATCTATTGTATGGTTTGTATTTATTATGGGTAGATAGATAGATGATATTTGTACAGTGAACACCAAATCCCGTGGAATTGAAGTACCCGAATTTGGGGGTGTCACAAGTTGGTATCAAAGCTGTAGGTTATGAACCTTAGGTGGGGGAACAACCTTAGGTAGTAGCCTTATAGAAAGAAGATAGTGATGGAAAACTCTTATCGAGTTATAAGAAATGAATTTATGTAATTCATTGAAGATAATAAAAGACCTTACGTGTTTATGTGTTAAAGTATGCGTTAGATGATACGACTTAGGTAACTAAAACTTAAAAATTTTGTTGTCAGGATGTCGAATATTGGAGAAGCTAGTCAAGCTGAGGAGGAACCCCGTGTACCTATAGTACCGGCAGAGGAAGGCTGGGTAAGAGAATCGCGTCGAGCTGATCGTGCAGAGGATGATAGTCGTGTAAAGAAAGCAAAGATTGGGGAAACGTACTCTACACTTAACAAGGCAATGAATGAGACCCAAGATCGAGTTTTGAGGTACCAAATCCAGTTCGAAGGACTACCATTATACATGATGGATCGCAGGACGATGCATCGCATCTTAGAAGAGGAGCGTAGCAAGACTAATCAGTACCTTGATAGACAGTGATAGAATTTGTTTAGTTATGTGAAAGACTTAATTAGTTTTTAGATGTAAATTCTGACGTGTTTATGAACGAAAGAATATTTGAATGTTTTAATCCTGTGGATTCTTTATTCCAGGATAGTTGATGTAAATAGCAGTTATGCTATCGTTTAATGTTAAAACTTTTGATTTGAATGAAAATATATCAAGTTGTTTGAGATGATGTGTTAAATGAATATGTTAAATTGTTAAGTAATGCCTTAACTATTTAGAGAAATAAATAAAGTTCTAATAAGTGTTTATTTAACAGAAAAATGCCGCCAAGGAGAAGACAACAATGTCACCCGGCTCAGGAAGAGTCAACCAATAATAACAATAATGCCAACGCTAATCCCGCTCAGCAGTTGGTGAACTTACTGACTGGAGCCATGAATAACCAACCTCAAGCTCCACCAAACGCAACGTTTAAGGACTTCAAGGCAGTGGGACCGCCACAGGTCAAAGGTTCCATGAACCCAATCGAGGCTCAAACGTGGGTTATGGAGATGGAGAAGGTGTTTGACGTCGCCAGAGTAAGGGAAGACCAGAAGACCGCATATGCAACATTCATGCTGAAGTCTGAAGCCAGCTATTGGTGGCTAGGCAAAAAAAGTACGGGGAGGAGAAGGTGTAATAACATGGGAGAGATTTAAGGAGATGTTTTTCGAGATATATTTTCTGACTAGTTCGCAGAACCAAATGGAAGTTCAGTTTTTGGAGTTGAAACAAGGGAATATGTCCGTAGCAGATTATGCGGCAAGGTTCAACGAATTGGCTAGGTTTGCCACGTATCAAGTGCATACTGACGAGAGAAAGGCAAGACGTTTCGAGCAGGGACTGAAGCCCTAGTTGTATAGCAAGGTGTCAATGTTCCAATTGAACACCTTTGCTGGAGTGTTAAAGAAGGACATACTCGCTGAAGGTGGAAGCGATGCAGGTATCTAAATATAATCAAGATCAGAAGAAGAAAAAGAGTGAAAATGAAGGAATTAACAAGACTGGTGGAAGTAGAACGGGAGGTAATAATAATCAGAAGGGAAAGTGGTCTGATAACTCGTCAGCTGGAAGTCAACAAAGAGGGCAAAAGAAGAAGATTGAAGCGTGCTCAACCTGCGGAAAAGCTCATTTGGGAGTTTGCAATGAAGGGAAAATGAGTATGCTACAATTATGGTCAGGAAGGCCACATAACACCTAACTGTTCTAAACCAATGAAGGGTGCCTGCTTCACTTGTGGCTCAAAGGATCATTTTGCAAGGGATTGTCCTAATAAGGGATCTGGAGGAACATGATCAGGAGGGAATAGAGGAAACAACTGTGGAAGCACTCTAACTATCACAAGACCAACTGAAACCAACCGACCGACCGCCAGAACATTCAACATGACAGTTCAGGATGCAGTGCAGTCTCGCGATGTGGTGTCAGGTATCATTCCGATCAATAAAGTTAATGCTTATGTATTATTTGATTCGGGTGCTACTTGTTCATTTATATCCGATGACTTTGCTAAGAACTTAGAATTGCCTAAGGATGAGTTAGAATACCCCATGAACATAGAAATTGTGAATAGAGAAGTGATCCATGTTAAATACGTACACAAGAACTGTAGGGTGGATATTAAGGGTAACATTATGAACGTAGATCTTATCCCTATTCGACTTGGAGAATTCGATGTTATCTTGGGTATGGACTGGTTATCCAATTATGGGGCTGTAATTGATTGCCAAAAGAAGTGTATTAACCTTATAACTCCATCAAAGGTTGTGTTTTATGGTAGCAAGTCGCCTAGACAAGCGAGTTGTCTGACGATGATGTAGGCCAGGAAGTTGTTAAAACAAGGCTGTGTAGGATACTTAGCTTACATAGTCGATAGTCGAAAAGAGAATCTGAAGGTAGAAGAAATACCGATTGTGAGGGACTTCGTCGACGTATTTCCAGACGATTTACCAGGACTTCCACCAGATAGAGAGGTAGATTTCGTAATCGATTTGGCGCCCGAAACTGCTCTAATATCGAAGGCACCATACCGAATGGCACCAGTAGAGATGAAGGAATTAATGGTACAACTACAAGAATTATTGGACAAGAAGTACATTCAACCGAGGGTATCGCCGTGGGGAGCAGCGCCGGTGTTGTTTGTGAAAAAGATGGATGGATCGATGCGACTCTGTATTGACTACAGAGAACTGAATAAGGTCACGATTAAGAACAGATATCCATTACCGAGGATCGATGACCTGTTTGATCAATTGAAGGGAGCGTGATACTTTTCCAAGATAGACTTGAGAAGCGGTTATCATCAATTGAAGGTGAGGCCGGAGGATGTACCAAAGACTGTGTTCAGAACACGATACGGTCACTACGAATTTTTAGTAATGTCGTTTGGTCTTACGAATGCTCCTGCAGCATTTATGGGACTAATGAATGGTGTGTTCAAGCCGTTTTTGGACAAGTTCGTAGTGGTATTTATAGATGACATTTTGGTCTATTCGAAAACCAAAGAAAAATATGAAGAGCATTTGAGATTAACATTGGAAGTATTGAGAAGGGAAAAGTTGTATGCCAAGTTTTTGAAATATGAATTTTGGATTGAACGAGTGCAATTTCTTGGGCACGTGATCGATAAAAATAGAATTTTAGTAGATCCATCCAAAGTCGAAGCCGTGATTAACTAGGATCAGCCGAGAACGCCGTCGGAAGTACGAAGTTTTCTTGGATTGACAGGATATTATAGAAGGTTCATACAAGACTTTTCCAAGATCGCAACTCCGTTAACGAATTTAACTCGAAAAGATGTGAAATTTATTTGGACGGATAAGTGTGAGGAAAGTTTTCAAGAATTGAAGAAGAGGTTGAGTACGGCCCCTGTGTTATCTTTTCCGGATGATACATGAAATTTTGTTGTTTATAGTGATGCATCACATAAAGGACTTGACTGTGTGCTGATGCAAAACGGCAAAGTCATTGCGTATGCATCACGACAATTGAAGGATTGCGAGAAGGGATATCCGACCCATGACTTGGAGTTAGCTGCAGTTGTTTTTGCTTTGAAAATTTGGAGGCACTATCTCTACGGGGAGACGTTTGAAATATATACAGACCATAAGAGTCTGAAATATATTTTCACGCAGAAGGACTTGAATATGCGTCAAAGAAGGTGGTTGGAGTTAATTAAGGACTACGACTGTGAGATTTTATACCATCCGGGTAAGGTGAATGTCGTTGCCGATGCCTTAAGTAAAAAGGGTCAGGAGAAGTTGATGATGTTGACTGCTCAGGACGAGCTAATTGCAAAAATGGAGAAACTGGAATTGGAAGTGAAGTATCCTATGGAGATTGATGAGAAAATATTTCAGATGCAATCGGGTATAACCCTACTGGATAAAGTTAAGGAGGCTCAGCTTCAGGACGAAGAATGTAAAAATGTGACAAAGAAGATATTTGAAGGAACCGAACCAAGATTTAAGATGGATAAGGAAGGAATACTGAGATTTGATAATATAATTTGGGTACCGCCAGTTCAAGAGATTAAGGAAGATATTTTAAGCGAGGCTCATAGTTCACGATATTCGATTTACCCTGATAGTACCAATATCTTAGACAACATTTTTGGTGGCCGAATTTGAAGCGTGATGTTGCAGAATGTGTTGCCAAGTGTCTGACCTGTCAGAAAGTGAAAGCGGAACATCAGAGACCGAGTGGATTGTTACAACCGTTAGAGATCCCAGAGTGGAAATAGGAACATATTACAATGGGCTTCGTGGTTAGCCTTTTGACTACTCAGAAAGGCTACGACGCAGTATGGGTTATCGTTGACCGACTAATAAAATCTGCACACTTCCTTCGATTAAAATAAGATTCAACTTAGATCAGTTGGCGAGGCTATACGTAAAAGAGATTATTTTGAGGCACGGAGTTTCGGTATCAATTATTTCAGATAGGGATCTGCGCTTCACATCAAATTTCTGGAAACGTCTTCAGGAATGCATGGGTACGTAATTACGAATGAGTACATCTTACCACCCTCAAACAGACGGACAGAGTGAGAGAACGATTCAGACATTAGAAGATATGCTAAGAGCCTGTGTGATGGACTTTAAAGGAAATTGGGGTGATCACCTACCATTAGTAGAGTTCGGCTACAACAACAGTTACCACGCTAGTATAGGCATGCCGCCTTACGAAGCGTTATACGGCAGAAAGTGCAGAACTCCGCTTTACTGGGATGAAGTTGGTGAAAGACAATTGCTAGGGCCAGAATTGGTACAGCAGACGGCAGAAATAGTCAAAGTGATTCGAGCACGACTGGTAGCGGCTCAAGATTCGAGAATGTCCATAACGTCTTCCATGTTTCTGTATTACGACCCTACAAGGCTGATTACAAGCATGTAATTGAATATGAACTCCTACATTTTGAGAAAGACTTATCTTACGAAGAAATTCCTATCCAAATTGTCGACCGAAAAGAACAAGTTCTTAGAAATAAAGTTATACATTTTGTTAAGGTAATTTGGAGGAACCACAACGCTGACGAAGCTACGTGGGAACTCGAAGAAAATATGATGAAGAATTACCCTCATTTATTTACTTAATTATGTGTAACCGATTCTGGGGACAGAATCTTTATAAGGGGGGAAGAATGTAACGAGTTGAATTTATTGAGTCGTGATTCTGGGGACAGAATCCTTTTAAGGGGTGAAAGATGTGATGAACGAGATTTTTGTAATTTAATTTTAATATTTATTGAATTAAATAAATATTTTTCGATGATTTAATTATTGAATTAAATAATTATTTGATGCAATTGTGGTAGATTAATTTAATTATATGTATTACATTTATTAAATTAATGTGGAGAATAATTATTATTCAAGTATGTAATTAATTGAGTTTATTGAATTAAATGAAATATTTAATTAAGCATGATGTTATTTTAATTAAATTAATTATTAATTAGAGAGTTAATAATTTGACATTATTAATTAATGAGAAAATTAAATATATGACTATGTGAATTTATGAGAAGTTATTATATTTTATTTATATTAAATATGATATTTGATTATTGTGCAA
This sequence comes from Panax japonicus, assembly GCA_020205505.1. NCBI lineage: Eukaryota > Viridiplantae > Streptophyta > Magnoliopsida > Apiales > Araliaceae > Panax > Panax japonicus. Next base: position 16,441,562 of record CM035111.1, read on the forward strand.
GTGGGTGTGACATGAATTAACTATGTGATAAAGTTTTATTAAATTAAATGGTTTTTGAAACCTATTCTAGCTAGGCAAACATGGCACTAAAGGGAGTTTGGGCCAGTTAACCCATGACTGGGTAACTGACCACCAACGCGTCAGTTGTTCATTATTTAGTTTACGTATTCTTTTATTTCTTCTTCATTATTTGCCTAAGTCTAGAAAGCATAACAGAGAGAAATACAGAGAAAGAGTTGAGAAGTCAGAGTTGTTAAGAGGATTGTGAGAGTCATCTGAGAAGGAATTCATCTTCCATTAATTATACCCTGGGTAATTTTCCTTCGCAAATTCTATTTTACGTCATTAAGTTTTTATAAGAAAATGGCTTTCAAAGTTTCTATAAAGCCTCTGTGATTGAGAAATGAGTAATATTTATGAGTTATTTATGGGTTAAGATGTATCAAATCATATTTTATATATATATTGCATGATTCCATATCATCAGTTTCATAATATTACATCGTATATGATTTCTACAAAATTACAGAGTATGGGTTTTGGCTTTATGGCCTTATACTTGATATTTTATGTATTGATCGTATATTATCCCTAAATTTTACACTCGTATATCATTATGCATGTTGATACGAAGAGACCAAAGTTTAAATAAACGGATTCGGTGTTATAACGAATCCATAGTGACAATTTTCATGTTTTATTTTCAAAACCTTCAAGAACATCAAGAACAGTGGAAGTAAATGTGTAGATTTTGCAAATTATGTGTTGTAACTTGTTAAAAATCATGCTAGATGGGTTAAGTAATGATTATATATGTATTACAATGATTGGGTAAGTCTAAATTTGTGTAAAAATAACTAATTGAAAGTTATGACCATATTCATGTATAATTTTACCTGTGATTGATTTTTGGCCTAATTTGGACTTGTTATGTTAGCGAACTGCAGAACTGCAGAAACTGCAGAAAATGAGCCTGGGTAACCCCGCCCCCGGCGGTTGTTACCAAACTAAATTACCCCGCCGCGACGGTTAAAAAATAATAATAATAAAAAAAATAAATAAAAATAAATATTTGATGAGAATTATTATTAAAATATTTATAAAATAAATTAAATATTTTAATTGAGATATTTATGGAATAAAATGAATATTCAATGAAAATTATTATTAAAATATTTATAAAATAAATTAAATATTTTAATTGAGATATTATGGAATAAAATAAATATTCGATGAAAATTATTATTAAAATATTTTTAAAATAAATTAAATATTTTAATTGAGATATTTATGGAATAAAATAAATATTCGATAAAAATTATTATTAAAATATTTATAAAATAAAGTAAATATTTTAATTGAGATATTTATTGAATAAAATAAATATTCGATGGAAATTATTATAAAATAATTTATTCGAGTGTAATAATAGTAAGGGAATAAAAATATTCTAATTTAATTAAGTAATTAAATTAGAAGGGTAATGATTTGTTAAATAAATTGGAGTTTATATTAAATAATTAAGTGAAAATGTAACTAATGAATGTCGTGAATACATATGGTATGTGTGTAGGATTTGTGGTGAACGAAAGTAGTAATCGTTTAGCCTACACACGAGGCAAGTTTCCTAACCCTACTTGTCATTATTGTTCAAGTTATTAGTTACCTCGAGTAAATTATCGTTACTATTATTCAAGTTCAATTGTTATATTAAAGATTTATTATCTTTTCAAAGCATGATTCAGTTATACAATAATTATTCTATTGTATACTTCTTGAGATTATTATTTGAATTGAATATCATTATTGTTGAACCTTATTAGACTAGTGTATTTTATTGATTCAACTAGTCCTTAGTTGATGAACGTTCTAAATTTCAGAACCCTTATTGAATTATCCAAACCAAACTTCCTTTGGTGCGGACTCGAATGTCAAACAGAGATGAACAACCCTGCAAAGGGATTTACTTATGCGTTAGCGTTAAGATATTGTGCACAGTATGGTACTAAGGGCTGACCACCCTAAGTACGAGAAGAAAGGTCCATAGTCTTATGACTTTTAAAGGTTTCAAGAATAACCCTTGATAACCTAGAACATAGTTCAAGGTCTTATGACCCTCAGAATTCTTTTGATTCTTGTTATTCATTCTTGATTCAAAAGTTGAGCTTTCATTCAGATGTTTTTGATTTACTTGCATGTTATTATATTGTTATTTCATTATTATACTTGTGGGCAATAGTGCTCACTCTTGCTTAATAATAACATTGCAGTTAAGAACGAAAGAACCGATGAACCTTCCACTAGTAAAGGCAAGGGCAAAGTTAGCAAGTGATGAAGACTTGTTATTTTTATTAGATGATGTATTTATGTTTAAGACTTGAGTTACTGATGTTATTTAAGACTTATTTTTTTATGATTCTGCACAGATGTTTAAGGTTAGTTTAACCTGGGATTGTATTATTATTATTTGGATGTTGTAACCCTTAAGGAGATTTATTATTATTTCTATCTATTGTATGGTTTGTATTTATTATGGGTAGATAGATAGATGATATTTGTACAGTGAACACCAAATTCCGTGGAATTGAAGTACCCGGATTTGGGGGTGTCACATTATACATAATAAATAGCATGAAACATAAAAACCAGTCCCCTTTCACTAAAGAAGTTACTAAGAATATTAAAGCAAATGGAACCCCTAAAACAACAATTGAACTAAACATTTCAGATATCATCACTAATGTATCAACTTCAAAAATATTAACCCATCCACTTCAACTTAGACAAATATTAACCCATCCACTTCAACTTGGACAAAGCACAACAACTAAAAAACAAATATATATTACTACAAAAAAAATTCCCAGGAACCAAACTAGCATTTCTAACATTCTGAAAGTACTTCAGTTAGCAGTTAGAACAAACCCAAATTACAATTAATCCAAATGCGTGAAACTTGTGCTACCTTCGAAGACAACGTTCATTTGATTGAGAGCATCCAGAGCTGAGTCAAATGGGCTAAAAGCCACCAATTTTACTACTTTCCCTAATCGATTGAGATCGGCTACGGAGTTCTGAACTGCCTCTGTGTTCTGTCCAATTTCGTCAAGTCCATGGCCATGAAACAGAGAATACCCTTACGTAAACTCGTATAAGAAATACAAAGACATGACGGTATTCCTCTTGTCTCTCTCCCTACTTTGTTTTTCTCTTTATCGCTTAGCCAAAATTGGATGGAAAGAGGTGAAAGAGCACTAGGGCACTTGAAATGCTAGGGTTTAGGGTTTTTGTATTGTTGGGGAAGGAGATTAGATATGGTATTACGAGGGACTATAGAGTATAGACTACACATTAGCCAAGGTTTACTAACCTTCGAAGATTGACAAGATCGACGGTCAGAAACTTTGTTTGGTTGAAAGGCGATTAAAAATTTTAAAATAGGAATAATACCTTTAATAGCCTCTCAACTTATTGTCATTTTCATATTTGGTCCCCAAACTTTTCTTTTTACATGTTTGAACCCCAAATATTATAATTCTTCTAATCTTCGTAAAATTCATCTAATTTAGACGAAATCCCAAAATCTTTAATGAAAATCCCACACATATGAGCGACACATGCATATTTTGAGGGTCAAATTGTCCTTTCACTTCCTTCACTTGTGTATGTGACGTAGCGGAAATATAACAAAAACTATTATCAATTATTGAATCGCACACGATTGTCAAACGATAACCTTCTACAACCCGTTGATTCTACGAATACCAGGAAATAGGCAACAAAATTCTAATTCAGAGAATTTTGGAAAATAAAAAAAGTCTATTATTCATCAAAATTGCTGCTTCCCATCATAATAAATGTTTCAATAACAAAACCCTAAATGCGGAATCCAAAATAGAAAAGGAAAACTAATAAGAAAAATTATAAAAATAATCTGAAAATGATAAAATGTAATTTTGAAGGCCTAAACGATGGAAATTAACCAAAAAACCCTACAGTTCACAAGCACAATGCTAGTGACTTTTGATCGTTGACCCGTTTCCAATGAAATTAGGCTTCGAAAATGCGAAAATCTGACTCTCCAAACTTGACAGAAATTACCAAATTGCCACTAGATCAAATCTTTCCATAATCTATCAAATCTTTCCATAAACTGGATCAAGTCTATCAAATCTTTCCATAAACTGACACGCTTGCTCTTCAACCGCATCATTCTCCCCAGGGTAGACAAAATTCACCCTCAAATTGTCATCATCAGAAGAATCACCTGTGTAAGGAATCAAATGCTCGACATTAAAAACATCCGTTGTACGAATATGTCTCGGCAGTCGCAAGCGATATGCATTAGGATTGATCTTCACAATGATTTTTACTGGCCCAATCTTCTTGGCAGCCAACTTATTATAGTCACTTGCAGAAAATCTATCCTTAGTAAGAACAACCCACACATACTCTCCCACTTCGAATTCAACATGACGCCGTTTCTTATCAACATCTTGTTTATACTTACTTGCAATGTAAGATCCCAACTTTTTAATAAATAAAATTGAATTTTCTCTATTCATTATCTTAAAGTAATAAGGTGATAATTTGATATAATACTTTGGTTATGGGTGAAATATGTAAATTTTGCAAAATAAGCAAGTGGTTATAAAATATTCATTGTTGTCGGGAAATATTTGTTTGGTCGTAGAATATTCTTGCTGTCGGGGAATATTCGTATGACGGCGCAGTCATTTGTGGGTCACATAACGAAAAATGGTCGGATGAAGAAAACGACAAGTTTGAGTTTTTATAAATAACGTCATAGTTGTTACCGTTAACACTGTTGGAATACCCAGTGGTTAAAATACAGTAATATGTGTGGTTGCACATTAGCACACGGTATTGCACAGTATTGTTAGATTATTGATTCTTACGTAAGAAGACACTACTTAATAATTGTTATAGTAATTACTGTTTAATATTTTATTTTATTGATTCAATAATTGCTACGTTAATATTTTATATTATTGTTGTTTCAATAATTATCACTGTACAGTATCTCCATTATCAGATCAATAATTCATATTATTTGAATAATATTGTTAGATAGCATTATTGGCGATGTCTAAGGAAGTTCTGTCTAAAGAAAGGGGTTTGGTCATCTAATTGCGCGCCAATAAGGAGAAATCCTTATCGAAAAGCCCCATCTTTTCTGGGAACGACATGGTTGTCATAATCACTACAAGAAAATGCTCTAACAGCGACCAAACTTATCAGCGACCGCATTTTGTAGTCGCAGATAGGATTTTTAGCGACCAACATTAGCGACCGAACTTGAATGTGGTCGCTAGATTATGTTAGCGACCGATCCCGGTCGCTATTCGGTCGCAGGTTCATTTTTACCTCCAAAAAATTGGCTGGAAATGTTGGTGCGCTACTTGTTTGCGACCACTATATAACAGCGACCTCATTCGGTCGCTGATACTTCCACATCATTTAAAATCAGCGACCGCATGCGGTCGCTGATAGCGGTCGCGGATGTATTTCAATAAACCAGTATCAGTTTCGTCACTCTCGATCCAGAACAGAAGTAAAAAAGAGGGAGAAAAGAAGAGGGAGAAAAGGGAGTAGGGGGAGAGAGAAGAGGGAGGAAGACTGCCGTCGACGCCTTCACCATTGACATCACCGGCCGACGCCTTCACCACCGCCGGTAACCCAGATCCTTTATCGTATTTACCTTTATCACAACCAATAAACTGTGACAATCACAACCATAATATTGTGTTATTTTTGTATAGGAGTCTCAGTCTCAAGGTCAGCCTATCCATTGGTTGGATGTGTACGTGGCCACCCGTGATGGTCTGCCTGAGGCTATCCAGATAGCGGTAATAAATTTTAACAACTTGATCTTTAATTAATGCTTACAAAATTAATTTATTTTTAACTATTTAATTGTTAACATGATGACATGCAGGACACTTATAAGCGTTTATTGAATGAGCGCTATCCTGAAGGAACTCCACGTCCGTCTATCGATCAAGAGTTGTGGGAGAGGGCGTCTGTTGTGAAGAAGAACTACGTTAAAGGTCAAGGACAACGACGACGCCCATCCTTCAGTGGCTCATGCTGCTCTTCTACCCAGTCTACACAGTCATCTAGCCATCCAGCTGTTCATACTCCGGCTGACTGTGTGAGAGCTATATGTCAAGATCGGGATCTTCTGAAGATACTGGGCGGACATCTGGGGGCTCTGAGTGCTGAGGAGTTAGCTGAAGCAGTAGCGGCAGCAGCAGCATCACAACACGGGGATGACGACGAGGTATAAAATCAATTTGTTGTATATTGTCGTAATATACCAATATTAACATAGTTAGTAAATATTTATAACTTGTTTTATTATTTTGTTAATATTACAGGGTGATCAAGGAGGCGGTGATGCTTGATTAGTACCTGCTTTAGATTAGTTTTATAGTTATAATATAAGTTTGTACTTGTTTCATTCTTAGGATGTTTGTATATTGTTACTTAAACAATTTTTAAAATGTTATTATATTTATTCAAAATCATATTGGTTTTGAATGGTTTATATTCTAGTTTAGTGTATGTGTTATATGATGGACGATGGATGTTTATATTGTTGTGTATGCTGTTATTGTGTATGTGTGTTGGGATAAAACAGGTACAAAACAGGTACAGGTTTTAGGGATTTATGCAAAAACAGCAAGATTCTGTTATTTTATTTTTTAATATCAGCGACCGCATGCGGTCGCTGATTCCGGTCGCTGACACGTCACGCGAAACACGTCAGCTTTGACCATGGCCCATGCTGACTCAGCTTAGCGACCGGATTTGCCATTTCGGTCGCTGATATCGGTCGCTAACTATCGGTCGCTAATAGTGGTCGCTGAGGTGCATTTTAGCGACCAGATTTTGTGCGACGCATTTTAGCGACCGCAGGCGGTCGCAGATAGGTATTAGCGACCACAGGCGGTCGCTGATAGGCGGTCGCTGATAAGCTTTTTTGTTGTAGTGAATTGTGATTCTGTAATATTATTTTTAAATAATTAATTATTTATTTATATGATAAGGAAATATTTATTATATGTGGATGGATAGGGAAATATTTATTTTGTGTGGATATAAATGAAGTAATTAATGCTGAGGTGTTTTATCAATATTTTTGTTGGAATAGAGGTGTTGAAAATCGTCCGTATGTGAATTTCGATAATTTTTCGTTTGAAATTTGGAAAAACTTAAATCTACAAAGTTGTAGAGAATTTAATTTCCTATGGAATAGACAAAAAATTCGTATTTCTAATAAAGGGCTATTTATTATGAATTATTGAAGTTTCGGAAATAAATATTTTTATTAAAATATTTGACATAAAAGTTTGGCTTTTGTTTTTTGTAAAAACATGTGCTAAAAATTTTGGTTCAAAGTTGGAGTTCTTGTCTTGGTCTTGGCATAGGTAGAAGAAAAAAATAATAATATTATTTTATTATTTTAGTCTGATTTGACGTTCTGGCATTTTTCTATAAATAGGTGCTTAGGTTAGAATTGAAAATCATATCAGAAATATAAGTTTTCTCTCTCTATATTATCGAGCGTATTTTTGTGAGTATTTAGATACTTTGAGAGTTGATATTCAGTGCAAGTTTCCTTCGACATTACATCCGATATTCCAGTCAGAAGTACTGTTCTTTAGAGGTAAGGGATGTTATTTTCTTCGTAAATAATGTTATTATTTCAATATCATTAATTATACCAAAATATTGGTATGAATTTTATTGTGGAATTTCTACCTTTTTCATGTCGGGGTTACTATTCATGTATACGACACTATTCACGTATACGCCATTTCCAATAAGGATTTCTCCACAATGGCGCGCAATTAGGTGACCAAACCTCTCCTTAACAGAACTTCTAGACATCGTTAATATTGCAAATAATAATATTAATAACTTTGTCATCTCAATTATTGATAATAAAATATTGACAATAATTGAATCAAATAACGTGCGATACTATGCAGCAATTACTGTAACAATAATTGAACAAAACTGAGTGACTTCTCACGTAAGCATCAATAATCAATACCGTGTGCTACTGTGCAACTACGCGTATTACTGTACTTTTAACACCGGGTGTTTCAACAGTTAACGGTAAAACTTCTGCCGTTATTTTCATAAAGTATTTTTGTCGTTTTCTCAATCTGACAATAATTCTGATGTGGGGTCCACCAATGATTGTGCCGTTGTACGAATATTTCCTGTTAAAACGAATATTCCCCGACCAATTGAATATTATATAATTACTTGCTTACTTTGCAAAATTTATAAATATTATCCACAACTATAACATTATATCAAATTCATTCCATAATATTCAAAAATGATATTTATAGAAAATTCATCTTTATTCATAAAAGTTGGGGTCTTACACTATTCACAAAAAAATAAATTTTTCGTTCTTTGTCCAAGTTGTCTATTGTGGTTACTATCTTTGATTGCATCCATATTTTGATCTTTATTTTTTGAATTATGCTCCACGATTGATTATTATAGAGTATTTTTGAACTTGGATAAACTGTAGTACGAATCTCTAATATTTGTTCTTTTGTCTCACTGTATTCATTTTCTTTTAAGATATTTTTCATCATCCTCAGTCCTAAATGATGATATTACTGAATATCTTTGGCATGTAGTGCAAAGATGAATGATTAACTGATGAATATCTTTGGCCCGTAGTGCAAAGATGAACAAGTGTTGAGATGAACATGACCAACTGGTGATACAAATGAATATCTTTGGCATGTAGTGAAAAGATGAATATTTAATTCAAGATGTATATTGATTGATGTTACAGGGATAAAATATTGATGATAGACTTTTAAATCTTAGAAGATAGAAGAATTCATTCTGTACTTGACTCTTCTAATGAATTGTTGTTTTCGCTGCATTTGTTGATCTAAAACTTGTTGCCTATTATATTTTATCAGATTTTTCCCTGTTGAAGACTAATGATAAATTGGTTGTATATTATCTTAGTTATAATATTCTTTACTGGGCTAGTTGAGCTCACCATTTTCCTTTTTGTTCCATTTTCCTTCTCAGGAGGTGAGAATATATCGGGAACTAGTCGGGGTGTGGAGTGATGTTTCTAGTTAGTTGTTTTAGAAGTCCTCACTATTTTATAAAATAGTGTGATAATAATTATAATGAGGACTCCTTTTGAGTTTGAATACTGTCTATTAGATAATATTTGTATTTAAACTCACAGTATATGTGTAGTCGTATTTTGCACGACAATTGTATTAATGAAGTTGTATTTGTTTCTGTACCATGTATTTGGCGACTCGGAATGGGTGATGTATTCCTATTTTGGGAATGTCATAGTTGATATCAGAATTTAGGGATATGGTCTCGGGCGGAGATCGGGGAATATAACTAGGAGGGGAGAGACGAGTAAATCATTCGCTAGTGTGTCTTACCTAAGCTTATTTGGTATTTAATTGGTCGGTCAGAATATAGGGATAATATGTGGCATGTTAATTTGTTTAATTAAACCTTGTTTTATGACAGTATTTGAGAATGGCAGCTGAAAATGTTAACAATGGAGTGAATGAGACCGTGAAAACACCTTTAATCACTAACCAGGGGAACGTGCAACAGGAAGGCAATATTCCTCCAGTAAACAACACTACCGAACAAACGATGAGTGATGGAATGTGTAGAAGCTTTTTGCAGTTCATGCAAAATCAGACGAGAGAGACTCGTGTACAAAAGACGGGTGTAAATGATAACAACGCGTGGCTTATCACAGCTAAGCAGTTTAAAGAGTTGGGGCCACCAGAATTTGTGGGAAAGCCAGATTCGATCAAGGTGGAAACGTGGGTTAAACAAATTACCAAGATATTTTATGTCTTGGGATGCACGGAGGAATAGAAGGTTCCATTCGCCACCTTTATATTCCGTGGTGAGGCAGACTACTGGTGGGAGTCTGTGAAGTGTACCCAGCCAGCCACACTCAATATATCTTGGGAAACGTTTCAAAAACTATTTAATGACAAGTACTTTCCTAAAAGTATTCGTCATATAAAGGAGATAAAGTTTATTAGACTGGAACAAAATAACATGACGATGTCCCAGTACGAGGCGAAGTTCGCGGAGTTATCCAGGTTTGCGCGCCTTATTTGGTAGAGAATGAGGAACGTATGACGCAGATGTTTCTGAGAGGTATGAAATCCGAGATTCGACAATATCTTATTTCTCACAAATTTTCTCTATATTCAGATGTTGTCAACAGGGCTCAATTATTAGAGAGAGATAATGAGTATGTTCAACTGAGGGACCACAACTAGGGTCATACCAGTGGCAGCAGCCATTGGAGCAATGATAACCAGCGGGGAGGAAAGAATACGGACAAGGGCGATAACCACTCGGGTGGTAATCGTGGCCATGATAATAGAAGAAGCGAGTCGGGAGGAGATTTCAAAAAGAGAAGGTACAATAATGATAATGTGAAGACATAAGCACCAACATCAACTGTTTCTAAAGGAGGAGAATGATCACTAGTTGTTTGTTATAAATGCAGGAAAGAGGGATACATCAGCCCAAACTACCCACAACAATCCAAGGTGTGTTATAACTGTGGAAAGGAAGGTTATATAGATAGAGATTGTCTTGTAGCGAAACCAAGTCCAACAAGGATGGTGACTCCAAAGGCTGTCCCGGACAAGTCAAAGTCAGTGATTCTTGGAAGGGTGTTTGTCGTGACTGCCCAAAACGTGAGGAACCCGAACGAGGTGATCACGGGTAAGTTAATCATAAATTCTTATGAAGTTTATACCTTATTAGATACCGGTTCTACCCATTCTTTTATCTCTTCTACTTGTGCTCAACGTTTGAACTTGACTCCGGAGAAATTAGACTTTGACTTATCTTTTGAGACTCCGTTAGGAGAAACTTTCATTACATCTACTGTTTATAAATCTTTCTTGATTCAAGTTGGTACTGTTAGTTCCCACTAGGCACAATAGATCTAGAAGGGGGGGGTTGAATAGATCCTTTTTATTTTGAATACTTTTCTCTTTTATTTTGTATTGTTATTAAATTAGCATATGACAAACATAAGAATCTTTTCAAGCACATCGGAATAAGTAAAAGATCCCCTTCATTGATATATTCATAATCATACATACATTGTTTGTAGAGTTAGTTCAGTTGGAAGCAGTTAAAATATACATAGTAGTTATAGCAGTTAATAGATATAATATAAATGACATAATGTAAAAGACACAAGGGGTTTTAAGTGATTCAGAGACTCAAGCTCCTAATCCACTCTTCTACTTTCAACTAGCAGAATTTCCACTAAGGAAGAGCAGTACCCTAAATCACTACGATTCGTTTAAGGCCATCAGCCTTGGGACTCCAGTTCACTAAGACCTCTTCAAGGCCAGTAGCCTTGGAACGTCTCTAGTTCCCTAGGAACTCTTTAAGCCCAACAGGCTTGAAACTTCATTTAGTCCCTCCGGAGAAGGACCCCTTAGGCCTTGGCTTCTTGTTGAGTTGTTTATTGGATTTGGTACTGAGCTACTAAGATGTCTTTATGATTTGAACATCTTCTGTACTTAGCAGCTTGGTGTGATCATCCTTGAAGTGCAGTTGAGTGTTGCATGATGCTTAGCTTCTTCAGTTACTCAACCTCCTCTGATGATCCCTTGATGAACTGCCTTGAAGATCATTCCTCTTGATACGTGATGGCTGCACATGATGGGTTTCCAAGATGACTGTAAGCCCTTCTGTTAAGTACTTAGAAACTTTCTTATGCTTGCCAACATAATGACATTTTTGATCTCCCTTCTTGATACTTGATGCCTTCTCATGATGGACTTGCTAAGATGACTGTAAGCTCTTCTCTATGGTACTTAGAGTCTTCCCATGATGGTCATCAAGATGACATGACGCTCTTCTTTCTCTCGACAGTTCAGAACACTCTTTATGTAGTAGAACTCTCATTTCTATATTGTAGAACTCTCACTTCTACTTCTTTCTTTGTCTGTCTCTAAGTGTTCTTGGTGGATCGTAAAGTGAGCCTTCAGACTCACTATCTCACATGGTTTAGAACAGTCCACCGTTACTCCAAACTCGAAAACTCCAACAACCCTCGATCTTTGAAGCTCTTGTTGATTTATACTCCTTCCCAATCCTTCCGTTGAAAGTAGTCGTTGAAAGCTATTCAAATATCTCCACAGATCTCGAGTTGACTATGGTAGACTGCAAATGTGATATGTTATACTTTTTTGACACTGCAGTCTACTGTTTCACCTACCCCGTCAGAGATGTCACTTTAATATCTTGGGCAGGCCGAAGACTTTATTTCCTCCTTCTGATTTCTCGATCAGAGGTTGACCTTTTGCATCGATGCTCTCAATATGCTCTTGTCCGAATATTACCCTTCAGATTGAACCATTGCAAATGCTTCAGTCTTCAGCTATTTGAACTTTATGATTCTGATGCATGTCTTCATAGGACCTGATCGTAGTGTCATGTTGACTGATAGAGACAACACTACGATCTTGAAGAGTGTTGATTGGATCTTTAATGTAGAACACCTCTTCTTTCTTTTGTGCAGTGCTTCAACACTTCTGTTTGCCTCAACAGGTCTAAGATACTGATGACTTGACTTCTTTGTTCTGGCCCCTTCTGAATAGCAAGACACTTCAAATTTGTGGCGTGTCCAGCTCGCTTTTTCCGTGCGATCTCCCGTTCACTTATAATCAATGGACTGACCCAATGCTTAATCACTTTAGCCTTGTTCTTCAGAAGCTGTCCAGTATCTCTGTATGCACTTCATCAGTTCTTTATTTGTTTGACAAACACTACAATCCTGATTGCTTCTAAGATTGTTGTCTTCTGTCTGCTTGACAGCTACAGCACTTGATGACTTTCCTTAGTCAGTTACTGAAGTCTTCTTCTGATCTCCTTGTGGAAGACTTCATCTAGAATGGCTTCACAACTCAATCTTGATGTTGATTGGGTTGGTGCTTAGATCTTCTGTTAGCTTGCATGCCATTCGTTGAGTGCTCTCTGGTTTCCTTTATGATGGGATGTTTCTTTGCAGTGCCAACCAGAAGCTTCATTCCTTTGGATATTCTGGGAGTGCTCATTCGTTGAGAATCGTATTTGCTCTACGATTCTGTCTTGGTATTGTGAGCACATCTGTTGAGGTCTTAGTTCTACATTCTACGATTCTGCTTTGGCTGTGCAGACACTACGACTTCGAGATCAGATCTTAACACTCTACAATTTCTGCCTTGTGCTTGTTGTCTTCATCTGATCTTGCTCGACTATGATCTCAGCCTCCAGTATGATCAGTAGACTCTACGACTCTGAGTGTAGTCTACGATTCTTGACTTGGCTTTGGCAGATACTTGGTCGGCTCGTAGGCAGGTTGTCTCTACGATTCTGAACATGACTTCCTCAGTATTCTACGTCCCTGAGGAAGTTCTCCTCGACACACTACGATCCTTCTTCGTCTCTCCTGACAGTCTACAAACTCAGAGATCTACTATCTTGCAGACTACGATTCTGCCTCGATAGCTCTCGAGTTTTTCTTGACTCTCCTGGCAGACTACTGATTTGTGGTGCAGTACTCGATGATCAGACAAGCCTATCTATTACATCATAAGATCAACCTAATATGCTTGATCTTTCTATGTTTATAGTCCTTGTACATCATTTCTTTTTAAGGACTTTATAAAGCTGTTTTGCTTATGTAGGATCAACCTTACATACTTGATCAATTCATTCTAAGTCCTTGTACACATGTTTTTATTATCTATCAAAGGACTTTACAGCTTTTCTGTATACAAGCATACTTTCATATTCATTCATATATATCATAATCAAATCATATATAAACAAGAATAACATTCACATGCATATTCCTGACAATCTCCCCCTATTTGATTATGACAAAACTAATAAGTGCATATGCATGTTTTTAATGAATCTTATATACAGTGAGCAACTATATTTCTAAAACAGATAATCATGAATGTCATTTATAATGATGTGGAATTTAATACACTGACATTTTACATCCTGGATCCAGAACATACCTAACTAGTTAGAGATGTACCTCTTTTGGCTCCATGTATGTTTCTAGGATTTTGTTGATCAACTATTCATCTGGATTGTTCTGCTCGCTCCTGCTCCCCCTCAGATGTATGCTTCTCTTCTCCTTCTGGCTCCCCCTTAGCTTCGGCATACATAGGTTCATCATTCTTCGGCTCCCCCTCAGAAGATGACTCTGCCTCTTTTTCTGCTATCTTCTTCTTTGACTTCTTCTCTCCTTTCCTTCTGCTCTTCTTGCTTTTCTTTGAAAGCCTCTTGCTCTGCCTCTTTTTCTCCCCCTTTTTGTCATCAATCATTTAGGAGAGCTTCTCCATGTTGGACATAAGCTGCTCCATTAGGTAGGAGGAATTGGCAACTTTAAACTTGAGTTCCTGTTGGCCTAGCTCAAATTGCACTGAGAAAGACTACTTCATATTGTCAATCTTGTCAGAGAGGATTTGGATCTGCTCTTCACTGCCCTTCTTTGATTGTAGTGCATCTGCCTTCTGATCACTCATGACCATCAGATAGATGGTATCTCTCTCATTGAGTTTGAGAGATATATTAGCTATAGTAGCTTGAAGTCTGTTTTAGAATGAATTATCTCCTACTGCTGTCAGCTTCTGTGACTCTTCCGTGAATAGAGATATTTTCTCAATCAGTTCATCAGAATTTTTCATCAGCTCCTTCTCCACAGATACTTGATCATCTAGTTAAGCAGTCTCCTGTCGAGCATTAGATTGAACTCTACGATCTGCATCCTTGGAAAAATTTTCAAAGGTGTTGAGAATCTGAAGAATCATTGAGTTCCAATTGCTGGTTGAGGATGAAGGAATGTCTGTCAGTAGTGCTTGAGCAGATGGAGACTTCTGGTATTGAACTTGAACACCATCAGTAGTAGAGTGAACAGACTCTACGATCATCACTTTGGTCATGATCCTTCTTCCCTGAGAGTCCACTCTACGATCGTAGGGGATATAGTGACTGTCGGCATGTCTGTAGACCTTGTAGTGAGGCTGGTTGGTGATCAATTTGGTGGCAAACTTCTTCACCCTTGGGATGTTTTGTGTTACCAGCTCCATGCTTGGAAAATAAGAGTAGCACCAGTTGAAGTAACTTACATCCTTTTCAGTATGTGCTTTTAGCCAATGCATCCACTGGAAGAACCATCTCATAAGTAGATCATCAGGATTATAGAGGATGGTTGTGCAGTCTAGTTCCATATTGTTCCAGTTTTTGACCATATCAAAAGTAGTCATTCGTACCACCTTGGCTGTTCATCTCCATAGTTCACCCATCTTTCTGGTGATTCATTCGTGACTTCTACCACTATTCTCCTGGTGAATTTTTCTGGAGAGAGGACATGATAGAATTTTGGTTCCTCTGATTCCTGATTTTTAGAATTGGAATCATTTTCCATTTCTTCTCTTTCGGAGCCTGAACCATTTTGATCATTTCCAACAGTAAATCCTTCTTGCTGCATTTCATTTCCAGAATCTTCTTTAGCAAGATCTTCCTCTGATTCATCTTCTTCACCACTGGTTCTATCTTCAGCACTTTCATCCTTTGATACAAACTCATCATCACTTAGTTCAATGATAGCACTTGAGTGATCACTTCTCTTTTTAGAGGCAAATTTGGCTTGCAGTCTGTAGCTCTTCCTTCTTTTTGGAAGTTCAGCTACAGGAGTTTCAGACTCTTCTTCCTCTTCAGACTCTGAAGCCTTTGGATCATCAGACGAACTTCCTTGAGGTTCAGCACTAATAGGGGCAGTCCCTTCTTCTTTGGACTCATCATCTTTTGACCTATCATCTGGGCTTGTTGGGGCAATTGCATTTGGGGATTGAGTTTGGTCATCTTGAATCTTTTCTTCATCAATAGAGTGCATGCTCTGAGGATTAGCCACTGGGCTTGAGCATTCTTCTTCATCAGCAGATGCTGCATTTTCATTCATTAATCCAGCTTCACCTTCATTGCTGGATTTGGTCGGTGAGGACTCAGCCTTGAGATTGTCAGTTGCCTTTTCTTCTTCTGATTCTACATCCTCCTCCTCATCAGATGTACTATCTTGGGAAACTGAGGCTGGTTTGTTTACCACCTTAGCTTTCTTTTGTGATGGCCCTTGAAGCAGTCTGTTGCTTCTTCTCTTGGTGGTTTCTGCAGTCAGGACTTTTTCTTCTTTATCCTTGTCTTTGGTGGAGAGACTTCTTGGCGGGGCCTTAGTTTTCTTCACACCTCTGATCTCTTCTTGGCTGGTGTGGTTGCCGCTGGTACAGAGTAATCAGACTCAGAGCTTTCTACCTCTTCTTTGCAGAGGCCCTACTGCTGCTCCCTATTGTCAGTCTTCTATTTTGCTTGGGGTTTTTCTTCCAATTTACAAACAGTTGTGGAGACATCACTTTGTGAATGTTCAGAGGCTCTCCTTCATCATCCTTGATCTTGCCTCCCAGCTTCTTCTTTATTACAATGCTCAACAGTCTTCCATGAAACACCTTTGTCAGGGGTTTTTCTGTGGACTTCTTCAACTCAGCCTTTTCTACCCATTTGGAGAATTGATCAAATAGGACAACTCCAAAGTTAATTCATTTCTTCAGAACTATTGCTGACATAATCTTCAACTGGTGATCAAGCACAGTATCATGTGCAGTATCTTTACATAATATACATTTGCCCACTATCTCTGCAAGGAACTCGAACTCCTCTGGAAACTCCTTCTTCATGTCCTTCAGATTAGGGTTTCTTTGATACCCAATGATCTCCTTTGCTTATTCCGTATAGATATTATCAAGGTTCTTCAGTCCTTAGTCAGGAAAACCTAAGCATTGATTGATGTCAGAAGATTTCATCTTTAAAGACTGACCTTTGACCTTGGCAGAAAGGATTCTGGAGTTTATAGAAGCATTTGAGTAGAAATCTTTAACCAGGTCAACATATACTCGAGTGCTTGCCTCAAGACATTCTGAGAATCTAGCTTTCTTAACAAGTTTGAGAATATCTCTGAACTTCTTTTCGGATTTCTCAAACGACTTGGTTCCGAGCTGAATGCTAGTGATTACTCGCCAATCTTCCATTTGAATTGTTCGAGGAATATGGGCATATGATTCAAAGGATTCTATGAGAGATGGCTGATTGTGATTTGGGTAAGATTAATAGATTTTGGCTTCGATGATGATTCTAGGGTTTAAAAATAGGAGGGAGAAAAGTTTGATGGTTTTGATAACTGTTTGCAGATTTTGAATTTATCTTAATGACAGTTCCTTCTAACTCTGCATAATCAGTGATGTGTCAACCAACCATGGTTGTACGATATACAGTAATGAGCTGTAAGTCCCCATAACTTTTCAGTTAGATATTTCTTTCGAAAGAGTAGACGTTTTATTGACATGGATTGACCGTTGACCTCTTTGGTTCGTAGAGTAGTTTGGTAAGGCAGCTATGGACTCTACGTTTTCCTTTGTTGACTCAATGATCAACTTTTGAGAGATGCTGTAGTGGATGGTTTTGACATTTATCCTCATTTTGATGCACACAACTTGATCATCGATATATTCGAACTTATCTCCTCATAATCTGAATGGTTGAGCAATTGTTCCATTTTCCAAGCTCCTTGTGAACTGGAGTATCCTCTGGTAGGACTGCGATCGTCAAGTCTGCTTCTGCGATCGCTAAGGTTGCACTACGACCGTGGAGTTCTCTTTAACCTCGACTATACGATCGTTGACTGACTTGGTCCTTGAGATGAACTTTACTTAGCATTCCTTCTGGGTTAAGGTAGCTTAGGAAGGGCTAACCTCTTAGAGTGAGCTAAGGGTCAGGTTTGTCCCTGAGGTATTTTCCAGATGAAATACTTTTGAAGTGATTTGCAATGATATCTCATTCGAACTTTTCTGGTGGGGAGGTCCTCTGCCAACTTTAGACAGTTGCATTTGTTGTAATCGTGGTGTCCTCCTGCTCTTACACTACGATCGGATGTTTGATCGCAGGCACTCCACGATGTTGGGTTGGGTGGCTAATAGGTTATCAGTAGTACGTTTTGAGACGTTCCTACTGACTATGAATCTTCATTTGGTTCATCAGCCACAAAGTTTTGGGACTTTATCGCTGGTACATTTCTTCATAGTATATCTCAGTGCTGTTGTTTCTTAACAGATCACTGCTCCCCCATGGTTGATGTTGTCTTCTCAGATAGATGTGATTCCTTATTCTTTATGTTCATTAGAAGGAAGCCTTTCATATCTTCTTCTGACTGGAATCACCATTATCACTTAAATCTCTTTGTATCGTAGGCATGGATATTTTCAGGACGGATCACTCTACGATCATTTGACATCACTACGAACATAGTCTTCTTTGACAATCTTGTGCTTGCTAAGTTTTGCTTCCACGATGAGTTCCTCTAGACTGATGCTCGATGATCCTCTGATGTGAGCTTCTTTGAGGATTCTTCAAATATAACATGCTTTGCCTTATTTGAGCATATAAGACCCTTTTCATCTTTGGTTGCATGGCCTGCTTCCATATACAGATTAGCAGCCATGTGAGCTTCATTTAGGTTAGCTCAGTGGGTCTTCGAGGATAGGCTTAGACATATAGGAATTTTATCAGAATCATTTCTAAACAATCTTTAGCCTTCTGCTGGTTGAGTCTTCTTGTCTGAAGTCTTCTGCTTCAATATTCCTTAGTGTGGTTAGACAGACCAAGTACCTGCAGGTTAGATACATTTCTATTTTTGGTACCCATAATTAAATGGGTCCTGCTAGGTTAGTTTTCTAAACCCCTGTTCCTCATATTTGGATAATCATCAAATTTATCACCAATAGTCATATTCATGCATGCACCTAGTTTTAGATAATACATTTTGAGATGCATGAAGGTGGGTGTGTGTAAGATTTGTCATTTTAATAACACACTCTTTCTCTTTGATGGTTTCATCGTTTGCTAGGTTATGTTCACAATGTTTGAGTGTTCACAGAGTGAAAATCAACTCTACGATTTATGTGTATCTTGTTGATTCATGGAGGTGATTAGTTTTTACAAATCATCAAAATACACTTGTAGAACTGATCATACTCTGTGGGTTATCAAACATTTAGAATATAGGTTTTTACATACATATTAACCCATCAGCAAAGATTACTCCACATAAAAATTGATTTAACCTTTGACATGCTTATGACCTATTTCAGATTTCTTTCAAGATGTCATCTTCAACCTAAAACTTGTGTGGAGAGAAAGTTTGTAGACTTTTGAATTTCCATCCTCGGGGTACTTTCTCTCTTCACCTTTTTAGGTAGATTATGACTCCTTAACATAATATTGTTATAGTTCATAAGATGGTGCATTTATGTTGTACACAAGTATAATAGTGAAAAACCATACCTTTTTACTGTTAGTTTCTTAACAGTCATTTATCTTTAATATACTGAGTTTAGGTATTGATGTGCATAGCTTCACATTTGCTCTTGACAGCTTGCTGCTCTTGTTGGCCTTTAATCAATCAGTCGTGGTCTTGAAGATGTAGGCTAGGAGAATCTCAGTATCTTTAGTTCTTTGACATCTTTCAGTTTAGAAGGTTTACATCCAGCTGCTGGTTGGCCAGACACAAGTTTGAGAAGTTCTTCTTTCTTCTCTGGATAAGCATTTCTTTGCATATATGGCCTTTTCATCTTTTCAGGTTGGAGGATATTTGACTCTTTTCTGTAGATGTCTCTTGAGCTTTCTAGCCTGGTCGTCAGACTACAAGATTAACTACAAGCAAGGATTGGTCTTGTTGATATGACAGTCAAGAACGTGGACCAATCTGAGCAGCTTCAGGTGTAAATACACATTTAACATGTACACAGTATTTCCAACAAGTGAGCTCATCTACATATAGCAAGTGACTTACTACTAAAATAAGTTTAGAACAATGTTTGTGTCTGGGATCAGACTCAAACCGATTAACTTTTGAATATATCATGAGAACCTGCTCTGATACCAATGGTTAGTTCTCAGTAGGCACAATAGATCTAGAAGTGGGGGGGGGGGGTTGAATAGATCCTTTTTATTTTGAATACTTTTATCTTTTATTTTGTATTTCTATTAAATTAGTATATGACAAACATAAGAATCTTTTCAAGCACAACGAAATAAGTAAAAGATCCCCTTCATTGATATATTCATAATTATACATACATTGTTCGTAGAGTTAGTTCAGTTATAAGCAGTTAAAACATACATAGCAGTTATAGCAGTTAATAGACATAATGTAAATGACATAATATAAAAGACACAAGGAGTTTTAAGTGGTTCAGAGACTCAAGCTTCTAATCCACTCTTCTGCTTTCAACTAGCAGGATTTCCACTAAGGAAGGGCATCACCATGAATCACTACGATTCCTTCAAGGCCAACAGCCTTGGGACTCCAGTTTACTAAGAACTCTTCAAGGCCAGTAGCCTTGGAACGTCTCTAGTTCCCTAGGAAATATTCAAGTCCAGCAGGCTTGGAACTTCATTTAATTCCTCCGGAGAAGGACCCCTCAGGCCTTGGCTTCTTGTTGAGTTATTTGTTTGTTTGTTGGATTTGGTACTGAGCTGCTAAGATGTCTTTATGCTTTGAACATCTTCTGTACTTAGTAGTGTGGCGTGATCATCCTTGAAGTGTAGTTGAGTGTTGCATGATGCTCAGCTTCTTCAGTTACTCAACTTCCTCTGATGATCCCTTGATTAACTACCTTGAAGATCATTCCTCTTGATACGTGATGGCTGCACATGATGGGTTTCCAAGATGACTGTAAGCTCTTCTGTTAAGTACTTAGAAACTTTCTCATGCTTTCCACCATGATGACGTTTGTGATCTCCCTTCTTGATACTTGATGCTTTCTCATGATGGACTTGCTAAGATGACTGTAAGCTCTTCTCTATGGTACTTAGAGTCTTCCCATGATGGTCATCAAGATGACATGACACTCTTCTTTCTCTCGGCAGTTTAGAACACTCTTTATATAGTAGAACTCTCACTTCTACATTGTAGAACTCTCACTTCTACTTCTTTCTTTGTCTGTCTCTAAGTGTTCTTGGTGGATCGTAGAGTGAGCATTCGGACTCACTATCTCACATGGTTTAGAACAGTCCACCGTTACTCCAAACTCGGCAACTCCAGTAACCCTCGACCTTTGAAGCTCTTGCTGATTTATACTCCTTCCCAATCCTTTCGTTGGAATGTAGCCGTTGAAAGCTATTCAAATATCTTCACAGATCTCGAGTTGACTGAGGTAGACTGCAAATGTGACATGTTATACTTTCCTGACACTGCAGTCTACTATTTCACCTACCCTTGGTCGGCTCGTAGGCAGGCTGTCTCTATGATTCTGAACATGACTTCCTCAGCAGACTACGTTCCTGAGGAAGTTCTCCACGACACACTACTGATCCTTCCACGTCTCTCCTGACAGTCTACGAACTCCGAGATCTACTATCTTGCAGACTAAGATTCTGCCTTGATAGCTCTCGAGTTTTTCTTGACTCTCCTAGCAGACTACGATTTCTGGTGCAGTGCTCAACGATCAGACAAGTCTATCTATTACATCATAAGATCAACCTAACATGCTTGATCTTTCTATGTTTATAGTCCTTGTACATCATTTCTTTTTAAGGACTTTACAAAGGCTTTTTGCTTATGTAGGATCAACCTAACATACTTGATCAATTCATTCTAAGTCCTTGTACACATGTTTCTATTATCTATCAAAGGACTTTACAACTTTTCTGTATGCAAGCATACTTGCATATTCATTCATATATATCATAATCAAATCATATATAAATAGGAATAATATTCACATGCATATTCCTGACAGGTACCATCACATTACATGTCGATCTTATTTATTTGAAAATACTTGCATTTGATGTGATTTTAGGGATTGATTGGTTAACTATTCATCATGTCAAAATTGATTGTTTTCGTAAGGTTGTTAGTTTTCATATTCCTAACCAACCTGTTATGCGAATTCAAGCAACCAAACCACTAAAGTCAATCACTGTCATATCAAGCCATAAAACTATTCGTTTATTGAAAAACAGATGTCAAGATTTCTTAGCCCATGTCACGGACTTGAACAAAAACACGTCAGATTTGAAAAATATTTCTGTTATTAGTGAATTTCCTAACGTATTTTCTGAAGAACTTCCCTGTCTACCCCATAACGTGAAGTTGAATTCTTTATTGACCTTGAACCTAGTACAAAACCCATTTCTAAAACCCCATATCGAATGGCTCATATTGAACTTTAGGAGTTAAAGGTCCAACTGCAGGAGTTGTTAGACATCAGTTTCATTCATCCTAGTACATCTCCTTGGGGTGCTTGTAAGACCCCAACTTTTATGAATAAAAATGAATATTTCTATAAATATAATTTTTGAATATTAAGGTTTAATTTGTTATAATGTTATAGTTGTGGGTAATATTTATAAATTTTGCAAAGTAAGCAAGTTGTTATATAATATTCGATTGGTCGGGGAATATTCATTTTAACAGGGAATATTCGTACGACGACACAATCATTCATGGACCCCACAATGTAATTATTGTCGGAATGAGAAAACGACAGAAATATCTTTTTATGAAAATAATGGCAAAAGTTTTACCGTTAACTGTTAAAATAACCGGTGTTAAAAGTACAGTAATACGCGTGGTTGCATAGTAGCATACTGTATTAATTATTGATGCTTACGTGAGAAGTCACTCAGTTTTACTCAATTATTGCTACAGTAATTGCTACATAGTATCCACGCTATTTGATTCAATTATTATCAATATTTTATATATTATAAAATCAATAATTGAGATGACAAGTTATTCTAATTATTATATGCATAATTAACAATGTCTAGAAAATTCTGTCGAGGAAAGGGGCTTGGTCACCTAATTGCGCGCCAATAGGGAGAAATCCTTATGGGAAAGCCCCTTCTTTCCTAGGAACGATCTGGTTGTTGGCATGATCACGATCATCGGTGAAAACACGAATATCATTTGCCGTAGTGTATGGATAATTTGTGGTCGTGATACTAATGAATATCCTTAGCCGTAGTACATGGGTGATTTGATGATGTGGATTATTTATTAAGGTCAGTCTCAGCGATAAAATTTATGATAAATTCTTTTAAATCATAGAAGATAGTAGATATCATGCTCTACTTGATTCTTCTAATGGATTGCTTCTAATGGATTACTTGTTCCGCTGCAGTTAAACGTGATGTTTGTTATATTTTATCAATTTAACACTGTTGAAGGCTAATGATAAATTATTTTGCATTATCTGAGTCATAATATTTCTTACTGGGCTAGGTGAGCTCACCCTTTCTTTCATGGTTCTCTTCAGGAAATGAGAATATAGCTGAGACTAGTCGGGGAACAGAGTGACAGTCCAGATGGTTGCATTAGTAGTCCTCACTATTCTGTAAAATAGTGTGATAATAAATGTATTGAGGACTCCATTTGAGTTTGAATACTGTCTAGTAGACAATATTCTTATTAAAACTCTCAGTTTATGTTTTGTCGTATTTTACACGACAGTTGTATTATTAAGTTGTATTTAAATTTTGTACCATGTATTTGACGACTCAAGATGGATGATGTATACCTATTTTGGGGGCGTCACAGTTGGTATCAAAGCTTAGGGATATGATCCATGGCTGAGATGTGAGACAAGAACTAGGAGGGGAAGAGACAGGAAATTCTTTCGCTAATATGACTTACCTAATTTTATTTGGTATTTAATTGGTCAGTTAGAGTATAGGGATAATATGTTGCATGCCAATTAACCCTTGTTTTGTGGTAGTATTTAAAAATGACATTCGAGAATGTTGAGAATAGCAATGGAGCACAGGAGAGCGTTGAGTCACTACAGATCAACACCTAGGATAATGTGCATCAGGAAGGTAATAATCCTCTGGTGAACAACAACACTGACCAAATGGCAAATGATGGAATGTTTAGGAGCTTTCTTCAATTCGTACAACATCAGGCAAGAGAGACTCCTGTCCAAAATGTAGGTGGAAACACTGGTAACTCTTGGACGGTCACCGCTAAGCAGTTCAAGGAGCTGGGACGACCAGAGTTAATTGGAGAGCCAAAGCCACTTAAGGCGGAGACGTGGATAAAGAAGATCACCAAGATATTTGATGTCTTGGGATGCTCTGAGGAGAAAAAGGTTCCCTTTGCCACCTTCATGTTGCGAGGAGAGACAGATTACTGGTGGGAATCTGTAAAGCGTACTCAACCTGCTGCACTCAAAATGTCTTGGGAGAAGTTTCAAGAACTGTTCAACGACAAGTACTTTCCCGAAAGTATTCATCACATGAAAGAGGTAGAGTTCATCAAGCTGGAGCAAAACAATATGACCGTGTTGCAGTACGAAGCCAAGTTTGCCGAGTTGCCCCGATTTGCGTCCCACTTGGTTGATAATGAGGAAAGAATGACACGAATGTTTCTAAGAGGTTTAAAACCCGAGATACGTCAATATCCAATTTCTCAAAAACTGTGTTTGTATTCAGATGTTGTAAATATTGCTCAGTTATTGGAGCGCGATAACGAGTCAACCCAACCAAGAGAAAGCAACCGGAAAAATGATAATACCAGTGGTAGCAGTCATCGAAGCGGTGACAACAAATGTGGAGGGAATCAACATGCCAGAAATGGTAACCACTTCGGTGGTAATCATGGTCAAGACAATAAAAGTGGACATTTCAAGAAAAGTAGAAGAAGAATTCTCTCATTCTTGTGTGATTTTTAATTCTAACTAAGCATCTTATTTATAAGAGAATGGAAGGGGTACTATTTAGAAACGGACTGCACAGTGGAAATTCGGACGATTTCATTAAATCCTTCAGTCGTCTGATTTTTTAAAATAATAATATAATATTCAAGTAAAACAAAACTTAATATATATATATATATTTATATAATATATATATATAAAGTCTAGTGGTTAATCCCCCTTGATTCAATCCGTGAATCACATATAATATATATATATATATATATATATATATATATATATACTGAATAACTTTAAAAAATGTGTAAGTGGGGGGTCCAAATAATACACAAAAATTTACAACAAATACTTCATAAAAATCCCTTAATATTTTAACAACATTTATTCATCATTATTATAACTCGCAATATTAACAACCAGATCATTCCCAGCAAAGAGGGGGCTTTCCGATAAGGATTTCTCCCTATTGGGGCGCAATTAGGTGACCAAACCTCTTTCCTCAACAGAACTTTCTAGACATTGTTAATTTTGTAGATAATAACATGAATAACTTGTTATCTCAATTATTGATTTAATAATATAAAATATTGACAATAATTGACTCAAATAACGTGAAATACTATGCAGCAATTATTGTAGCAATAATTGAGTGACTTCTCACGTAAAAATCAATAATCAATATCGTGTGCTACTATGCAACCACACATATTAATGTATTTTTACCACCGGTTATTTCAATAGTTTAACAGTAAAACTTTCGCCGTTATTTTTATAAAAAGATATTTATGTCATTTTCTCATTTCGACAATAATTCTGTTATCGGGTCTACCAATAATTGTGCCATTGTACGAGTATTCCATGTTAAAACGAATATTCCCCGACCAATCGAATATTTTATGACAACTTGCATACTTTGCAAAATTTATAAATATTACCCACAACTATAACATTATATCAAATCTATACCAAAAATATTCAAAACTATATTTCGAGCAAAATTTAATCTTTATTCATAAAAGTTGGGGTCTTACAACCTCCCCTTCTTATGAAATTTCGCCCTCGAAATTAGGGTACGTACTTGGAATGATAAAGAGGTGAGGATACCTTGAATTTATTTCAGATTCTAACTCCCAGGTCATTTCCTCAACATCGTGGTTTCTCCACAAAACTTTGATTTGAGTTATAACCTTGGAGCGTAGAATATATTCCTTCTTATCCAAGATTTTAACAGGTACCTCTTCATACATTAAATCTTTCATTATTTCATCCGTTTCTAACTCAATAATGTGGTTAGGGTCTTCCACATATTTACGTAACATAGATATGTAAAAAACGTTATGAACACGAGACATACTTGGCGATAAAGCGAGTCTATAGGCCACAGTTCCTACTCGGTCAAGGATTTCAAATGGGGCAATGAATCGATGATTGAGCTTTCCTCTCTTTCCAAATCTCGTAACTCCCTTCCATGGTGCCACACGTAACAACCCATGCTCTGCAACATTGAATTCCACGTCCTTTCGATGAAGATCAACATAGCTCTTTTATCGATCTTGTGAGGTTATTATACGTTGCCGAATCATTTGAATCTTTTCTATAGTCATACGTATCAACTTCGATCCCAACAACATTGCTTCACCCACCTTATCCCAGCATACTGAAGAACGACACTTTCTTCCATACAACGCCTCGATTGGAGCCATGTCGATACTTGCTTGATAACTGTTGTTGTAAGAGAATTCTATCAATGGCAAGAACTTGTCCCAACTTCCCTTGAAGTCAAGGACACAGAGTCTTAATAAATCTTCAAGAGTTTAAATAGTCCTCTCCGATTGCCCGTTCGTTTGAGGATGATATATCGAACTAAATCATAAATTCGTGCTCATAGCTTTTTGCAAACTAACACCACTACAAAACAGTAAATAGACAACGCAAAAAAAATATTGTGGTTTCAGTCAGAAAAACGTCGTGGTTAAGGGTGTTGTCTATTTGACATCCTTACACAACGTTTTTAAAACATTGTAGTTAAGCACCATACACAACGTTTTTTAGGAAAAAAACGTTGTAGATTTATTTTTTAAAAATTAGCAGATGCTTAAAAACTGTTGTAGAAGGTATGATTCCACAACGTTTTTTGGATAAAAACGTTGTTGTTTAGTATATCAGACAACGTTTAGACACATTTACACAACGTTTTAAAAATGTTGTAAATTAAAAAAAAGAAAAAAAATATTGTGGTTCACCTATATTACCAATACACCTGTAATATGCTAATGCCATGATATATAGCTAAAATTACAAAGAATATTAATACCATACAAAACGTTTACATCCCAATAATTCTTTGTAATGCTAATTACAAAGAATATTAATACCGTACAATACGTTTACATCTCAATAATGCCAAACTATCCATACATCTCAAATTCACTTTTGAGATAAACAATAGTAATCCTGTTAATTTATAGCTGAAAAGTGGGGAAATACAAACAATAGTATACCTGTTAATCCTATTAGAGAGATATTATCTTCAAATACAGTATAACTTTTCTTCAGACCTTCTTGCTAACAAAGCACCAGAAATTACTTCTTGCCATCGAGCAGTTGCTAAATATGTATGAATTAACCTTTCGTCATAAATTAGTAGAGGTATCACTATTGGAAAGGAGACTGCCTAATGCATGAATATTTTCACCAACCTTTGCAAGGGATCATTCTAATCAACAGGATCAATTGAGGTACCCTGTTCTGACTTTGGGAATGAAAACTCCACACTAGCAACCCCATTGGAAGAAGTGATCCCCTCAGCATACAGAATGTCCATGTCAGAAGGCTCACAGTCGGTCTGAGAAATCTCAACAGCCTTCAAAGGAAGGTAATTGCGTCAAAATTTGCATGATACTTAAAAGAAAACTATGCATCCTCAATTTATATTTTATGTTACTTTAATTGGGCAGAATTTATGACTGAGGATCATAAGCATGAGATTACCCTATCTAAAAAATAGTTAGAAACTCCAGGACTCATTTGTATCTCGTTTCTCCGGTTGTATGTGGCTTGAAAAGCTCTAACCTTCCACAGTTCCACCACTAATGGTGCATACTCACGAGTGGCAGTAGGGAAAATGGCCTCCAAATTGCCTGACATCATAACTTGGAGAAGCCAATCGGAGAATGCTTCGAGTCTTGGACTGATGGAATAAATATTTGTCTTACCAATCTGGTCAGAATTCCATGTATCTACACAATCATATATAAATTACTAATGTCAAGATATATGTGATGATCATAAAATTTGATATTACTTGTAAGGGATTATAATTCAAAAGCTAATCTACACAAGATGCAGCAAAATGTATGCTTCTAGTCTACAGGAAAGGGACACATTTTATGCCCAAAGCATCAAAGGATTTATGCGAAAAAACATGCTACAGTGAGATATCAAAGAGAGCAGCTATGCAGGTCAACAATTTATTAGAGGTCAAAAGTAGCAACTTTGTCCATAGACAACCGAAAGTGTACATGATACTTAGCAGTAATAACTAATTTCATCCACGTTTCATTTAAACTTTCTAGCTAAAATCGCTCACGCTCCTCAAGCAAAATACCAATATAACTATATAAATTGCTCTGAATCATGTATTTGATATTCTGACGCTCATCTTCAGAGAAAGGAACATTATATAGCAGGGCTTCTAGTATTAATAGCAGTAAATTAATGTTGTAATGAAAATTCTTCAAAAAAATTCTCTATTTTCAGTGCTTCAGTTTTGAAGAACAGGTAACTAGATAATCAAGAATCCCAGTACTGTAGACTGAAACTTCAAGTACATTAGCATGTAAGCAAATCACGAAAAGCAATTTGAATAGAGGAATCCAAACACTCACCTCTAACAAAATGCATGTTTTCCCTATTTTTTGGGTTCCATATCCTCAGAGTTGCATCATCAGAACCAGTACAGATGGTTTTAACTTAAACATACAAGTCCAAGGAACTTAAAAAGGGTATTGGTAAAGGAAAGAATAACCAATATCTTATTAATAAGAAAATGAAAGTACCATCAGGGGTGAACTTTCCACAGGTCACGCTACTGGCATGACATGAAAACATATTAAGATAGGCATTCTTGTCAGCGTTCCACAAC
Source organism: Panax japonicus (assembly GCA_020205505.1). Lineage (NCBI taxonomy): Eukaryota > Viridiplantae > Streptophyta > Magnoliopsida > Apiales > Araliaceae > Panax > Panax japonicus. The sequence goes on from CM035111.1 coordinate 16,470,569, forward strand.
CAAACAGTCGAATCCTCTGAGCCAGCCAAGACCAAATGTCCTCTTGGATGCCACCTGACCCACTGAGCAGTCTCATAGTTCATACATCATCTTTGTTAATAAAGAACATGATAATATAAAGGAATAAAGAGTTTTCACCTCAATTCCACCTCCACGACCTTCAAGTGTGCACTTCAGATTTCCGGCTGACACGTCCCACACTTGGATAAGTCCGTCGAGGCTTCCGGATGCGAGAAGCTGCCCATCAGTACTGAAGGCTCAACCAAACACCAGTCCTAACATTAATTAAAAAAAATCAGTTAACAGTGATAATCTTTCCAAGGAAGTAAACATTTTTAATATTATCATCACCAAGCAATGCAGATACCTGATTTAGCTTTTGTTTTATATAGATCGTTACTTGTAACAACAATATCCAACTAACCAAGGAATATCTCAAAGTACAATACAGATAACAAAGCTCCCAAAAAAGCAAAGCACCAATAGGCAACTCAATTAATCAAATCAAACCAAAATCAGTCACAACTAAATCAAACTAAAGTACTAGCAGAGAAGATCATCATAAACATAACTAACCTATTTGACAGTTAAATCAAGAATCAATCAGTAGTATTTCACAGGCGCCAGGTATAAAGCAAACCCTCAGTAACTGCGGTATTTCATGTATGCAGTAGCTGTCCCCCCATCAACTATGATGCCAGAAGCCACCAGTAGAGTTTTCCTGTAAGAAAATAGCAAAAATATGCGTAAAATTCAGACAGAGGTAGTGCATTATATGTATAAAAAATAATTTAATTAGATAGCATAGTCCAAATGAACTGATTGATAGATATGATTTCACAATTATGAATGCACTGTTGGTCTAAGATCCATCCTCAATCTAACAGTTTTCACTTTTCAATATGCTTAGGCTATGACAGTCGCACAGAAAACACCACATATTACAAAATGCAAAAGTGAGTGCATAAAAGCTCATAAAAAGATAATAAAAACTCAACGAAAGTAGGTGTGCATCAAATTGCATTACCTAAAAAAATCAAATTTATTAAAAAAATTATTGAGCTTATACGAATTCCTCAGGTCCAATTTATCAAAATGAATGGTGTTAGCTACACATGGAAGCAGATGATGAAAACGCAAAAAGATGGTTAGGACAATATGTAGAATCAATTTTCTGTAGCATTATCTGGTCATGATGCTCAATTTTTACAGAAATAACCAAAATTACATATGACGCAGAGATGTCAAAATTCAAATTTAGCAAGAAGTTGTGGTAGTGAAGTTTACCTTTAATAGCAAAAAAATAACCACTTTCATGGGACTGAACATACTGCACAATTCTGTTGCCGAGTCGTTCACACATCAGGATTGTACACATGGTATAACAAATACAGATGAAAATAGAACTTTGAGAAAATGATATAACAAATACTGACTCAGCTGGAAGGTGGCCGAGGATCGGAGTACGAGTCGGCGTTCGCGGCCATTCACTGGCGGCGGCTGAACTGGATCCCGATTCTCCAGATGCAGAAGTTCTACTCCATCGCCGATGTGTCGCTGGAGCTCGCACGCCACGAAGAAGTAGAATAGGGCTAGGGTTTGAGAAGTGGAGCTCTCTCATCTCCACCTTCCACTTCAACTCTCTGCAACAAAACTTATTTTAGAACGCATTTTGTGACAGTCGATCGGTGGAGAATCGAAAGATCTGAAGCAACTAGATGATTTAGGTGGAGAGGTAAAAGATTTTGTGTGAAAAATGGGAGGGAGGGAATATCAGATCGGGGAAAAATTAGGAGCGAATGAAATTAAAGTATAGCAAAAGTTGTAATCTCCGTGTTTTTACTTGTCGCGTGATTTTAAGCTCCGTATTTTTTAGATAGACAACGTTTTTAAAAAAAATGTTGTCTAGTTAAAATTAAAAAAATGCTTTTTAAAATAGGTAACGTTTTTGCATATATATCTACAACGTTTTATTTAAAAACGTTGTGGAAGAAAATACTACAACGTTTTTATAAAAAACGTTGTCTTTTAAGCGTTGTCTATTTAGTATTTTGTAGTGGTGTAACCCAAAATCGTGAAGTGAATCTTGGGTCTCGATCAGAAACTATGGATACTGGCATACCATGCAGTCTTACAAACTCATTTATGTATATACGAGCAAGACGTTAAAGTGTATAAGTTTCTCGTATAGGTAAGAAACGAGCAGATTTGGTCAATCTATCGACAATGACCCAAATCGTATTTATGCCTTGAGAAACCTTGGGAAAACCAATAATACAAATCCATGGTGATGTGTTCCCACTTCCATTCTAGAATTTCAAGTGGTTGCAATGGACCTTTTGGCACTTGATGCTCCGCCTTGACTCGTTGACAAGTTAGACAACTTTAGATAAACTTCGCGATCTCTCTTTTCATATTGCTCCACCAAAATATATGTCTAAGATCATGATACATTTTTGTACTCCCAGGATGGATTGCAAACGGTGTGTTGTGCGCTTCCATCATAATTTTATACTTTAATTCAACATCGTTAGGAACACAAAGTCTAGAGTTGACTCGTAGTATTCCTTCTTCATCAATTCTTGCTTCCAGAATAACACCTTCTTGTACTTTCTTCCTCATACGTATCAGCTCCGAGTTTGTAAGTTGAGCAGCTTTAACTTTATCGATTAAAGTCGGTTTTACTCGTATATTTTCCATCATAATGCGGGTCCCTGGATTCTTTAACTCTATCTCCATCCTTTGCAAGTCATACAAAATGGGACTTTGTGTTGACAATATCGCACTCGTACCCACATATAATCATCTACTCAATGCGTCAGCTACCACGTTCGCTTTTCCAAGATGGTACTGAATAGTATGATCATAATCTTTCAACAGTTCGAGCCAACGTTGTTTTCGCATGTTGAGTTCCTTTTGGGTGAAGAAATATTTGAGGATTTTATGATCCGTATAGATCTCCATCTTTTCCCCATATAAGTAATGCCTCCAAATTTTAAATGCAAAAATGACTGCTGCCAACTCTAGATCATGAGTAGGATAATTCCTCTCATATTCTTTGAGTTGTCGTGAGGCATAGGCTATGACTTTCCCATGTTGCATGAGAACACATCTTAACCCTTTGCCCGAAGCATCACTGTAGATGATAAATCCCTCCGAGCCAGATGGTATTGTCAGAACAAGTGCTAAAATAAGCCTCCTCTTGAGTTCTTGAAAACTCTTCTCACATTCCTTGCTCCAACCGAATTTTGTATCTTTTCGAGTCAGCTGATTTAATGGAGTAGCGATTCGAGAAAATCCTTCCACGAATCTGTAATAATAACCAGCTAAGCCCAGAAAGCTACGTACTTTGGTCACTGACTTAGGTTGCTCCTAGCTTTGAATTACTTCAATCTTTGCCGGGTCAATAGATATTCCATGATTTCATATCACGTGCCCAAGGAATGCCACTTTCTCAAGCCAGAACTCGCATTTCTTCAACTTGGCATATAACTTGTTCTCGCGAAGCTTTTGGAGTATTAGCCTCAAGTGTTGCTCATGATCTTCACTGCTTTTGGAGTAATTAAGGATGTCATCAATAAAGATGACCACAAAGTGATCCAAATATTCCTTGAATACTCGGTTCATCATATCCATGAAGGCAGCAGGAGCATTAGTCAATCCAAAAGACATGAATAGGAATTCATAATGCTCATACCGAGTTCTAAAAGCCATCTTTGGAATGTCATCAGTTTTAATCTTCAACTAATGATATCTGAAATGAAGATCAATCTTTGAAAAGAATTTGGCGCCTTGCAACTGGTCAAATAGGTCATCAATACGAGGTAACGGGTACCTATTTTTGATGATGATATGATTCAACTCTCGATAATCAATACAAAGTCGCATACATCCATCTTTCTTCTTCACGAATAGAATAGGAGCACCCCAAGAGACGTATTAGGACGAATGAAACCGATGTCTAACAATTCCTACAGTTGGGTCTTTAACTCTTGAAGTTCAATAGGAGTCATTTGATATGGGGCTTTGAAAATGGGTTTTGTACTGGGTTCAAGGTCAATACCAAACTCAATTTCACGCTTCGACGGTAGGCCAGGAATTTCTTCGGGGAATACGTCAAGAAATTTATTAACAATAGAAATATCATTCAAATCTGACGTATTTTTGTTTAAATCTGTGACATGGGCTAAGAAAGCTTGACATCCATTTTTTAATAAACTGAATAGATTTTTGGCTTGATATGATAGTGATTGACTTTAGTGGTTTGGTTGTTTGAATTCACATAATAGGTTGGTTAGGAATATGAAAGCTAACAACCTTATGAAAATAATCAATTTTAGCATGATGAGTAGTTAACCAATCAATTCCTAAAATTACATCGAATGCAAGTATTTTCAAAGAAATAAGATCGACAGGTAACGTACGATTGCCGATTTGAATAAAACAAGACTTATAAATAGTGGATGTAATTAAGGTTTCTCCCAACAAAGTTTCAACAGATAAGTCAAAGTCTAATTTCTCCAGAGTTAAATTTAAACGTTGAGCGCAAGTAGGAAAAATAAAAGAATGGGTAGAACCGGTATCAAATAAGGTATAGACTTTGCTAGAGTTTATGATTAGCTTACCCGTAATGACCTCGTTCGGGTTCCTCACTTTTTGGGAGGTCAAAACAAACGCTCTCCCTTAAACTACCGGCTTTGACTTGTTTGGGACGGCATTTGGTGTCATAATCCCAACTAGACACGACTTTATAGCATGACAAAATCGAGCTAGGTGACATTCTCTTCCGTAATTATAACATGTTTTGGACTGCTGCATGCAATTTGGACTGATATGTCCCTCCCCTTCACATTTGTAGCATACGATAGGTGATCGTTCTCCTTCTTTAACAATGGGTACTGGTGCTGACATCTTTTCATCACTATTGAATCTCCTCTTCTTGAAATTTCCACTTTTATTGCCTTGGCCATGATTACCACCAAAGTGGTTACCATTTCTGGCTTGTTGATTTCCTCCACGTTTGTTGTCCCCGCTTCGATGACTGCTACCAGTGGTAGTATCAATTTATCGGTTGCTCTCTCTTGGTTGGGTTGACTCATTATCAGGCTCCAATAACTGAGCCCTATTTACAACACTTGAATACAAACACAGTTTGTGAGAATATATGTATTGACGTATGTCAGGTTTCAAACCTCTTAGAAACATCCGTGTCATTCTCTCCTCATTATTAACCAAGTGAGACGCATATTGGGATAATTCGGTAAACTTAGCTTCGTACTGTGACACAATCATATTATTTTACTCCAGCTTGATGAACTCTACCTCCTTCATGTGACGAATACTTTCGGGAAAGTACTTCTCGTTGAACAGTTCTTAGAACTTCTCCCAATACATCTTCAGTGCGGCAGGCTGAGTACGCTTTACAGATTCCCACCAGTAATATGCCTCTCCTCACAACATGAAGGTGGCAAAGGGAACCTTTTTCTCCTCGGAGCATCTCAAGACATCAAATATCTTGGTGATCTGCTTTATCCTACGTCTCCGCCTTAAGTGCTTTTGGCTCTCCCAAAAACTTTGGTGGTCCTAGCTCCTTGAACTGCTTAGCGGTGACCAACTGCGAGTTGCCAGTGTTTCCACCTGCATTTTAAACAGGAGTCGCTCTCACCTGATGTTGCATGAATTGCATAATGCCTCTGAGCATCCCATCGTTCATCATTTGGTCGGTGTTGTTGTTTTCCTGAGGATTATTGCCTTCCTGATGCACATTATCCTGGATATTGATCGTTGGTGACTCAACGGTTTCATGTGCTCCATTGCTTATCTCAACATTCTCGGATGTCTTTTTCAAATACTACCACAAAATAAGGGTTAAATGACACACCACATATTATACCTATATTCTGACCAACCAATTAAATAACAAATAAACTTAGGTAGGTCATACTAGCGAAGGATTTCCCCGTCTCTCCCCCTAGTTCTAGTCTCACATCTTAGCCAGAGATCATATCCCTAAGCTTTGATACCAATTGTGACGCCCCAAAATAGGTATACATCACCTATTCTGAGTCATCAAATACATGGTACATAATTCAAATACAAACTTAATTATACAATACGACCAAAAGCATAGCTGTGAGTTTTAATACAAACATTGTCTTCTAGACATTATTCAAACTCAAAATAAGTCCTCATTACAATTATTATCGCAATAAAATAGTGAGGACTACTAATGCAAATATCTGGACTGTCACTCCATTCCCCAACTAGTCCCAGCTATATTCTTATTTCCTGAAGAGAACAATGAAAGCATAGGGTGAGCTCAACTAGCCCAGTAAGAAATATTATGACTAAGATAATGCAGAATAAATTATCGTTAGCCTTCAACAGTGTTAAACTGATAAAATATAATAAACATCAAGTTTAACTGCAGCGGAACAAGCAATCCATTAGAAGAGTCAAGTAGAGCATGATATCTACCATCTTCTATAATTTAAAAAGTTTATCATCAAATTTATTGCTGAAACTCATCTTAATAAATAATCCACATCATCGAATCATCCATGCACTACGGGCCAATGATATTCATTAGTATCACGATCACGAATTATCCATGCACTAGGGGCCAATGATATTCGTATTTTCATCAATGGTCATGATCATGCCAACAACTGTCCATCAATGCACTATGGGCCAATTAAGACTTTTACCACATCATTTGTAACATTACGGTCATGATTATACCGAATAATCCCTAGTCATAATCATACCAATTAACAGTACATCTATGCACGTAAGCCACAGATGACTTTTATCACAATATAAGCATGAGGATGATGACAATGATATAATAATTCAATTAATTGAAAGCAAATGATAAATTTTAAAGATTTATGATTTAATTTATCCAGGATTCAATCATGTCCAAATTGTCAACATGATACTAGCTTTGTGGAGTAAAATTCAAGAGTAATATTGTATCAAAAATAAGTTAGACCGAAACAAAATCAATTTTGTCATGAATAGTACCCCCGGTGAATAGTAACTGAGTGAATAGTACCCCGTGAATAGTTCTCTGGCATGAAAAAGTTAAAACTTATCAATAATGCTCAGAATAATATTTTCATGAAAAGATACTGGATGAAGCGCAAATATCAAGAATATTCTACTAATTTCATGGAGTATAGAAGCCAAAACTTAACAAAATGAGTGTAAAATTCTGAATCTGGAACGAAATAATATTACTTGCATACTACAGAATATGGAATAAAATATTATTTCATACGAATACTGAATAAAAATAATATCCCTTACCTTAAAAAGAAGAGTATTCCAACTTGTAGGGCGAGGATATTCTTGATGAAAACTTTCACTGTTTTCTACGCTCAAAGCTTCTTAAAACTCTAAAGAAATACGCTCAATATTACAGAAGAAAAATTCTCTGATTCTAGTGTGATTTTCAATTCTAACTAAGCATCTTATTTATAGGAGAATGGAAGGGGTACTATTTAGAAACGGACTGCACAGTGGAAATTCAGACGATTTCATTGAATCCTTCAATCGTCTGCTTTTTTAAAATAATAATATAATATTCAAGTAAAATAAAACTTATAATATATATATATATATATATATATATATATATATATATATATATATGTAAAGTCTCGTGGTTAATCCCCCCAGATTCAATCCGTGAATCACACACACACACACACATATATAAGTATTATATATATATATATATACTGAATAACTTTCTACAGATTATTTTGAAAAATGTGTAAGTGGGGGTCCAAAGTAATATGCCAAAATTTACAATAAATACTTCATAAAAAATCCCTCAATATTTTAACAACATTTGTTCATCATTATTATAACTCGCAATATTAACAACCAGATCGTTCCTAGGAAAGTGGGGCTTTTCGATAAGGATTTCTCCCTATTGGCGCGCAATTAGGTGACCAAACCCCTTTCCTCGACAGAACTTTGCTAGACATTGTTAATTATGCAGATAATAATATGAACAATTTGTTATCTCAATTATTGATTTAATAATATAAAATATTGACAATAATTGAATCAAATAACATGAGATACTATACAACAATTATTGTAGCAATAATTGAGTATAACTAAGCGACTTCTCACGTAAAAATCAATAATCAATACTGTGTGCTACTATACAACCACTCATATTACTGTATTTTTACCACCGGGTATTTCAATAGTTTAACGGTTAAACTTTTGCCATTATTGTGACACCCCCAAAATAGGTATACATCACCCATCTTGGGTCGCCAGGTACATGGTATAGAATACAAATACAATCTTAAATGTACAACATGAGCTGTGAGTTTTAATACAAATATTATCTTCTAGATAGTATTTAAACTCAAAATAAGTCCTCAATACATTTATTAATACACTCTTTCATAGAATAGTAAGGACTACTAATGCTATCATCTGGACCGTCACTCCGTTCCCCGACTAGTCCCTGCTATGTTCTTATTTCCTGAAGAGAACAATGAAAGTAAAAGGGTGAGCTCAACTAGCCCAGTAAGAAATATTATGACTAAGATAGTGCAGAATAAATTATCGTTAGCCTTCAACAGTGTTAAACTGATACAATATAACAAACATCAAGTTTAATTGCAACGGAACAAGCAATGCATTAAAAGAGTCAATTAGAGAATAAAATCTACTATCTTCTATGATTTAAAAGGTTTTTCATCACTTTTATCGCTGGGACTCAGCTAAATAAATAATCCGCATCATCGATGTACTATGGCCAAGGATATTCATTAGTATCACAACCATGATTTATCTGTACATTATGGGCCAAAGGATATTTGTGTATTCATCAATAGTCATGATCATGCCAACAACTATTCGTCAATGCACTATGGGCCAATGAGGACTTTTACTACATCATTTGTAACATTACGGTCATGATTATACCGAATAATCTCTGGTCATAATTATATCAAGTTCATATATGCACTACATGCCACAGATGACTTTCAACATAATATAAACATGAGGATGCTGACAATGATATAAGAATTAAATAAAATAAGGTCAAGAATTAATTTATCCAGGAACCAATAACGTCCAAATTGTCAACATGATACTGCTTTATGGGGTAAAATTTAAGAATGCTCAGAAGAATATTTCCATGAAAAGATACTGGATGAAGCACAAATATTAAGGATATTCCACTAATTTCATGGAGTATAAAAGCCAAAAGAAATCACTAGGCATGCGATAGACCGCACAGACATGTTATTCCAACAGAATAATAAATAACGGAACCATGTCATGCATAAACGCACAGACAGGATATTCCAACAGAATAATAAATTAATGGAACCAGGTCGTGTGTAAACGCACAGACAGGATGTTCTAACAGATTAATAAAGAATGGAATAACAGAAGAATTTCACCATATATGCGGTACTTCGCATAGACAGGTTATTCCAACATAATAATAAAGAATAGAATAAATGAAGAATTTCACCAAGTATAGGGTAGCCTGCGTATATAGGTTATTCCAATAGAATAATAAAGAATGGAATAACAGAAGTTCTCTTCATGAATATGAAAGAAATAATACCCCTTACAAGTACAACAAATAATATCCCTTACCTTAGAAGAAACTGGATATATAGGAAAAGAGAGGTACCAGACTTCTATTTTTCTTTCTCTCTATAATTTTCTATCTCTAGAGTTTCAGTGAATTCATAAGAAATAATGAAGGAATGAGCTTCTATTTATAGGAGAATGGAAAGGCATTGTGTAAGGATTTTTCTCACGGATTCAAAATGTAAGTCACAGAATTCATTTGCCGATTGAATTTCTTAATAAAACAAAAATAAAAAATATAATATATAAATGCATTTATATAACACATGCTTAAAAAGAAAACTTCAACCACCCGTGAATCATCTTTGAAAAAAAAACTCTCCTAGGACAACTTTCATCATTCCACTAACACCACCCGTGACCACATGTCACACACATATATATTAACCATATTCCCCCCCCCCACCCGTAACCTAGTATAAATATATATATATATATATATATATATATATATATATATATATATATATATATATATAATATATATAAACCATGCACCTTTATATATATATTATATAAATATGAGATAACTTTTTACCGAATATTTTGAAAAATAGGTAAATGGGGGGTCCATAAAATAAGCAAAATTTCATAAAAATTACCTCAATATTTTTAACAACATTTATCATCATTATTATAATTCGTAATATTTAACAACAGGTCGTTCCCAAGAAACAGGGGGCTTTCCAATAAGGATTTTTCCCTATTGGCGCGCAATTAGGTGACCAAACCTCTCCTTAACAGAACTTCTAGATATTCTCAATATTGCAAATAATAATATTAATAACTTTATCATCTCAATTATTGATTTAATAATATATAAAATATCGACAATAATTGAATCAAATAACGTGAGATACTATGAAACAATTATTGTAGCAATAATTGAACAAAACTGAGTGACTTCTCACGTAAGCATCAATAATTAATATCGTGTACTACTATGCAACCACGCGTATTATTGTATTTTTAACACCGGATGTTTCATCAGTTAACGGTAAAACTTCCGCCGTTATTTTCATAAATAGATATTTTTATCGTTTTCTCAATCCGGCAATAATTCCATTATGGGGTCCACCAATGATTGTGCCATTGTACGAATATTTCCTGTTCAAACGAATATTCCTCGACCAATCGAATATTATATAACAACTTGCGTACTTTGCAAAATTTATAAATATTACCCACAACTATAACATTATATCAAATTCATTCCATAATATTCAAAAATTATATTTATAGAAAATTCATCTTTATTCATAAAAGTTGGGGTCTTACAATCTCCCATTCTTATGAAATTTCAACATCAAAATTAGGGTACGTACCTGGTATGTCGATGAGGTAAGGATACCTTGATTTCATTTCAGATTCTAACTCCCAGGTCATTTCCTCAACATCGTGGTTTCTCTGTAAAATTTTGACTTGAGGTATAACCTTGGAGCGTAGAACATGTTCCTTCTTATCCAAGATTTTAACAGGAACCTCCTCATACGTTAAATCTTCCGCTATTTCATCCGGTTCTAACTCAATAATGTGGTTCGGGTCTTCCACATATTTATGTAACATAGATATGTGAAAAACGTTATGAACACGAGACTTACTTGACAGTAAAGCGAGTCTATAGGCCACAGTTCCTACTCGATCGAGGATTAAAAATGGGCCAATGAATCGAGGATTGAGCTTTTCTCTCTTTCCAAATCTCATAACTCCTTTCCATGGAGTAACACGTAACAACACATGATCTCCAATATCAAATTCTACGTCCTTTCGATGAAGATCAACATAACTCTTTTGTCGATCTTGTGAGGTTTTTATACGTTCTCGAATCATTTGAATCTTTTCCGTAGTCATACGTACCAACTCCGGTCCCAACAACATTACTTCACCCACCTCATCCTAGCATACTGGAGAACGACACTTTCTTCCATACAACGCCTCGTATGGAGCCATGCCAATACTTGTTTGATAACTGTTGTTGTAGGAAGACTCCACCAATGGTAAGAACTTGTCCCAACTTCCCTTGAAGTCAAGGACATAGAGTCTTAATAGATCTTCAAGAATTTGAATAGTCCTCTCTGACTGCCCGTTCGTCTGAGGAGGATATGTCGAGCTAAATCGTAAATTCGTGCCCATAGCTTTCTGCAAACTAACCCAAAATCGTGAAGTGAATCTTGGGTCTCAATCAAAAACTATGGATACTGGCATACCATGCAGTCTTACAATCTCATTTATGTACATACAAGTAAGACGTTCAAGTGTATAAGTTTCTCGTATCAGTAAGAAATGAGCAGACTTGGTCAATCTATCAACAATGACCCAAATCACATATATGCCTTGAGAAACCTTGGGAAGACCAGTAACGAAATCCATGGTAATGTGCTCTCACTTCCATTCTAAAATTTAAAGTGGTTGCAATGGACCTTTTGGTACTTGATGCTCTGTCTTGACTCGTTGACAAGTTAGACACCTTGAAATAAACTCTACTATCTCTCTCTTCATATTGCTCCACCAAAATGTATGTCGAAGATCACGATACATTTTGGTACTCCCAGGATAAATTGCAAATGGTGTGTTGTGCGCCTCCATCATGATTTTATACTTTAAATCAGGGTTGTTAGGAACACAAAGTCTAGAGTTACCTCAAAGTATTCCTTCCTCATCGATTCTTGCTTCCGAAATAGCACCTTCTTTCACTTTCTTCCTCATATGCATCAGCTCCAGGTCTGTAGTTTGAGCAGCTTTAACTTTATTGATTAAAGTCGGTTCTACTCGTATATTCGCCATCATCACATGGGTCCCTAGGAGTCTTTAACTCTATCTCCATCCTTTGAAAGTCACACAAAATTGGTCTTTGTGTTGACAATATCGCACTTGTACCCGCATATGATCTTTTACTCAATGTGTCAGCTACCACGTTTGCTTTTCCAAGATGGTATTGAATGGTATAATCATAATCTTTCAATAGTTCAAGCCAACATCGTTGCCGCATGTTGAGTTCCTTTTAAGAGAAGAAATATTTGAGGCTTTTATGATCCATAAAGATCTCCACCTTCTCTCCATACAGGTAATTCCTCCAAATTTTAAGTGTGAAGACAACAGCTGCCAACTCTATATCATGAGTAAGATAATTCCTCTCATATTCTTTGAGTTGCCGAGAGGCATAGGCTATGACTTTCCCATGTTGCACGAGAATACGTCCTAACCCTTTGCCCAATGCATCACTGTTGATGACAAATCCCTCCGAGCTAGATGGTATTGTCAGAACAGGTGCTGAAATGAGTCTCCTCTTGAGTTCTTGAAAACTCTTCTCACATTCCACACTCCAACCGAATTTTATATCTTTTCGAGTCAGCTGAGTTAATGGAGTAGCGATTCGAGAAAACCCTTCCACGAATCTCCGATAATAACCAGCTAATCCGAGAAAACTACATACTTCAGTCATTGATTTAGGTTGCTCCCAGCTTTGAATAACTTCAATCTTTGCCGGGTCAACAAATATTCCATGACTTGATACTACGTGCCCAAGGAATGCTACTTCCTCCAGCCAAAACTCACATTTCTTCAACTTGGCATAAAGCTTGTTTTCATGAAGCTTTTGGAGTATCAGCCTCAAGTGTTGCTCATGATCTTCATGGCTTTTGGAATAAATAAGGATGTCATCAATAAAGACGACCATAAAGTGATCCAAATATTCCTTGAATACTTGGTTCATCATATCCATAAAGGTAGCAGGAGCATTAGTCAATCCAAAAGATATGACTAGGAATTCATAATGCCCGTACTGAGTTCTGAAGGCAGTCTTTGGAATATCTTCAATTTTAACCTTCAGCTGATGATATCCAGAATGAAGATCGATCTTTGAAAAGAATTGTGCTCCTTGCAACTGGTCAAACAGGTCATCAATGCGAGATAAGAGATACCTATTCTTGATGGTGACATGGTTCAATTCCCGATAGTCAATTCAAAGTCGCATACTCCCATCTTTCTTCTTCACGAATAGAACAGGAGCACCCCAAGGAGAAGTACTAGGACGAATAAAGCCAATGTCTAACAATTCCTGCAGTTGGGTCTTTAACTCTTGAAGTTCAATAGGAGCCATTCGATATGGGGCTTTGGTAATGGGTTTTGTACCGGGTTCAAGGTCGATACAAAATTCAATTTCACGCTCTGGGGGTAAGCCAGGAAGTTCTTCAGGGAATACGTCAAAAAATTTATTAACAATAGAAATATCATTCAAAACTGACGTATTTTTGTTTAGATCCGTGACATGAGCTAAGAAAGCTTGACATTCATTTTTCAATAAACGAATAACTTTATGACTTGAGATGACAGTGATTGATTTTAATGGTTTGGTTGTTTGAATTCGCATAATAGGTTGGTTAGGAATATGGAAGCTAATAACCTTACGAAAACAATCAATTTTTGCATGATGAGTAGTTAACTAATCAATCTCTAGAATCACATCAAATGCAAGTATTTTCAATGAAATAAGATTGACAAGTAATGTGAGGGTACCGATTTGAAATAAACAAGACTTATATACAGTGGATGTAATGAAGGTTTCTCATAATAGAGTTTCAACAGATAAGTCAAAGTCTAATTTCTCTGGAGTCAAATTTAAACGTTGAGAGCAAGTAGGAGAAATAAAAGAATGGGTAGCACCGATATCAAATAATGTATAGACTTCACTAGAGTTTATGATCAGCTTACCCGTGATGACCTCGTTCGGGTTCCTTGCTTTCTGGGAGGTCACAACAAACGCTCTCCATTGAACTATCGGCTTTGACTTTTCTGGGATGGCCTTGGGTGCCTCCACCCCAGCTGAACTTGCCTTCCCTGAAATGACAAAATTAGGCTAGGTGACCTTCTCTTCCACAATTATAACATGCTTTGGACGGCATCACGTAGTTTGGACTGATATAATATGTGGTCGTTCTCCTTCCTTAACCACGGGTGATGATGCTGACGTCTTTCCATCATTGTTGAATCTCCTCTTCTTGAAATGTCCATTCTTATTGTCTTGGCCATGATTACCACCGAAGTGGTTTGTAACGATCCCAAAATAGGTCCATTCCATCCAACCCATTCTGAGTCGCCAAATACATGGTACAGAAAACTACTACAACTTTATTACAACAATTGTCGTGCAAAATACAACAACACATATGCTGTGAGCTTGGATACAAATATATATCAACTGTGACTCATGTCCCAACCAGTGGACATCACCTCATAATGACACCTTACATAAAGGTATAGTCAAAAACTATTTTAGAAATTAGAATCTTTGGGAAGTGCTCAAGGAAACCTTCGTACATAGGAGGCCATGCGTCTAGGTTATTATAGATATCATATGGCCACAGAATTATCCTTGGTTGACCCAATAGACCCCAAAGAAAAACAAGAAGATTACTATCATATTCTTCCCAATGGCGAGTCTTCTCTTGACATATCATTATCTCCACCGTCTCTAATTGAGAGTTATATTTCAAATAGACTCCAAGATCATATAGATAGTGATGGTAGATATACTCAGCAAGTGGATGAGCAAATCCATGTCTTATAATGACACGAGGTGGTATGTCATTAGACATCTTGTATGACAGTGGCAAAACACCCTTCCAACGTTGGGTTCGCCTCACCCTAGTTGATTCACCAAATATAACTACTAAATGATGACCACCGTTCTATTTCCCTGTTATCCCCCGCTCGACCCAGTTACAATCGTATTACCTGAAAGGAATTGTGAACCAAAAGGGTGAGCACAACTAGCTCAGTAAAGAATATAATGACTAAAGATAAATAAATTATCAATAGCCTTCAACAGTAATAAATCAGAGATTTAGAACATATGGTATATGATACAAATTTTCAACCATAGTTGCAGCGGAACGAGCAATCCTTTAGAAGAGTCAAATAGACTATAAAGTCTATTATCTTCTCCATGTTAAAAGTCCACCAACAATATTTTATCCCTATAACATCAATCAACAATTCATGTCAACAATCACATTTAAACTCATAATCGTAATTGTTGTTCTAAATTCCTTTTCTCATCCAGGACAAAGATAATTTTTATCACCTGAAACATCAAAGATCATAGTTATACCAAATCACAGTTCATGTTCATAATCATACTAATAAATTCATCTTTGCACTACGGCCAAAGATATACATCAACAAGTCATCTTTGCACTACATGCCAAAGATATTCATCAACAAGTCATCTTTGTACTACAGGCCAAAGATATTCATCAACAAGTCATCTTTGCACTACGGCCAAAGATATTCATTAGTTGGTTATGTTCATCTAAACACCTGTTCATCTTTGTACTACGGGCCAAAGATATTCATCAGAAATCATTCATCTTTGCACTACAAGCCAAAGATATTCAGTTATATCATCATTTAGGACTGAGGATGATGAAAAATATTTTAAAGAAAACGAATCCAGTGAAGCAAAAGAACAAATATTAAGTATTCGTACTTTAAATAATTTCCATTCAAAAATACTTCATAAATAACCAGAGTGGGGTAAAATTCAAGAATGATCAAAAAATGGATACAATCAAAGCTAGTATTCAGAATAGTTATTTTGGACAAAAAGAAGAAATTTTATTTTTCGGTGAATAGTGCCGTATTCATGAATAGTGCCGTATACGTGAATAGTGTCGTATACGTGAATAGTAACTCTGACACCAGAAGATAGAAATTTCACAAAAAATATCATCACGCTTCGTGAATAGTAACTCGTGAATAGTAACTTTTGAATAGTAACCCCGAAATGGAAAAGTTCTAAATTTGATAAAAATTTCCAACCAACATTCTAGAATAATGATATTGAAGAAATAATATCATTTTAGAAGAAAATAACCTCCCTTACAATCCCTTAAAATCACTTACTATCCCTTACCTCAAAAGAGCAGTACTTCTGACTGGAATAATGCTGAACGAACTTGCAACGTATAGCAACACTCAAGATATCAAAATACTCACAAGAATACACTCGATAATATAGAGAGAGAAATAGAGAGAAAACTTCAGTTTCTGGTGTGATTTTCAATTCTAACCTAAGCACCTATTTATAGGAAATAGCTTAGAACACCAAAGCAGAAAATTTAATATAATATTAATATTTTCAAAACATATTCTTACGCACACCTAACCAGCTGATTTCAGCCATTAAACACATGCCCATAATTGAAAAAAACGTTTTTCATAATTAAAATATTTTAAACTTCTAAAAATCAATTATTTCGAAACTTCAAAACTTCAATAATTCACAATAAATAGCCCTTTTGTCAGAAAATTCTAATCTTGCATGTTTTTATAGGAAATTCAATTCTCTACAACTTTGCAGAAGAAAGTTTTTCCAAATTCCAAACAGAAATTAACCGAATTCCACAAACGGGCGATTTTACAGGCTATAATCAAATTTCAGTCAAGAAATGGGGTCAACCGACACATAAAACATGCTTTAAATATTTTTGGTAACAAAAATACTCCTCCTCCACATATACTCATATATCCCACATTCATCGTAAAAATATCATCATTATTATAATATTAAAATATAATAATATATTTAAATGAATTATAGAAAAAGATAAAATTTCAATTTTCAACAATTGTCACATTAAAAATTTTCTCCATCTATATCCACATAAAATCAATATTTTCCTTATCATATAAATCAATAATTAATTATTCACAAATAATATTACATAATCACAATACTGACAACCAGACAGTTCCCAGGAAAGATGGGGCTTTCCAATAAGGATTTCTCCTTACTGGCGCGCAATTAGGTGACCAAACCTCTCCTTAGACAGAACTTTCTAGACATTGCCAATAATGATATCTAATAATATTATTCAGATAATATGAATTATTGCTTCGATAATGGAAAATACCATGTAGTGACAATTATTAAAACAACAGTAATATAAAATATCAACGCAGCAGTTATTGAATCAATAAAATATAATACTGAACAGTAATTACTGTAACAATTATTGAGTAGTGCCTTCTTACGTAAGAATCAATAATTCAAAAATGTTGTGCAATACCATGTGCTACTGTGCAACAATGCGTATTACTTTACTTTACCCACCGGGTATTCCAACAGTGTTAACAATAACGATTACGCCGTTATTTATAAAAACTTTAATTTGTCGTTTTCTTCATCCGACAGTTATTCTTTTATGGGGCCCACAAAAGGCTGCACCGTCGTACGAATATTCCCCGACAGAAAGAATATTCCACGACCAAACGAATATTCCCCGACAACAATGAGTATTTTATAACCACTTGCTTATTTTGAAAAAAAATCATATATCACCCTTAACTTTAACCTTTTATCAATTTAACCATTTACTGAATTGTAATTATAAGAAAAATTGAATACTTTTAGTTCATAAAATTCGGGGTCTTACAATCTCCCCTCCTTATAAAATTTAATCCCCGAAATTTACGTACCTGGTATTTCGATAAGTTGAGAATACCTTGCTTTCATTTCAGATTCTATCTCCCGGGTCATCGTGATTTCTCCATTGCTCATGTCACGTGATAACTTCATTTGTGTTTCCTCATTTGTTGGGAAGTCATGACAACCGCTATCCCTTGAACTACTCGGCTTTGACTTGTTTGGGGCAGCATTTGGCGTCATCACTACCGTTGGAACATACTTTTCTATAGGGCATATTCCTCCCTCAACTGCCTCTTCGTACTCCTGATTCATGATCTGAATCATCAATCTTCGAAACATATCAAATTCAGGTAGACCGCTCTGTACAGGGTAATTCAAAACTCGATGTTGAGTTCTCCCAATTGCTTTCCAAAAAGAGAAATTCATATCATCTATTTTAGCCTTCTTAGATCGGACATCTCTTTCCACAATATCCACGTGTCGTGTGGCTTTTACCCATGCATTACTCATTCTTACTCGTTCAGTTTTTTTCTTCTTTCAGCTCAGATTCCATCTTTATCATCTTACACTCTGCCAAAGAATGCTTATGTTCAAGCATTACATATCGGGTAACACAAGCTTGAATTGTTGCATCTTTTTGCTCCACGACCGCCTGTCATTCTTCAGCCTACTCATTTAACTCGTGAATACAATTTTAAAATTCTACATTTTGATCATATAATACCTCTAATATACACTCCTCAGGTACCTCTTCTTCCTCTTCTGCCTCATTCTCAGCTGTTACCTCTACGACTATCTCGGGTGCAACTATCAATTCTTCACTCACCGCATGGATATCTCTAATTCCTTCTTCGTCTGACATCACATTATCATGGTTAGTGATTAGAGATATCCCCACAGTCTCATTCACTCCATTGTTAGCATTCTCAGTTGCCATTCTCAAATACTGCAATAAAACAAGGGTTAATTAAGCAAATTAACATATCACATAAAATCTGTATATTATGACCGACCAATAATTAAGCTTAGGTAGGACATACTAGTGAAGGATTTACTCATCTCTCCCCTCCTAGTTCTAATCCCAATCTCCGCCAGAGATCATATCCCTAAGCTCTGATACCAAATGTAACGACCCAAAATAGGTCCATTCCATCCAACCCATTCTGAGTCGCCAAATACATGGTACAGAAAACAACTACAACTTTATTACAACAATTGTCGTGCAAAATACAACAACACATATGCTGTGAGTTTAGATACAAATATATATCAACTGTGACTCATGTCCCAACCGTGGACAGCACCTCATAATGACACCTTACATAAAGGTATAGTCAAAAACTGTTTTAGAAATTAGAATCTTTGGGAAGTGCTCAAGGAAACCTTCGTACATGGGAGGCCATGCGTCTAGGTTATTATAGATATCATATGGCCACAGAATTATCCTTGGTTGACCCAATAGACCCCAAAGAAAAATAAGAAGATTACTATCATATTCTTCCCAATGGCGAGTCTTCTCTTGACATATCATTATCTCCACCGTCTCTAATTGAGAGTTATATTTCAAATAGACTCCAAGATCATATAGATAGTGCTGGTAGATATACTCAGCAAGTGGATGAGCAAATCCATGTCTTATAATGACACGAGGTGGTATGTCATTAGACATCTTGTATGACAGTGGCAAAACACCCTTCCAACGTTGGGTTCGCCTCACCCTAGTTGATTCACCAAATATAACTACTAAATGATGACCACCGTTCTATTTCCCTGTTATCCCCTGCTCGACCCAGTTACACTCGTATTACCTGAAAGGAATTGTGAACCAAAAGGGTGAGCACTACTAGCTCAGTAAAGAATATCATGACAAAAGATAAATAAATTATCAATAGCCTTCAACAGTAATAAATCAGAGATTTAGAACATATGGTATATGATACAAATTTTCAACCATAGTTGCAGCGGAACGAGCAATCCTTTAGAAGAGTCAAATAGACTATAAAGTCTATTATCTTCTATATGTTAAAAGTCCACCAACAATATTTTATCCCTGTAACATCAATCAACAATTCATGTCCACAATCACATGTAAAACTCATAATCGTAATTGTTGTTCTAAATTCCTTTTCTCATCCAGGACAAAGATAATTTTTATCACCTGAAACATCAAAGATCATAGTTATACCAAATCACAGTTCATGTTCATAATCATACTAATAAATTCATCTTTGCACTACGACCAAAGATATACATCAACAAGTCATCTTTGCACTACAGGCCAAAGATATTCATCAACAAGTCATCTTTTCATTATAGGCCAAAGATATTCATCAACAAGTCATCTTTGCACTACGACCAAAGATATTCATCAGTTGGTCATGTTCATCTAAACACCTGTTCATCTTTGCACTACGGGCCAAAGATATTCATCAGAAATCATTCATCTTTGCACTACAGGCCAAAGATATTTAGTTATATCATCATTTAGGACTGAGGATGATGAAAAATATTTTAAAGAAAACGAATCCAGTGAAGCAAAAGATCAAATATTAAGTATTCGTACTTTAAATAATTTCCATTCAAAAATACTTCATAAATAACCAGAGTGGGGTAAAATTCAAGAATGATCAAAACATGGATACAATCAAAGCTAGTATTCAGAATAGATATTTTGGACAAAAAGAAGAAATTTCATTTTTCGGTGAATAGTGTCGTATTCGTGAATAGTGCCGTATACATGAATAGTAACTTCGACACCAGAAGATAGAAATTTCACAAAAAATATCATCACGCTTCGTGAATAGTACTCGAGAATAGTAACTCATGAATAGTAACTGTGACGACCCCAAATCCAGGTACTTGAAACCCGAACTTGGTGTTTCACGATACCATTTCAATAAGCTGAATAATGCAATAATAATATTACATTCAAACTTAATTTACATACATCAGAGTTTTACTCCCCAGGTACGAGACCTTCAAATACATTCCATACGATACCTGAATAGGTACCAATACTGACTATAACCATTAACTCATAATATAACTCATTCGAACAGCTTTCCTTTATCCTTGTTCGTGCCTGAGCCTTCAGGTTGCTCATACATAACTGAAAACATTTAATTTAAGCAAGGATGAGCATTTGAGTGCCCAACAAGTAATAGCAATTATATATATAAGCTGAAAGAATATAAGTATTCTCTTTACATAACACTTCTACAACGAATTGAAAGTTGTGAAGTAATCTGTACTGATAAAAAATTCACATAACAACTCTCTTTCAACTTCTTTAAATTTGGCTCTGACTCTACCCTTGAATAGGGTTTAAGAAATATACTATGAATATTCTTTTTTTTTTCATTTTCGACAAGGTTTAATAGAAATTCATCCTCAAACCGTCATAACCTACGGGCACAGAGGGTGATCAGCCCCGTCGTACCTTGTATTGATCACTACTACATAACTTGAACGAAATTCATCGCTCACTCTATCCGCCTTGGGCGTAAAAAATTTCCCATATAGGGATGTTCATACATGTCTGGTTCCAAACCCGAAGGTTTTTAATCCTACTCAACAATAATATGTAATTCAACATATATAAACGGGTAATTGACAAAGGTGTATCAACACGTGAATAAATACCATGATTATCCAAGTGGGGACACTTGTATAACTATTTAGAAATCAAAGAACAGAATATATATCTGAGCTAACTTGTTGATAATCAAAGCGTACATAATCTGTACAGGAATAGAATAATTCTGAAATATTGTTACTCATGTCCATTGCATAAAGGAAATGCAAAGGTAGGATACTTGCCTGATTCGCTGATTACAAATCTCAACTTAGGTTTTATCTCTTTATCACAACCTATCAATAATCAGATCATTCGTTCGATTAGAACAATATATCTTAACACATAGTACTGTCTATTACAGTCAGCACATAGTCTAATCATATAATCGCAGTGATCATACTTTTAGTTCCTATTCTATACTTGAAATATTATTATACATTTTTCAAATATCTCATCCATGCTCTTACAGTAGCATTTTCTTTCTTTTATAAGGTCTGACATTTGTTGGCGTACCGACAGTTTTATCGGGTAAATACTGAGTCTAAGACTCTTATTCTGTACTTCAACATCTGTAAATATCAGACATTTTATTTTTAAACATTTTCAGAATTTCCAGAAATTGAAAAATTTAAAATAATTCAAATCTGTCAGTAAAGGGCCTATAGTGATATAAATGTTACTATAGGTGTTCTTCATCAAATTCAGAACTTCATAACCGGTTCTCAAGTCAGCTAGTTTGGCCGGCTATAACTTTCAAATATCGGAATCATAATTAAATGATTTAAACATTAAATAATTTCATTATCATTAATAGTTTAATTAATACTAAACTATTAATGAAACCATTGCCAAAATATAAAAGTTATTTATAATAACTCAAACTATTTTTAAAACATTTATATTACCCTTAAATGATTTTTAAAACAATAAAAATCATTTTTAAATAATTACCATTAATATTTAAATATTAATGTACTATTTATCCAAATATTAAAAGTTATTAATTATAACTTAAAATATTTTTAAATTCTTATTTTCATTTAAAATGATTTTTATAATATTAAAATCATTTTTAAACTAAATTATTTAATATAATCATTAAATAACTTTAATATCATTAATAATAATTAATTAATGAAATTCATCACAAAATTTTAAAAGTCATCACAAATAACTCATTTACATAATCAATTCCAAGCCCAAATAAACATAGTAAACTAACGAGTTTATTAACAAACTAACTAAACTTCAAAAATTCAAACTTTAACTAACAAATAAATACATTACAAAAATTAAATAAGAAAACATACCCGGAAATACGAATTCCACAAACTGAATACGCACTTCCACGCCAAAATTTAACTAAGGAGATCTTTATAAAAAGTCCTCCCCCAACAAAGCCTTTCTCAAAAATTGGAGGCCTTATTGTTGGTGAATGAAACAAAGGTCAAGCCCTTCTATTTATAGATTTAGAAAATGGTGAACTTTCTCAATTTAGTCGATGTGGGACTTGGTTTAAACTAATCTTTCAATAGCTCATTTTGCGATTTTCTCACGCCTTGTTCATTTATCAGAACATTCCCAACTTTGGATATGTTATACATGGTATACCAGAGTATTTTTAAAAAATACGAATTACCCAATTCGGGTTCATTAGGTAGCTCAAACAGTGCGTCAAAAGTAGACGTTCATAACAGTTTTCAATTTCATTTCAGCTTTACCCTCTCTCGCTAAAACAGTCATAACTTTTTTGTTTCAAAACATTTTTTAGCGATTCTTGAGCCCACGCGAAGCTAACTTCTGGGGCTACAACTTTTATTCTTTGACCATTTCCAAATTCCGAACACATCAGCCCAGAAATTCCGTTCAAGTGGACTGCACCGCACTTGTTGGACAGTTTTGACACTACTACTTTGAAATGTCATAACTCTCTCATCCGATATCGGATTTAGTCCGTTTCGGAGTCTATGGAAAGCTTATTCAGTGTACTACAACGTACCAAAAGTTCAGAAGGTTTTGGAAACATTAACTGATCGAAACAGTGTCCCGAATAGCACATCTCGCTGCTGACTTTCAGTTTTGAGAAATTTGACACATTTCCTTCCAATCACCGTAATTCCCTCATCCGAGGTCAGAATAAGGTCATTCCAAAGCCTATGGCTTCCTAACTCAGTGCACTACAACATATCAAAAGCCCAGACCTTTTAAAGCACAAAAAGTGGACGAGAATGCCCCCATTACAGACTGCCCAAAAACAGTTTTTCATGATCGGTCAACCATGTTTGACCATCTATAACTTCTAATCTATACATGATATGGACTTGATTCTTTTTACAGATTAAAGACCATATAACAAGCTACACATAACAACTTAAAAATAACAAAAATCATGATCGATCAAAGATCTATAAGCTCTGACATTTGACGAAAAAATCACATAAATGAAATTTTCCAAATTTCTTAAATCTTCAAATTTGTGTACTTTGATGTTATGGGTCTTTGATTTATCAACTCATATCATCAATTAACATCCTATTACACAACTTTAAACAATCAATTGCATCAAATAGTATCGAATCAAAGGATTTCTAGGTTTAGTGTTCTTATACCTTTTTTTACCAAAAAGGGTATTTTGGTCATTTCACATATAATTTCAAGGGCAATCTTGTACAAGGCAATTAAATGTAATATTTAATCACTAGATTTAATTCATACAATTTACCAATTAACTTCTATCCTTTGGTAAATTAAAACACTTATACAATAACATCGAAATTAAACCCGATAATTAAAATTAGGGTTCTATAATTATCTGTGTATATTATTAACATAGTCGTTATGGTTTCTAACTTCAACCGGTTAAGGTTATAATAATTAGGGTTTTCCTAATTAGTGACATACAACAGTAATTAGGGTTTCTTCTAATTACCGATATTCTTATACACAGTAACTTCATATACACAGTCACTACTCAGTCATATCTCATAACTGAGTTTAATAATTAGGGTTTCACAGCATGGTAATATGTTATGACCTAATTGACCATCATTGCTCAATATTATCTGTCCGCACATATACAGTACATAATTATGGTACTGTAAAATCATTATATAAATAATATAATGTTATTATTCTCATCTCTTGATCACAATCCCAATCCAGGGTTTGGATCTCATATCTGACTTATTCTTCGTACACAACATCAATAATCAAGTTAAAATAATTAACTTAAATATTCTGAACAATTCATATAATAAAATATTTATTATATAAATCTAATTATCACTTCATATATTATTTCCAATCATGTTTTCATGGAAAATAATTAATAAAAACATTCCGGCTTACAGAAATTTATTACCATATAACTTGTGGTAAATAATAATTCTAAAATTATTTCTAATTTTTCAAGAAATAAATATATTCACGTTTATCGTTCACTTTACTTAACACTTAGTCTCGTCATTAAAAAAAAATATTTATACAAAAAATTTCTTATTTATTTTATATAGAAAATCTCGGGTTATTACATTCACCCTCCCTTATAAGGATTCCGTCCCCGGAATCACCGCTTTAAAAACATATATGCAGAAGGGTACATAGCATATAATCATTGTACGTAAATCTCGATCATACTTGATCGAACTGATCTTTAATTATTCTTCATAACACTTGTCTATTAGGCAGAAATATAAGATATATAAGTTATTCAAATAGCACCTGGAGTTCTGTTTCCAGCTGCCACCGTATCCTGGACCGTCATGTTGTAAACCCTCGGAGTTACTTTCGTCGGGTTACTGGTTGAGTTTGGTCCTGAAATTGCTAACGTCCCACTGTTTCTCCCCGTGGTTACGTTTCCTGCCTCCATTCCCCTCTGTGGACAGTTCCTCACCTTATGCTCAGTCGATCCACATATGAAGCATCCACTGATCATCCTTGAGTTGGGGCAGTTGGGAGAGATATGACCCTCTTGCCCGCACTTGTAGCATACAAACTTGCCCTTCAGACACTCGCCAGAGTGATTCTTCCCGCAGTTCTTGCACTGCACTACCTGCTTCTTTGTACCTTCCTGCTTCACTTGCACTTTCTCAGAAAAATTCCTCATTCTTTTCTCACCCCTATTCCCACTAATACTTTCTATCTTTACTGCTCCTCCTGGCTTGCTTTTGTTCTTCTTCTCCTTGTGGTAGAGGCTCATGGCCTCACTTCCCTGTTCAGCTATAATAGCCTTCTCCATGAGTGCTGCAAAAGTATTGATTTGCAGTACTGACACCTTATTGTATAGCCAGGGTTTTAAGCCTAGCTCAAATCTCCTTGCCTTCCTAGCCTCTGTATCCACTTGATGTGGAGCAAACCTAGCCAACTCATTAAATTTTGCGGCATACTCCGCAACAGTCATGTTATCCTGCTTTAACTCCTGGAATTTCACCTCCATTCTAGACTGCATACTAACAGAGAGATAGTTTTCGAAAAATAAATCCTTAAACATATCCCAAGTAATTTCTTCTTCTCCTGCCCGAGTTTTATTTGCCTTCCACCAAAAGTTAGCTTCCCCTTTCATCATATAGTGGCAAAAGCAGTCTTTTGCCCCGCATCTACTCTAGCAATTACGAACGCCTTATCTATCTCGTTCACCCAAGTCTGGGCTTCTATAGGGTTAGCTGATCCTCTGAATTCTGGTGGTCCTACGGCTTTGAAGTCTTTGAATTTTGCCAAGCGATTGTCTGGCTGGTTTCCCGCAACTGGTGTTCCCTGCTGCATAGCCTGAGCTACCATGTTTGCAAAGTTTTGCATCAGTTCTGGCTGTCGTTCCCCAGCATTAGTAGATTCTTCTATCCTTTGGTTTCGAGTTTGACGTCTTGGCGGCATTATCTGATTAAATAAAACCATAACTTATACCCTTACATTTTAAACCTTATTGCATAAGATTAATGTATTAAACTCGTTTCATTTCTCAAACTTAGATTCATATTCATTTATCGAATATTTACATAGCATATCATGTTTTAATCAACAGCTATCCCTTTGTGACTACAAAAGTCGGGATTTAAAATCTTGACCAACCTAAAAGTTGAAAATAGTTCATTACTTATCACATATATTACATAACATAACCCATACTACTTATTTACCAAGCCTTTTTCTCGGACATTCATTAGCTCGATGTCCTTCCATCCCACAATTAAAACATCCACCTTTCTTATAGTCAGGGCAACGTGGAGAGGTATGTCTTTCACGGCCGCAAATATACATATTTTCTTCCTTTTCTTCTTATCAGGTTTTCCTAAGACAGGATCTTCTATCTTTCTTTCTTTACACGATGGATTGCTTGAGGCTCCATCTGGTAAATTTGGATTTTGAGCTTATCCTGCTCTTCCATTGATTCCATTAACGTCTGACGCAGAAACTTTTCTATCTTCACATCTTACAATAACTACTCACTAGGAGTTTACATATTCTAAACATTCACAAAAACTAGGTTGTCACAATAACCTTTATTTAATCATCTCAGATTCTACTCGTATGCAACGAGTTTACACTATTTCATATCCATCATCACATTCTACCCAATACACCTCTCACAAGAGTAAAAGTTTTCAAATTGTGCTGAGGGGTCATATAGACCATGAACACAGAGTTTTAACGGTATTCATACCGCAAAACAAAATATTACCTGGTATGTTTACAATCACAAAGAAGGTAAACAACCATTAATAGTACTTTAGGTGATTAGCCTATTGTACCCCTACGTCATGTATAACGTATTAATCATACCTAGCGAATATTTACGCTATTAGATTGGATTACCTGGTATGTTTACAATCACAAAGAAGGTAAACTACCATTAATAGTACTTTAGGTGATTAGCCTATTGTACCCCTACGTCATGCATAACTTATTAATCATACCTAGCGAATATTTACGCTATTAGATTGGATCATTTATCCAAACAACATTGTTCACCTCAGTCTTATCATAGGATTCCGCACTAAACAATTTGGTTCGAGAAATTTCTTTCAATGAACACTTAGAGTTTTCATAAACATTAGTCTAGCTGATTCAAATAGCATAGACTCATATCAATAATTCAATTCAATCAAATTATTTAAGTGTAGCCAAACTCCGTTGGCAAATTAAACTTTTTGAAAACATTTTCGAGAATGACGTCATGATGCCGCACTGTATTTACAGTCCGTTGAGGATTCCGTCATTTGGTGATTTTATCATACTACATCATACCGTAGTGGGCTGACGATCCTGAGATCACATCCCACTAAGTAATACTGCATTGATGACTCCATCATTTTTTTATCATCTCTGTACCAGGTTACATGGTACATAGGTGATAAATAAAAATAACTTTTGACATTTCAAATCATTTGTGTCTAGCCGGAATAAGTAGCATAGACCGTACTTTAAACCGTTTCAAAAATTGATTACGAGTCTACATTTTTGTTTTCAAAAGCACATAGTGCGTATTTAGCTTGATGTCAAAAATTTTGAAGTTTAGCATAGCTAGGAGTTTAGGAAAACCTAACACCTTTACTAATAATCATTTGCTTAACAGTCTATCTGTTCCTATAATCCTCAATTCTTCATTCACACATAACTATACCCAGTTCGTCAAACCACACTTATGAGTTCATAAGTTGCCACAATCATATGAGTTTAAGAACTTATCCTAGTCAGACCTTTGGCGTCCATTCGCTGAGGGGTTCATAAACATTTCATATAATTTTGAGTCAAGAATGTCTCATAAGTATAAGTTTTAAGAACTCGTACTTAATCTTATATTCTCTATCTATGACCTATCTACCTGTTATACACCTGAGAATTGAGTCATCCTCTTAATGTGCATATAACAAATAGCGCGACATAAACATTTCAATGATTATCATTGCCAAAAACTAAGTGGTTTTTACACCAAGTACAATTCAGCTCCCATACGAAGAATCATACAACTCAGCTGCCGACATGAGTCCTCAATTGAATCCCCACCTAACACTAACCCCTTCTCCATACGAATTTAATTCGTATTTATAATTCTCTTCTCGATCTGTACCAATTTATAGTACAATTCATACACAACAATCTTGCTGTAAACTTTCCAATCAACAGATTGATTCTTTCCGGCTGTCATAGCCTTATCAGATCACGGAATGATCTCATCGTATATATTACGATTTACTTCTATATCGTGATCGTTTTATTTTACGATCTCTCATAACTGCACTTTCAGTATTTCAGACTCAATCTATTCCCCACTACTGTTTAACTTTATTATCAGAGTTAGGGAACTCTGTGTCTTTACACTAGCCGAGATTCATCTTTGAATCTTATCGACCAACTAACTCTATATGAGTTATTACTTATCCCAATCATTGCGGTTATTAGTCTCAGGTATTCTTACCTAAGCTTCATAACCAACAGCTCTGATACCAACTTGTGACGACCCCAAATCCAGGTACTTGAAACCCGAACTTGGTGTTTCACGATACCATTTCAATAAGCTGAATAATGCAATAATAATATTACATTCAAACTTAATTTACATACATCAGAGTTTTACTCCCCAGGTACGAGACCTTCAAATACATTCCATACGATACCTGAATAGGTACCAATACTGACTATAACCATTAACTCATAATATAACTCATTCGAACAGCTTTCCTTTATCCTTGTTCGTGCCTGAGCCTTCAGGTTGCTCATACATAACTGAAAACATTTAATTTAAGCAAGGATGAGCATTTGAGTGCCCAACAAGTAATAGCAATTATATATATAAGCTGAAAGAATATAAGTATTCTCTTTACATAACACTTCTACAACGAATTGAAAGTTGTGAAGTAATCTGTACTGATAAAAAATTCACATAACAACTCTCTTTCAACTTCTTAAATTTGGCTCTGACTCTACCCTTGAATAGGGTTTAAGAAATATACTATGAATATTCTTTTTTTTTCATTTTCGACAAGGTTTAATAGAAATTCATCCTCAAACCGTCATAACCTACGGGCACAGAGGGTGATCAGCCCCGTCGTACCTTGTATTGATCACTACTACATAACTTGAACGAAATTCATCGCTCACTCTATCCGCCTTGGGCGTAAAATATTTCCCATATAGGGATGTTCATACATGTCTGGTTCCAAACCCGAAGGTTTTTAATCCTACTCAACAATAATATGTAATTCAACATATATAAACGGGTAATTGACAAAGGTGTATCAACATGTGAATAAATACCATGATTATCCAAGTGGGGACACTTGTATAACCATTTAGAAATCAAAGAACAGAATATATATCTGAGCTAACTTGTTGATAATCAAAGCGTACATAATCTGTACAGGAATAGAATAATTCTGAAATATTCTTACTCATGTCCATTGCATAAAGGAAATGCAAAGGTAGGATACTTGCCTGATTCGCTGATTACAAATCTCAACTTAGGTTTTATCTCTTTATCACAACCTATCAATAATCAGATCATTCGTTCGATTAGAATAATATATCTTAACACATAGTAGTGTCTATTACAGTCATCACATAGTCTAATCATATAATCGCAGTGATCATACTTTTAGTTCCTATTCTATACTTGAAATATTATTATACATTTTTCAAATATCTCATCCATGCTCTTACAGTAGCATTTTCTTTCTTTTATAAGGTCTGACATTTGTTGGCGTACCGACAGTTTTATCGGGTAAATACTGAGTCTAAGACTCTTATTCTGTACTTCAACATCTGTAAATATCAGACATTTTATTTTTAAACATTTTCAGAATTTCAAGAAATTGAAAAATTTAAAATAATTCAAATCTGTCAGTAAAGGGCCTATAGTGATATAAATGTTACTATAGGTGTTCTTCATCAAATTCAGAACTTCATAACCGGTTCTCAAGTCAGCTAGTTTGGCCGGCTATAACTTTCAAATATCGGAATCATAATTAAATGATTTAAACATTAAATAATTTCATTATCATTAATAGTTTAATTAATACTAAACTATTAATGAAACCATTGCCAAAATATAAAAGTTATTTATAATAACTCAAACTATTTTTAAAACATTTATATTACCCTTAAATGATTTTTAAAACAATAAAAATCATTTTTAAATAATTACCATTAATATTTAAATATTAATGTACTATTTATCCAAATATTAAAAGTTATTAATTATAACTTAAAATATTTTTAAATTCTTATTTTCATTTAAAATGATTTTTATAATATTAAAATCATTTTTAAACTAAATTATTTAATATAATCATTAAATAACTTTAATATCATTAATAATAATTAATTAAGGAAATTCATCATAAAATTTTAAAAGTCATCACAAATAACTCATTTACATAATCAATTCCAAGCCCAAATAAACATAGTAAACTAACGAGTTTATTAACAAACTAACTAAACTTCAAAAATTCAAACTTTAACTAACAAATAAATACATTACAAAAATTAAATAAGAAAACATACCCGGAAATACGAATTCCACAAACTGAATACGCACTTCCACGCCAAAATTTAACTAAGGAGATCTTTATAAAAAGTCCTCCCCCAACAAAGCCTTTCTCAAAAATTGGAGGCCTTATTGTTGGTGAATGAAACAAAGGCCAAGCCCTTCTATTTATAGATTTAGAAAATGGTGAACTTTCTCAATTTAGTCGATGTGGGACTTGGTTTAAACTAATCTTTCAATAGCTCATTTTGCGATTTTCTCACGCCTTGCTCATTTATCAGAACATTCCCAACTTTGGATATGTTATACATGGTATACCAGAGTATTTTTAAAAAATACGAATTACCCAATTCGGGTTCATTAGGTAGCCCAAACAGTGCGTCAAAAGTAGACGTTCATAACAGTTTTCAATTTCATTTCAGTTTTACCCTCTCTCGCTAAAACAGTCATAACTTTTTTGTTTCAAAACATTTTTTAGCGATTCTTGAGCCCACGCGAAGCTAACTTCTGGGGCTACAACTTTTATTCTTTGACCATTTTCAAATTCCGAACACATCAGCCCAGAAATTCCGTTCAAGTGGACTGCACCGCACTTGTTGGACAGTTTTGACACTACTACTTTGAAATGTCATAACTCTCTCATCCAATATCGGATTTAGTCCGTTTCAGAGTCTATGGAAAGCTTATTCAGTGTAATACAACGTACCAAAAGTTCAGAAGGTTTTGGAAACATTAACTGATCGAAACAGTGTCCCGAATAGCACATCTCGCTGCTGACTTTCAGTTTTGAGAAATTTGACACATTTCCTTCCAATCACCGTAATTCCCTCATCTGAGGTCAGCATGAGGTCATTCCAAAGCCTATGGCTTCCTAACTCAGTGCACTACAACATATCAAAAGCCCAGACCTACCTTTTAAAGCACAAAAAGTGGACGAGAATGCCCCCATTACAGACTGCCCAAAAACAGTTTTTCATGATCGGTCAACCATGTTTGACCATCTATAACTTCTAATCTATACATGATATGGACTTGATTCTTTTTGCAGATTAAAGACCATATAACAAGCTACACATAACAACTTAAAAATAACAAAAATCATGATCGATCAAAGATCTATAAGCTTTGACATTTGACGAAAAAATCATATAAATGAAATTTTCCAAATTTCTTAAATCTTCAAATTTGTGTACTTTGATGTTATGGGTCTTTGATTTATCAACTCATATCATCAATTAACATCCTATTACACAACTTTAAACAATCAATTGCATCAAATAGTATCGAATCAAAGGATTTCTAGGTTTAGTGTTCTTATACCTTTTTTACCAAAAAGGGTATTTTGGTCATTTCACATATAATTTCAAGGGCAATCTTGTACAAGGCAATTAAATGTAAAATTTAATCACTAGATTTAATTCATACAATTTACCAATTAACTTCTATCCTTTGGTAAATTAAAACACTTATACAATAACATCGAAATTAAATCCGATAATTAAAATTAGGGTTCTATAATTATCTGTGTATATTATTAACATAGTCGTTATGGTTTCTAACTTCAACCGGTTAAGGTTATAATAATTAGGGTTTTCCTAATTAGTGACATACAACAGTAATTAGGGTTTCTTCTAATTACCGATATTCTTATACACAGTAACTTCATATACACAGTCACTACTCAGTCATATCTCATAACTGAGTTTAATAATTAGGGTTTCACAGCATGGTAATATGTTATGACCTAATTGACCATCATTGCTCAATATTATCTGTCCGCACATACACAGTACATAATTATGGTACTGTAAAATCATTATATAAATAATATAATGTTATTATTCTCATCTCTTGATCACAATCCCAATCCAGGGTTTGGATCTCATATCTGACTTATTTTTCGTACACAACATCAATAATCAAGTTAAAATAATTAACTTAAATATTCTGAATAATTCATATAATAAAATATTTATTATATAAATCTAATTATCACTTCATATATTATTTCCAATCATGTTTTCATGGAAAATAATTAATAAAAACATTCCGGCTTACAGAAATTTATTACCATATAACTTGTGGTAAATAATAATTCTAAAATTATTTCTAATTTTTCAAGAAATAAATATATTCACGTTTATCGTTCACTTTACTTGACACTTAGTCTCGTCATTAAAAAAAAAATATTTATACAAAAAATTTCTTATTTATTTTATATAGAAAATCTCGGGTTATTACAGTAACTCTTAAATAGTAACCCCGACATGGAAAAGTTCTAAATTTGATAAAAATTTCCAACCAACATTCTGGAATAATGATATTGAAGAAATAATATCATTTTAGAAGAAAATAACCTCCCTTACAATCCCTTAAAATTACTTACTATCTCTTACCTCAAAAGAGCAGTACTTCTGACTGGAATAACGCTGAACGAACTTGCACCGTATAGAAACACTCAAGATATCAAAATACTCACAAGAATACACTCGATAATATAGAGAGAGAAATAGAGAGAAAACTTCAGTTTCTGGTGTGATTTTCAATTCTAACCTAAGCACCTATTTATAGGAAATTGCTTAGAACACCAAAGTAGAAAATTTAATATAATATTAATATTTTCAAAATATATTCTTACACACACTTAACCAGCTGATTTCAGCCATTTAACACATGCCCATAATTGAAAAAAACGTTTTTCATAATTAAAATATTTTAAACTTCCAAAAATCAATTATTTCAGAACTTCAGAACTTCAATAATTCACAATAAATAGCCCTTTTGTTAGAAAATTCGAATCTCGCGAATTATTATAGGAAATTCAATTCTCTACAACTTTGCAGAAGAAAGGTTTTCCAAATTCTAAACAGAAATTAACCGAAATCCACAAACGGGCGATTTTACAGGCTATAATCAAATTTCAGTCAAGAAATGGGGTCCACCGACACATAAAATATGCTTTAAATATTTTTGGTAACAAAAATACTCCTCCTCAACATATACTCATATATCCCACATTCATCGTAAAAATATCATCATTATTATATTATTAAAATATAATAATATATTTAAATGAATTATAGAAAAAGATAAAATTTCAATTTTCAACAATTGTCACATTAAAAATTTTCTCCATCTATATCCACATAAAATCAATATTTTCCTTATCATATAAATCAATAATTATTTATTTACAAATAATATTACAGAATCATAATACTGACAACCAGGTAGTTCCCAGGAAAGAGGGGGCTTTCAAATAAGGATTTCTCCTTACTGGCGCGCAATTAGGTGACCAAACCTCTCCTTAGACAGAACTTTCTAGACATTGCCAATAATGTTATCTAATAATATTATTCAGATAATATGAATTATTGCTTCGATAATGGAAAATACTATGTACTGACAATTATTAAAACAACAGTAATATAAAATATCAACGCAGCAGTTATTGAATCAATAAAATATAATACTGAACAGTAATTACTGTAACAATTATTGAGTAGTACCTTCTTACGTAAGAATCAATAATTCAAAAATGTTGTGCAATACCATGTGCTACTGTGCAACAACGCGTATTACTTTACTTTACCCACCGGGTATTCCAACAGTGTTAACAGTAACGATTACGCCGTTATTTATAAAAACTTTAATTTGTCGTTTTCTTCATCCGACCTTTATTCTGTTATGGGGCCCACAAAAGGCTGCGCCGTCGTACGAATATTCCCTGACAGAAAGAATATTCCACGACCAAACGAATATTCCCCGACAACAATGAGTATTTTATAACCACTTACTTATTTTGAAAAAAATTCATATATCACCCTTAGCTTTAACCTTTTATCAATTTAACCATTTACTGAATTGTAATTATAAGACAAATTGAATACTTTTATTTCATAAAATTCGGGGTCTTACATGGTTACCATTTCTGGCATGTTGATTCCCTCCACATTTGTTGTCACCTCTTCGATGATTGCTACCACTGGTATTATCAATTTTTCGGCCGTTTTCTCTTGGTTGAGTTGACTCGTTATCGCGCTCCAATAACTGAGCCCTATTTACAACATCTGAATACAAACACAGTTTATGAGAAATTAGATATTGACGTATCTCGGGTTTCAAACCTCTCAGAAACATTCGCGTCATTCTCTCCTCATTGTCAACTAAGTGAGACGCAAACCTGGATAACTCAGAAAACTTAGCTTCGTACTGCGACATGGTCATATTGTTCTGCTCCAACTTGATGAACTCTTCCTCTTTCATGTGACGAATAATTTCGGGAAAGTACTTGTCGTTGAATAGTTCTTGGAACTTCTCCCAAGACATCTTCAGTGCAGCAGGTTAAGTACGCTTTATCGCTTCCCACCAGTAATCTGCCTCTCCTCGCAACATAAAGGTGGCAAAGGAAACCTTTTGCTCCTCGGAACATCCCAAGACATCAAATATCTTGGTGATCTGCTTTATCCATGTCTCCGCCTTACGTGGTTTTGGCTCTCCAATAAACTCCGGTGGTCCCAGCTCCTTGAACTGTTTAGCGGTGACCGCCCGAGAGTTGCCAATGTTTCCACATGTATTTTTGACAGGAGTCTCTCTTGCCTGATGTTGTATGAATTGCAGAAAGCTCCTAAACATTCTGTCATTCGCCATTTGGTCGGTGTTGTTGTTCACCAGAGGGTTCACCTGAGGATTATTGCCTTCCTGATGCAGATTATCTTGGGTGTTGATCTGTGGTGACTCAATGGTCTCCTGTGCTCCATTGCTATTCTCAACATTCTCGGATGTCATTTTCAAATACTGCCACAAAATAAGGGTTAATTGACATGTAACATATTATCCCTATACTCTGACCAACCAATTAAATACCAAATAAACTTAAGTAGGTCATACTAGCGAAGGAATTCCCCATATCTCCCCTCCTAGTTCTAGTCTCACATCTTAGCCAGGGATCGTATCCCTAAGATTTGATATCAACAGTGACGCCCCCAAAATAGGTATACATCACCCATCTTGGGTCGCCAGGTACATGGTATAGAATACAAATACAATTTTAAATATACAACATGAGCTGTGAATTTTAATACAAATATTGTCTTCTA
The DNA here is from genome assembly GCA_020205505.1 of Panax japonicus. Taxonomy (NCBI): domain Eukaryota; kingdom Viridiplantae; phylum Streptophyta; class Magnoliopsida; order Apiales; family Araliaceae; genus Panax; species Panax japonicus. Next base: position 16,506,793 of record CM035111.1, read on the forward strand.
GACAGTATTTAAACTCAAAATAAGTCCTCAATACATTTATTAATACACTATTTCATAGAATAGTGAGGACTACTAATGATATCATCTGGACCGTCACTCCGTTCCCCGACTAGTCCCTGCTACGTTCTCATTTCCTGAAGAGAACAATGAAAGTAAAAGGGTGAGCTCAACTAGCCCAGTAAAAAATATTATGACTAAGATAATGCAGAATAAATTATCATTAGCCTTCAACAATGTTAAATAAATATAATATAACAAACATCAAGTTTAACTGCAGCGGAACAAACAATCCATTAAAAGAGTCAAGTAGAGAATAAAATCTACTATCTTCTATAATTTAAAAGGTTTTTCATCACTTTTATCGCTGGGACTCAGCTAAATAAATAATCCACATCATCCCTGCACTACGACCAAGGATATTCATTAGTATCACAACCACAATTTATCCGTGCACTACGGGCCAATGATATTTGTGTATTCATTAATGATCATGATCATGCCAACAACTATCCATCAATGCACTACGGGCCAATGAGGACTTTTACCACATCATTTGTAACATTACGGTCATGATTATACTGAATAATCTCTGATCATAATCATACCAAGTCCATCTATGAACTAAAGGCCACAGATAACTTTCAACATAATATAAACATGAGGATGATGACAATGATATAAGAATTCAATAAAACAAGTTCAAGAATTAATTTATCCAGAAACCAATAACGTCCAAATTGTCAACATGATACTGCATTGTGGGGTAAAACTTAAGAATGCTCAGAAGAATATTTTCATGAAAAGATACTGGATGAAGCGTAAATATCAAGGATATTCCACTAATTTCATGGACTATAAAAGCCAAAACTTTAACAAACTGAGTATAATAAAGAATGGAATAATAAAAGAAATCACCAGGCATGCGATAGACCGCACAGACAAGTAATTCCAACAGAATAATAAATAACGGAATCAGGTCATGTGTAAACGCACAGACAAGATATTCCAACAGAATAATAAATAATGGAACCAGGTCATGCGTATACGTACAGACATGATGTTCCAACAGAATAATAAAGAATGGAATAACAGAAGAATTTCACCATGTATGCAGTACTTGGTATAGACAAGTTATTCCGATATAATAATAAAGAATGGAATAACAGAAGAATTTCACCAAGTATAGGGTAGCCCGCGTATACAGATTATTCCAACAGAATAATAAAGAATGGAATAACAAAAGTTTTCTTCAGGAATATGAAAGAAATAATACCCCTTATGAGTACAACAAATAATATTCCTTACCTTAGAAGAAACTGGATATAGGAAAAGAGAGGTACCAGACTTCTATTTTTCTTTCTCTCTATAATTTTATATCCTTAGAGTTTTAGTGAATTCGTAAGAAATAATAAAGGAATGAGCTTCTATTTATAGGAGAATGGAAAGGCATTGTGTAAGGATTTTTCTCACGAATTCAAAATGTAAGTCACAGAATTCATTTGCCGATTGAATTTCTTAATAAAACAAAACCAAAAAAATATAATATATAAGTGCATTTATATAACACATGCTTAAAAAGAAAACTTCAACCACCCGTGAATCATCTTTGAAAAAAAACTCTCCCAGGACAACTTTCATCATTCCACTAATACCACCCGTGACCACATGTCACACACACACACACACACATATATATATATATATATATATATATATATATATATATATATATATATAATATATATATATATTAACCACATTTCCCCCCCCCCACCCGTAACCTAATATATATATATATAATATAAACCCTGCACCTTTATATATATATTATATAAATATGAGATAACTTTTTATCGAATATTTTGAAAAATGGGTAAATGGGACGTCCATAAAATAAGCAAAATTTCATAAAAATTACCTCAATATTTTTAACAACATTTATCATCATTATTATAATTCGCAATATTTAACAACCAGGTCGTTCCCAAGAAAGAGGGGCTTTCCAATAAGGATTTCTCCCTATTGGCGCGCAATTAGGTGACCAAACCTCTCCTTGACAAAACTTCTAGACATTCTCAATATTGCAAATAATAATATTAATAACTTTATCATCTCAATTATTGATTTAATAGTATATAAAATATCGACAATAATTGAATCAAATAACGTGAGATACTATGAAACAATTACTGTAGCAATAATTAAACAAAACTGAGTGACTTCTCACGTAAGCATCAATAATTAATATCGTGTGCTACTATGCAACCACGCGTATTACTGTACTTTTAACACCGGGTGTTTCAACAGTTAACGGTAAAACTTTCGCCATTATTTTCATAAAAAGATATTTTTATCGTTTTCGCAATCCGACAATAATTCTGTTATGGGGTCCACCAATGATTGTGCCATTATATGAATATTTCCTGTTAAAACGAATATTCCCCGAACAATCGAATATTATATAACAACTTGCGTACTTTACAAAATTTATAAATATTATCCACAACTATAACATTATATCAAATTCATTCCATAATATTCAAAAATGATATTTATAAAAAATTCATCTTTATTCATAAAAGTTGGGGTCTTACAATCTCCCATTCTTATGAAATTTCACCCTCAAAATTAGGGTACGTACCTGGTATGTCGATGAGGTAAGGATACCTTGATTTAATTTCAGATTGTAACTCCCAGGTCATTTCCTCAAAATCGTGGTTTCTCCATAAAATTTTGACTTGAGGTATAACCTTGGAGCGTAGAACATGTTCCTTCTTATCCAAGATTTTAACAGGAACCTCCTCATACGTTAAATCTTCCGCTATTTCATCCGGTTCTAACTCAATAATGTGGTTCAGGTCTTCCACATATTTACGTAACATAGATATGTTAAAAACGTTATGAACACGAGACTTACTTGGCGGTAAAGCGAGTCTATAGGCCACAGTTCCTACTCGGCCGAGGATTAAAAATGGGCCAATGAATCGAGGATTGAGCTTTCCTCTCTTTCCAAATCTCGTAACTCCTTTCCATGGAGCAACACGTAACAACACATGATCTCCAATATCGAATCTACGTCCTTTCGATGAAGATCAACATAACTCTTTTGTCGATCTTGTGAGGTTTTATACGTTGTCGAATCGTTTGAATCTTTTTCGTAGTCGTACGTACCAACTCCGATCCCAACAACGTTGCTTCACCCACCTCATCCCAACATACTAGAGAACGACACTTTCTTCCATACAACGCCTCGTATGGAGCCATGCCAATACTTGCTTGATAACTGTTGTTGTAGGAAAACTCCACCAATGGTAATAACTTGTCCCAACTTCCCTTGAAGTCAAGGACACAGAGTCTTATTAGATCTTCAAGACTTTGAATAGTCCTCTCCGACTGCCCGTCTGTCTGAGGAGGATATGCCAAGTTAAATCGTAAATCCGTGCCCATAGCTTTCTGCAAACTAACCCAAAATCATGAAGTGAATCTTGGGTCTCTATCAGAAACTATGGATACTGGGTCTCAATATTGCAAATAATAATATTAATAACTCTATCATCTCAATTATTGATTTAATTATATATAAAATATCGACAATAATTGAATCAAATAACGTGAGATACTATGCAATAATTACTGTAGCAATAATTGAACAAAACTGAGTGACTTCTCACGTAAGCATCAATAATTAATATCGTGTGCTACTATAGAACCACGCGTATTACTGTACTTTTCACACTGGGTGTTTCAACAGTTAACGGTAAAACTTCCGCCGTTATTTTCATAAAAAGATATTTTTATCGTTTTCTCAATCCGACAATAATTCCGTTGTGGGGTCCACCAATGATTGTGCCATTGTACGAATATTTTCTGTTAAAACGAATATTCCCCGACCAATCGAATATTATATAACAACTTGCGTACTTTGCAAAATTTATAAATATTTCCCACAACTATAACATTATATCAAATTCATTCCATAATATTCAAGAATGATATTTATAGAAAATTCATCTTTATTCATAAAAGTTGGGGTCTTACAATTATTTTTATAAAAAGATATTTTTATCGTTTTCTCATTCCGACAATAATTCCGTTGTAGGTTCCACCAATGATTATGTCTTCAGTACGAATATTCCCCGACCAATCGAATATTTTATGACACCTTGCATACTTTGCAAAATTTATAAATACTACCCACAACTATAACATTATATCAAATTCATACCGTAATATTCAAAATATATTTCGAGAAAAATTTAATCTTTATTCATAAAAGTTAGGATCTTACAGTTTTGGCATCCCACTTGCTAGGTAAAGCTCTCATGAACTTTATGATTAGATCTTTATTTGGATAGATCTTTCCATAGACTCGGAGAAAGTTGAGCAGTGCATTGAATCTTTCGTAGGTGGAAGTGACATTTTCTCCTTGAACGTGTGCAAGTATTTCATATTGCTGAGTCAGGAGAGATTGTTTGTTTTCCCTAACTTCTTCTGTTCCTTCATGCATAATGAGCAATGCTTCCCATACTTCCTTTGCTATTTTTCTATTGACCACATTCTCAAATATGTTCTTGGCCTTTTTATCGAGTTGGACAACTTTCTTTTCGTTGTCAGTCCATTCTTCTTTAACCTTGATCTGGATTTTATTTGGGTCGTCTGAAGTTGGTGCAAGCCTTGTAGGAATGTAGGGCCCATTTTGAACAGTTTCAAATATATCTTCATCTATTGAATCCGTGTAGGCTTGCATACGAACTTTCAAGTTGGCAAATTTGTCTTTGTTGCACATAGGTGGCTTACTGCCTCCTCTAGCCTTTGATTCGCTTATCAGATGTGCCATTGGATCTACTTAAGCTTTGTAGGCTATTTGATTGAACCTGCTCTGATACCAATTGTTACTTCCCAGAGGCACAATAGTTGTGACGCCCCCAAAACAGGTATAGATCACCTATTCTGAGTCGCCAAATACATGGTACATAATACAAATACAACTTAATTATACAACTGTCGTGCAAAGTACGACAAAACATAAGCTGTGAGTTTTTATACAAATATTGTCGTCTAGACAATATACAAACTCAAATTCAATATTATTACATTTATTTTCCCACTATTTCACTGAATAATTAGGACTACTAATGCTATCATCTGGTACGTTCCCTGACTAGTCCCTGCTACGTTCTCATTTCCTGAAGTGAACAATGAAAGTAAAAGGGTGAGCTCAACTAGCCCAATAGGAAATATTATGACTAAGATAATGTAGAATATATTATCGTTCGCCTTTAACAGTGTTAAACTGATATAATATAACAACCATCAAGTTTAACTGCATCAAAACAAGTAATCCATTAAAAGAGTCAAGTAGAGAATAAAATCTACTATCTTTTATTATTTAAAAGGTTTTTCATCACTTTTATCGTTGGGACTCAGCTTAATAAATAATCCATATCATCGAATCACCCCTGCACTACGGCCAATGATATTCTTTAGTATCACGACCACAATTATCCATGCACTACATGTCAATAATATTTGTGTATTCATTAATGGTCATGATCATGCCAAAAACTGTCCATCAATACACTAGGGGCAATGAGGACTTTTACCACATCATTTGTAACATTATGGTCATGATTACGCCGAATAATTCCTTGTCATAATCATACCAAGTCCATCTATGCAATACAGGCCATAGATGACTTTCAAAAAAATATAAACATGAGGATGATGATAATGATATAAGAATTCAATAAAACAAGTTCAAGAATTAATTTATACAGGAACTAATAATATCCAAATTATCAACATGATACTGCTTTGTAGAGTAAAATTCAAGAATGCTCAGAAGAATATTTTCATGAAAAGATATTGGATGAAGCGCAAATATCAAGGATATTCCACTAATTTCATGGAGTATAGAAGTCAAAATTTTAACCAACTGAATATAACAAGGAATGGAAAAACAAAAGAAATCATCAGGCATGTGATAGACCGCACAGGCAGGTTATTCCAATAGAATAATAAATAACGAAATCAGGTCCGGCGCAAAACGCATAGACAGGATATTCCAACAGAATAATAAAGACGGAATCAGGTTCGGTGTAAAACGCACAGACAGGATATTTCAACAGAATAATAAAGACGGAACCAGGTCCGGTGTAGAACGCACAGACAGGATGTTCCAACAGGATGATAAATAATGGAACCAGGTCCAGCGTAAATGCACAGACATGATGTTCCAACAGAATGATAAAGAATGGAATAACATAAGAATTTCACCAAGTATAGGGTAGCCCGCGTATACAGGTTATTTCAATATAATAATAAAGAATGGAATAACAGAAGTTCTCTTCATGGATAAGAAAGAAATAATACTCTCTACCTTGGTAAAACTGGATACTGGAATAGTGAGGTAGCGGACTTCTCTTCTTCTTTCTCTCTATAATTTCTCTCTATAATAATCGCTCTAAAGCTTTTGTGAATTGGTGACAAATGAAGGAAGAATGAGCTTCTATTTATAAAAAAAATATAGTTTCAATAATTGCACGTTTTGGGGCTCAAAAAATTACAGTACAATACCTCCAACTTTTTTTTATTTTTAATTTAGTCCTACAAGTATTATCAAACTTACACCACCTCTCTAATAGTAAATAATGTGAATCAATAGTTCAATCATGTGAATCAATAGTATAATCATGTGAAAAATATGAATTACAGTATAGTACCTCCATCTATACCTCTATTTTTAACTTAGTCATGCAAGTATTATCAATCTTGCACCAACTCCCCTAATAGTAAATAATGTGATTCAATAGTACATACATGTGAACAAATAGTTATATAAGCATGTGAATTAGTAGCAATTAATTGCTCATTTATCCGATAAATTACCCGATTTATCAATATGACCCCTAGACATCAATTATCATCGGAATAGATGTCGATTTCCACTAACACTAATAATCCCAACACAATAGGAATTATCAAAATTCATTTTTAATCAACACAATTTATTCATCATTAATATTATAACTCACAATATTTAACAACAAGGTCGTTCCCAGGAAAGAAGGGGCTTTCCGATAAGGATTTCTCCTTATTGGCACGCAATTAGGTGACCAAACCTCTCCTTGACAGAACTTCTAGACATTATCAATATTGCAAATAATAATATGAATAACTTTGTCTTCTCAATTATTGATTTAATAATATAATATATTATGCAAATGATACTGTGACAATAATTGAATCAATAATATGAGAGTTATGATGCATCAATTATTATAGCAATAATTGAGTATAACTGAGTGACTTCTCACGTAAGCATCAATAATCAATACTGTGTGCTACTATGCAACCACGCGTATTACTGTACTTTTAACACCGGGTGTTTCAACAGTTAACGGTAAAACTTCCGTCGTTATTTTCATAAAGTATTTTGTCATTTTCTCAATCCAACAATAATTCAGTTGTGGGGGTCCACCAATGATTGTGCCTTTGTACGAATATTCCCCGACTAATCGAATATTATATAACCACTTGCATACTTTGCAAAATTGTAAATAATACCCACAACTAAAATATTATATCATATCCACACCATAATATTCAAAAATATATTTCGAGAGAATTTAATCTTTATTCATAAAAGTTTGGGTCTTCCAACCTCCCCTTTTTATGAAATTTCGTCCTCGAAATTTGTAGTAGCCCCGAATCCGGGCCCCAAATCACCGCAGATCCGGTATACTATTTCTATAACTATTTGCGGAAGATATAAATACAAATTGTTTATACAATACATTACACACTATTCCCCAAGGTCGAGTAACCTTAACTTAATACACATTTCATAAAAAATCTATTACACAACAATATTTATTACAATACGCTATTACAACTAGCTGTACTTTGTATCTCAAGCTGAACTTGGCTTTAATCGTTTCCAGTATCCGAACGCAATCGCTTTTTCTGCAATGTTTTATCATGATATAGCAAGGGTGAGCATGAAAGTTGCCCAGCAAGTTTATATACAACAAAATAACGATATATCATGATTGAAGAGTATGAATAAAGGGCTTGCTATAATTCATCAATATAATTGAGAACTAGCACGAACAAATTTTTTGACTGAACAAGTTTTATACATGAACAAACATTTCTAAACCAACTGGTAATGAAGGTGATCAGCCTTTCATACCTGACTTATACATGCAAGATGTATAGAGTACAAATTTCATGGCAATCATCAATGATTAACCATAAGCTTGATGAAACTACTCTTATTAGAGTTAAGTAAAAGAAAACTTGCATGAACCGTTGATTACCGCACGCAATTTAATAACGCTTTACCCCGAAGACCTAATATTAATAATATAGATCTCTAATATTAGAATAATATCATCACAGTATAATACTGTTATATTTATATCCACAGAATAACCTAAACACATTACCACATAATCCTATCAGTCTATAACATACATAAGACTAGGTATCAAGTCAAACTATTGCAGTCTGAGTTGAAACCGACACAATTCTATCATCCCGACAGTCTAGTCGAACGAATATCGAGTTTAAGTTCAGTTAAACTCTGACTTAACACTTAACAATATCACAGATAATTTCTTATTAGACAAAACATTTTTCCTAGGCTCGTAATAATTTTCGGATAATTATTACCATTTATTAACATTTTTCAATCCTTAAAACCGTATTTAAATAAATTAAATACCACATAATTACTTAATCATTAATATTTATTTATTATAAAATATTAATGAAAATCATTAAATAATATTATAATATAATTATAATATTTAAAAATATTTTTTAATACCTTAAAATCATAATTATATGATTTTTAAACACTTAAATCCCTTATCTGATAATTGCTATTAATATTAAATTATTAATATTTTCATAACTAAATATCCAAAGTTACATTTTATAACTTAAAATATTTTTATAACACTTAAATCATTTTTATATGATTTTTAAAACATTAATTCTATTTTTCTATAATTTATTTAATATATTCATTAAATAAACTAATTATCATTAATATTGATTAATTAATGAAATTAATCCCAAAATATTAAAAGTCATCAAAAATAACTTAAAATATTTTCTTATACCATAAAATAATTTTTCATGATTTTTCATGAATTAAAACTATTTTTAAATAATTTATTTAATATTATAATTAAATAAATAAATACCATTTACCTTCCAAAAATACCAAATATTTTTGAAATATACTCAAAATAGTTAAAAACTATTTTTCAAACTTTAAAATATTTTTTCATAATTTATTAAGTATTTTTAATAATTAAAAACTATTTTTTTCTAATTTTTAATCATTTTCCGAAAAATAAGAAATAAATTGTCGCTAAAGGGCTTTAGGGACACTTGTCTGTCGCCATTGGTGTTCTTCACTCAAGAACACTGACAGTTTAGCTAGCAAGGGTCATGGTTTTACCGCTATTTAATCCGTGTTCTTGTTACTCTCTGGGTTGGTTAAAACTTTCAGATTGTAGTACTCATGTAGTACTACAACTACAAACTCATTTTATGACCAAACAACAACATAGAAGCAAGATCTAGGCTCCAGAAATCATTGTCAGAGCTGTTCTTCATTTCTGGGTTTTCCCAGAAATGAAGAACAGTTCGGACTAGTTTATTTGAATCATTATATCTTGGGTTCTGTACTTGTGTTGTATAATATAAAGGTTGAATCTTTTAGAATACATGTCAGTGTACATTTCTAATTCATAAGATCAACATATTAACATCATAAAAGGAAAAATCTGGGTCGGTCAAAGTAGACAAAAAAAACTGTTCTTGAACATTTCTGGGTTACCTAGAAATGTTCTTGAGCAGTTTTTCATCCCACGTTTGACCACATATTTTATACGGTTTGGTTACGGATCGAAGTGATCTAAAGCCTTTAACAAGTAGTATTCATGTCAGGCTACAATATCAACACACAAAAATGTGGCCAAAACAGTAACACACAGCAAGATCTAGAGCCTGCAAATTGATTGTCAGACGAGATCTGGGTTTTTGGGTTACCCAGAAACCAGATTCCGTGAACGGTCAACGGTCTTTGACCGGTCATATCTCTTAGTCCATTCATGATCGGGTCGTGTTTCTTCTTTCAGAGCACAGTCGATATTACATAGAACACATATATAACTTAAAACTTAACAAACCAAAAACATACAACGATCTATGGGCCATGACATATGGCTATCAGACCACATTTTTCCAGATTTCCAGTTTTGAGAAATATTTAAATTCGTGCACTTTGATGTTATGGGTTCATGATTTATCAACCCAGATCATCAATTGACACCCTATTACACATGTTTAACCAATCAATTACAACAAACAAGATAAGATCAAAAATTTCGAAATTTTAGGGTTCTTATACCTTTGGGCTTTGATCTCTTGATTCTGATCCTTGATTTGTTATTAGTAAACGTGGGGCTTGATATTGTGACTGATCTAGCACTACATTTCGAAGCTTTTAGAGAGAGAGTCAAGGATGAGTATTGGTGAGTAAATGAGCAAATTTTGTACACTTTCTCTCTCTTAAATCTATATATATTATGTGATACATTGCATGTTGCTGATTTTGCTGAGATTTTTGGACATAAAAGTCACGAGCTAATGCTAGGGTTAGACTAGGGTTGGTAAACAACCAAATATTTTGGCCAATTTTGCAAGTAACCTCATTAAATAAAAAATATATTAATGATATTTTACATACCATCTTAATTCTAGAATGGTCATTTGATACAAATCCTTAGGATTTTAGGGTTTGGACATTTTAGGGTTTATGTTTTAACCCTTAACTTTGCAAATTAAATTTCTAACATTTCCGAATTTCGGTTATAAAAATAAAAATTAACATTTTTAACTTATAATTAGAATTTACTAATTATATAATAATTTCTTAATCACACTTTAAATCTTGCTAGTTAGGATTAGCATTTCCTAATTATAATTGCTAATTAAGCAATTAGGGTCAATATCACGGATTAGGTTTTATAACCCACTAATTAGGGTTTCTAATAGAAAAATAAATTTTCTAATTTTAGAAATTAAATCTCGTAATTAGATTAGGGTTTTCTAATTACTCATAAATTGAAATAACTAGGATTAGGGTTTCCTAATTAACATTGCTGATTTTAGCAATTAAATCCACAATTGCGCATTAGAGTTTCTGACGGAACAATTAGGGTTCTAAAAATTGGAAATTAGGGTTTGCTAATTAATTAATCATTACCCTAATTTAGACTTATAATTTAAATCACTAGAGCATTATAATTCTCCGTTATATACCCAGATTAGGGTTTCGTTTTATCAGAATCGGAAATTAGGGTTTTCAGATCTGGTATTAGGGTTTCTAATAATCAACTAGAATTTCTAGTAATTCTTTAGGGTTTTCCCTAATTAATAAAAATTATAGGCGTTTAACCTTGTACATACATTGCATTCCTAATCTAGGGTTTTCAATATCCGATTTAAGATTTCGGACTCCCGAAACTGAAACTAGGATTTTCAGAACCGATTTCTAGGGTTTCTTATTTAGACGTTAGGGTTTTCTAACCGAACGTTGTCGTTCTTAATATAATCTTAGGGTTTGATACATATATAAATTATCTGATGAACCCATGACCCTTAACCACATTCTGAACACATCATTAACCATATACACAGAGCATATTTACATAAATCCTTAATCCTGAATAATTCACCTATATCCTTCACCGAATTTTGAAATCCTCAAAATTCAATCCCAATAACATCAAACGCATACACTCATTTTCTATCTAGATCTTTTATTTGACCTTAAATCAATCATTTAAGATTTTCATAAATTGTCTAATTTCTCGGGTTGTCACATTCACCCCTCCTTCTAAGAATTTCGTCCCCGAAATTCACCTTACACTTTACATCGTGCACCTTACACCATCCACACATATTTCATATGTTACCCAATAAACCACTCACAAGGGTAAAAAAAATTTAAAACTGTGCTGAGGAATCGTATAGACTGTTTGTTTTTCATTTTCACAAAGGTTTTATGGAAATTCATCCGCAAACCGTCATTACTTACGGACACAAAGGGTGATTAGCCTGATATGCCCTGTACTGGCCAAGTACTGATTTTATCCGTTTTCCCATCACTGCCAAAGGCACAAAAATTTTACCTCAGTCTTATTTGATTCCACAGTAAAACAATTTGGTTTGGAAAATTTCTTTTAATAAAACATTTTTGAGAATGACGTCATGATGTCGCACTGTATTTAACAGTCCGTTGAGGATTTCGTCATTTTGTGACTTTGTTATACTACATCATATTGTAGTGGGCTGATGATCCTTAGATCACATCCAACACCAAGTAATTATGCATTGATAACTCCATCATTTTTTTTATCATCTCTGCACCAGGTCACATGGTACATAAGTGATAAATAAAAACAAATTTTTTTAAAAAAAAACATAGTGCGTATTTAGCTTGATGTTAAAAATTGAGGTTTAGCAAAGCTAGGGGTTTAGGAAAACCTAAATCTCCACTAATAACCATATTCTTAACAATCTATCTGTTCCTATAATCCTTAACACTCCATTCACACACAACTATACCCAGTTCATAAAACTACACTTATGAGTTCATAACCTGGCCACAATTATATGAGTTTACGAACTTACCCTAGTCTGACCTTTGGCGTCCGTTCGCTGAGGGGCTCATAAACATTTCATATAACTATGCGTCACGAATGTCACATAAGTATGAGTTCTAAGAACTTGTACTTAATCTTATATTCTCTACCTATGACCTATTTATCTATATATAACAACTAGCGTGACACAACATTTCAATGGTTACCAATGCCACCAACTAAGTAGTTTTTACACCAAGTACAATTCCCCGCCCATAGAAGGAATCATACAACTCAGTTGCTGACACGAGTCCTCATTGAAATCCCCACCTAATCTTAACCCCCTTTTCCATACGAATTGAATTCGTATTCATAATCCATAACTCTTTCATGAGTTTTCATAGTACAACTTACACACAGCATCTTGCTGTAAACTTTTCAATCATAAGATTGATTCTTTCTGACTGTCATAACCTTATCAGATCACGGGGTGATCTTATCGTATATATTACGATTTATTTCTATGCCTATGATCGTTTTGTTTTACGATCTCCTATTCCTGCACTTTCAGTCTTTTAGACTCGATCTATTCACCATTACTATTCAACTTTATTATCAGAGTTAGGGAACTCTGTGTCTTTACACTCACCGAGATTCATCTTTGAATCTTACCGACCAACTAACTCTATTTGAGTTAGCACTTATCCTAATCACTGCAGTTATTGGTCTCAGGTATTCCTACCTAAGCTTCATAACCAACAGCTCTGATACCAACTGTAGTAGCCCCGAATCCGGGCCCCAAATCACCGCGGATCCGGTATACTATTTCTATAACTATTTGCGGAAGATATAAACATAAATTGTTTATACAATACATTACACACTATTCCCCAAGGTCGAGTAACCTTAACTTAATACACATTTCATAAAATATCTATTACACAACAATATTTATTACAATACGCTATTACAACTAGCTGTACTTTGTATCTCAAGCTGAACTTGGCTTTAATCGTTTCCTGTATCCGAACGCAATCGCCTTTTCTGCAATGTTTTATCATGATATAGCAAGGGTGAGCATGAAAGTTGCCCAGAAAGTTTATATACAACAAAATAACGATATATCATGATTGAAGAGTATGAATAAAGGGCTTGCTATAATTCATCAATATAATTGAGAACTAGCACGAACAAATTTTTTGACTGAACAAGTTTTATACATGAACAAACATTTCTAAACCAACTGGTAATGAAGGTGATCAGCCTTTCATACCTGACTTATACATGCAAGATGTACAGAGTACAAATTTCATGGCAATCAGCAATGATTAACCATAAGATTGATGAAACTACTCTTATTAGAGTTAAGTAAAAGAAAACTTACCTGAACCGTTGATTACCGCACGTAATTTAATAACGCTTTACCCCGAAGACATAATATTAATAATATAGATCTCCAATATTAGAATAATATCATCACAGTATAATACTGTTATATTTATATCCACAGAATAACCTAAACACATTATCACATAATCATATCAGTCTATAACACACATAAGACTAGGTATCAAGTCAAACTATTGCAGTCTGAGTTGAAATCGACACAATTCTATCATCCCGACGGTCTAGTCGGACAAATTTTGAGTTTAAGTTCAATTAAACTCTGACTTAACACTTAACAATATCACAGATAATTTCTTATTAGACAAAACATTTTTCCTAGGCTCGTAATAATTTTCGGATAATTATTACCATTTATTAACATTTTTCAATCCTTAAAATTGTATTTAAATAAATTAAATACCACATAATTACTTAATCATTAATATTTATTTATTATAAAATATTAATGAAAATCATTAAATAATATTATAATATAATTATAATATTTAAAAATATTTTTTAATACCTTAAATCATAATTATATGATTTTTAAACACTTAAATCCCTTATCCGATAATTGCTATTAATATTAAAATATTAATATTTTCATGACTAAATATCAAAAGTTACATTTTATAACTTAAAATATTTTTATAACACTTAAATCATTTTTATATGATTTTTAAAACATTAATTCTATTTTTCCATAATTTATTTAATATATTCATTAAATAAACTAATTATCATTAATATTGATTAATTAATGAAATTCATCCCAAAATATTAAAAGTCATCAAAAATAACTTAAAATATTTTCTTATACCATAAAATAATTTTTCATGATTTTTCATGAATTAAAACTATTTTTAAATAATTTATTTAATATTATAATTAAATAAATAAATACCATTTACCTTCCAAAAATACCAAATATTTTTGAAATATACTCAAAATAGTTAAAATCTATTTTTCAAACTTTAAAATAATTTTTCATAATTTATTAAGTATTTTTAATAATTAAAAACCATTTTTTTCTAATTTTTACTCATTTTCCAGAAAATAAGAAATAAACTGTCACTAAAGAGCTTTAGCGACACTTGTCTGTCGCCATTGGTGTTCTTCACTCAAGAACACTGACAGTTTAGCTAGCAAGGGTCATGGTTTGACCGCGATTTAATCCGTGTTCTTGTTACTTCTTGGTTGGTTAAAACTTTCAGATTGTAGTACTCATGTAGTACTACAACTACAAACTCATTTCATGACCAAACAACAACATAGAAGCAAGATCTGGGCTCCAGAAATCATTGTCAGAGCTGTTCTTCATTTCTAGGTTTTCCTAGAAATGAAGAACAGTTCGGACTAGCTTATTTGAATCATTATATCTTGGGTTCTGTACTTGTGTTGTATAATATAAAGGTTGAATCTTTTAGAATACATGTCAGTGTACATTTCTAATTCATAAGATCAACATATTAACATCATAAAAGGAAAAATCTGGGTCGGTCAATGTAGACAAAAAAAACTGTTCTTGAACATTTCTGGGTTACCTAGAAATGTTCTTGAGCAGTTTTTCATCCCACGTTTGACCACATATTTTATACGGTTTGGTTACGGATCGAAGTGATCTAAAGCCTTTAACAAGTAGTATTCATGTCAGGCTACAATATCAACACACAAAAACGTGGCCAAAATAGTAACACACAGCAAGATCTAGAGCCTGCAAATTGATTGTCAAACGAGATCTGGGTTTCTGGGTTACCCAGAAACCAGATTCCGTGAACGGTCAACGGTCTTTGACCGGTCATATCTCTTAGTCCATTCATGATCGGGTCGTGTTTCTTGTTTCAGAGAACAGTCGATATTACATAGAACACATATATAACTTAAAACTTAACAAATCAAAAACATACAACGATCTATGGGCCCTGACATATGGCTGTCAGACCACATTTTTCCAGATTTCCAGTTTTAGGAAATCTTTAAATTCGTGCACTTTGATGTTATGGGTTCATGATTTATCAACCCAGATCATCAATTGACACCATAGTACACATGTTTAACCAATCAATTACAACAAACAACATAAGATCAAAAATTTTGAAATTTTAGGGTTCTTATACCTTTGGGCTTTGATCTCTTGATTCTGATCCTTGACTTTGTTATTAGTAAACGTGGGGCTTGATATTGTGACTGATCTAGCACTACATTTCGAAGCTTTTAGAGAGAGAGAGTCAAGGATGAGTATTGGTGAGTAAATGAGCAATTTTGTACACTTTCTCTCTCTTAGATCTATATATATTATGTGATACATTGCATGTTGCTGATTTTGCTGAGATTTTTGGACATAAAAGTCACAAGCTAATGCTAGGGTTAGACTAGGGTTGGTAAACAACCAAATATTTTGGCCAATTTTGCAAGTAACCTCATTAAATAAAAAAAATATTAATGATATTTTACATACCATTTTAATTCTAGAATGGTCATTTGATACAAACCCTTAGAGTTTTAGGGTTTGGACATTTTAGGGATTTAAGTTTTAACCCTTAACTTTGCAAATTAAATTTCTAACATTTCCGAATTTCGGTTATAAAAATAAAAATTAACATTTTTAACTTATAATTAGAATTTACTAATTATATAATAATTTCTTAATCACACTTTAAATCTTTCTAGTTAGGATTAGCATTTCCTAATTACAATTGCTAATTAAGCAATTAGGGTCAATATCATGGATTAGGGTTTATAACCCACTAATTAGGGTTTCTAATAGAAAAATAAATTTTCTAATTTTAGAAATTAAATCTCGTAATTAGATTAGGGTTTTCTAATTACTCATAAATTGAAATAATTAGGATTAGGGTTTCCTAATTAACATTGCTAATTTTAGCAATTAAATCCACAATTGCGCATTAGGGTTTCTGACAGAACAATTAGGGTTCTAAAAATTGGAAATTAGGGTTTGCTAATTAATTAATCATTTCCCTAATTTAGACTTATAATTTAAATCACTTGAGCATTATAATTCTCCGTTATATACCCAGATTAGGGTTTCATTTTATCAGAATCGGAAATTAGGGTTTTCAGATCTGGTATTAGGGTTTCTAATAATCAACTAGAATTTCTAGTAATTCTTTAGGGTTTTCCCTAATTAATAAAAATTATAGGCGTTTAACCTTGTAGATACATTGAATTCCTAATCTAGGGTTTTCAATATCCGATTTAAGATTTCGACTCCCGGAACTGAAACTAGGGTTTCCAGAACCGATTTCTAGGGTTTCTTATTTAGACGTTAGGGTTTTCTAACCGAACGTTGTCGTTCTTAATATAATCTTAGGGTTTGATACAGATATAAATTATCTGATCAACCCATGACCCTTAACCACATTCTGAACACATCATTAACCATATACACAGAGCATATTTACATAAATCCTTAATCCTGAATAATTCACCTATATCCTTCACCGAATTTTGAAATCCTCAAAATTCAATCCCAATAACATCAAATGCATACACTCATTTTCTATCTAGATCTTTTATTTGACCTTAAATCAATCATTTAAGATTTTCATAAATTGTCTAATTTCTCGGGTTGTCACAAAATTAGGGTACGTACCTGGTATATCGAAGAGGTGAGGATATCTTGACTTCATCTTAAATTCTAACTCCCAGGTCATTTCTTCCACATCGTGGTTTCTCCACAAAACTTTGACTTGAGGTATAACCTTGGAGCGTAGAATATGATCCTTCTGATCCATGATTTTAACAGGTAACTCTTCATACGTTAAATCTTCCTCTATCTCGTCCGGTTCTAATTCAATAATGTGGTTCGGGTCTTTCACATATTTACGTAACATAGATATGTGAAAAAACGTTATGAACACGAGACATACTTGGCGGTAAGGCGAGTCTATAGGCCACAGTTCCTACTCGATCGAGGATTAAAAATGGGCCAATGAATCGAGGGTTGAGCTTTCCTCTCTTTCCAAATCTCATAATTCCCTTCCATGGAGCAACACGTAACAACACATGATCTCCAATATTGAATTCCACGTCCTTTCGATGAAGATCAGCATATCTCTTTTGTCGATCTTGTGAGGTTTTTATACGTTGTCCGATCGTTTGAATCTTATCCGTAGTCATACGAACCAATTCCGGTCCCAACAACGTTGTTTTACCCACCTCATCCTAGCATACTGGAGAACGACACTTTCTTCCATACAACGCCTCAAATGGAGCCATGCAAATACTTGCTTAATAACTGTTGTTGTAGGAAAACTCCACCAATGGTAGGAACTTATCCCAAATTCCCTTGAAGTCAAGGACACGGAGTCTTAATAGATCGAGTTTGAATTGTCCTCTCCGACTGCCCGTCCGTCTGAGGATGATATGCCGAGCTAAATTGTAAATCAATGCCCATAGCTTTTTGCAAACTAACCCAAAATCTTGAAGTGAATCTTGGGTCTCGATCAGAAACTATGGATACTAGTATACCATGAAGTCTTACAATCTCGTTTATGTATATACGAGCAAGACGTTCAAGTGAATAAGTTTCTCGTATAGGTAGGAAATGAGCAGACTTGGTCAATCTATCAACAATGATCCAAATTGCATCTATGCCTTGAGAAACCTTGGGAAGACCAGTAACGAAATCCATGGTATTGTGTTCCCACTTCCATTCTGGAATTTCAAGTGGTTGCAATGGACCTTTTGGTACTTGATGTTCTGCCTTGACTCGTTGACAAGTTAAATACCTTGAGATAAATTCTGCTATCTCTCTCTTCATATTGCTCCACCAAAATGTATGTCGAAGATCACGATACATTTTGGTACTCCCAGGATGGATTGCAAACGGTGTGTTGTGCGCCTCCATCATGATTTTATACTTTAAATCAGGGTTATTAGGAACACAAAGTTTGGAGTTGACTTGAAGTATTCCTTCTTCATCGATTCTTGCTTCCGGCATAGCACCTTCTTGTACTTTCTTCTTCATACGCATCAGCTCCAGGTCTGTATCTTGAGCAGCTTTAACTTTATCGATTAAAGCCGGTTCTACTCGTATATTCGCCATCATCACATGGGACCTTGGAGTCTTTATCTCTAACTCCATCCTTTGCAAGTCATACAAAATGGGCCTTTGCGTTGACAATATTACACTCGTACCCGCATATGATCTTCTACTCAGTGCATCAGCTACTACGTTCGCTTTTCCAGGATGGTATTGAATAGTATGATCATAATCTTTCAACAGTTCTAGCCAACGTCGTTGCCGCATGTTGAGTTCCTTTTGAGTGAAGAAATATTTGAGGCTTTTATGATCCGTATAGATCTCCACTTTCTCCCCATACAGGTAATGCCTCCAAATTTTAAGCGCAAAAACGACAGTTGCCAACTCTAGATCATGAGTAGGATAATTCCTCTCATATTCTTTGAGTTGCCGTGAGGCATAGGCTATGATTTTCCCATGTTGCATGAGAACACATCCTAACCCTTTGCCCGAAGCATCACTGTAGATGACAAATCCCTCCGAGCCAGATGGTATTGTCAGAACAGGTGCTAAAATGAGTCTCCTCTTGAGTTCTTGAAAACTCTTCTCACATTCCACGCTCCAATCGAATTTTGTATCTTTTCGAGTCAGCTGAGTTAATGGAGTAGCGATTCGAGAAAACCCTTCTATGAATCTTCGATAATAACCAGCTAAGCCGAGAAAGCTACGTACTTCGGTCACTGATTTAGGTTGCTCCCAGCTTTGAATTGCTTCAAATTTTTGTCGGGTTCAACAGATATCCCATGATTTGATATCACGTGCCCAAGGAATGCAACTTCCTCAAGCCAGAACTCGCATTTCTTCAACTTGGCATATAGCTTGTTTTCACGAAGTTTTTGGAGTATTAGCCTCAAGTGTTTCTCATGATCTTCACGGCTTTTGGAATATATGAGGATGTCATCAATAAAGATGACCACAAAATGATCTAAATATTCCTTGAATACTCGGTTCATCATATCCATGAAGGCACCAGGAGCATTAGTCAATCCAAAAGACATGACTAGGAATTCATAATGCCCGTACCGAGTTCTGAAAGCAGTCTTTGGAATGTCATCGGTTTTAATCTTCAACTGATGATAGCCGGAACGAAGATCAATCTTCGAAAAGAATTTGGCGCCTTGCAACTGATCAAACAGGTCATCAATGCGAGGCAACGGGTACCTATTTTTTATGGTGACATGATTCAACTCCCGATAATCAATACAAAGTCGCATACTTCCATCTTTCTTCTTCACGAATAGAACAGGAGCACCCCAAGGATACGGACTAGGTCGAATGAAACCGATGTCTAACAATTCCTGCAGTTGGGTTTTTAACTCCTGAAGTTCAATAGGAGCCATTCAATATGGGGCTTTAGAAATGGGTTTTGTACCGGGTTCAAGATCGATACCAAACTCGATTTCACGCTCCGGGGGTAGGCCATGAAGTTCTTCGGGGAATACGTCAGGAAATTTATTAACAACAGAAATATCATTCAGAACTGACGTATTTTTGTTTAGATCCGTGACATGAGCTAAGAAAGCTTGACATCCATTTTTCAATAAACGAATAGCTTTATGGCTTGAAATGACATTGATTGATTTTAATGGTTTAGTTGTTTGAATTCACATAATAGGTTAGTTAGGAATATGAAAACTAACAACTTTACGAAAATAATCAATTTTTGCATGATGAGTAGTTAACCAATCAATCCCTAGAATCATGTCAAATGCAAGTATTTTCAATGAAATAAGATCGACAGGTAATGTGAGGGTGCCAATTTGAACCAAACAAGACTTATAAACAGTGGATGTAATAAAGGTTTCTCCCAACGGAGTTTCAACAGATAAGTCAAAGTTTAATTTCTCCGGAGTCAAATTTAATCGTTGAGCTCAAGTAGGAGAAATAAAAGAATGGGTAGAACCAGTATCAAATAAGGTTTAGACTTCGCTAGAGTTTATGATAAACTTACCCATGATGACCTCGTTCGGGTTCCTTTCTTTCTGGGAGGTCACAACAAATGCTCTCCCTTGCACCACCGGCTTTGACTTTTCTGGGACGGCCTTTGGTGCCTCCATCCTAGCTGAACTTGTCCTCGGTGAATGACAAAATCAGGCTAGGTGACCGTCTCTTCCACAATTATAACACGCTTTGGATGGCATCGCGCAGTTTGGACTGATATGTCCCTCCCCTCCGCATTTGAAGCATATGATAGGTGGTCGTTCTCCTTCCTTAACCACGGTTGCTGGTGCTGACGCCTTTCCATCATTGTTGAATCTCCTTTTCTTGAAATGTCCATTTTTACTATCTTGGCCATGATTACCACCAAAGTGGTTACCATTTCTGGCATGTTGATTCCCTCCATGTTTGTTGTCATCGCTTCGACGACTGATACCACTGGTATTTTCATGCGGCCGGCTTCTTTCTCTTGGTTGCGTTGACTCGTTACCGCGCTCCAATAACTGAGCCCTATTTATAACATCTGAGTACAAACACAGTTTATGAGAAATAAGATATTGACGTATCTCCGGTTTCAAACCTCTTAAAAACATTTGTGTCATTCGCTCCTCATTATCGACCAAATGGGATGCAAACCGGGATAACTCCAGCAAATTTAGCCTAGTATTGCGACACAGTCATATTATTTTGCTCGAACTTGATAAACTCCACCTCTTTCATGTGACGAATACTTTCGGGAAAGTACTTGTCGTTGAATAGATCTTGGAACTTCTCCCAAGACATCTTGAGTGCGTCAGGCTGGGTACGTTTTACAGATTCCCACCAGTAATCTGCCTCTTCACGCAACATGAAGGTGGCGCAGGGAACCTTTTGCTCCTCGGAGCATCCCAAGACATCAAATATCTTGGTGATCTGCTTTATCCACGCTTCCGCCTTAAGTGGTTTTGACTCTCCAATAAACTCGGGTGGTCCCAGCTCTTTGAACTATTTAGCGGTGACCATTCGAGAGTTTCTAGTGTTTCCACTTGTATTTTGAACAGGAGCCGCTCTCGCCTGATGTTGCATGAATTGCATAAAGCCTCTGAATATTCCATCGTTCATCATTTGGTCAGTGTTGTTGTTTGCATGAGAATTGTCGCCTTCCTGATGCACATTATTCTGATTGTTGATCTGTGGAGACTCAACGGTCTCTTATGCCCCATTGTTATTCTCAATATTCTCGGATGCCATTTTCAAATACTTCCACAAAACAAGGGTTAATTGACATGCAACATTTATCTATATACTCTGACCAACCAATTAAATACCAACATTTATCTCTATACTCTGCCGTTAATGAATATTTATGTATTCATTAATGGTCATGATCATGCCAACAACTGTCCATCAATGCACTACGGGCTAATGAGGACTTTTACTACATCATTTGTAACATTACGGTCATGATTACACCGAATAATCCCTAGTCATAATCATACCAAGTCCATCTATGCACTACAGGCCACAGATGACTTTCAAAAATATATAAACATGAGGATGATGACAATGATATAAGAATTCAATAAAACAAGTTCAAGAATTAATTTATACAGGAACTAATAATGTCCAAATTGTCAACATGATACTGCTTTGTAGAGTAAAATTCAAGAATGCTCAGAAGAATATTTCCATGAAAAGATACTGGATGAAGCGCAAATATCAAGGATATTCCACTAATTTCATGGAGTATAGAAGTCAAAACCTTAACCAACTGAGTATAACAAGGAATAGAATAACAAAAGAAATCACCAGCCATGCGATAGACCGCACAGGCAGGTTATTCCAACAGAATAATAAATAACGGAATCAGGTCCGGCGTAAAACGCACAGACATGATATTCCAACAGAATAATAAAGACGGAATTAGGTTCGGCATAAAACGCAAAGACAGGTTATTCCAACAGAATAATAAAGACGGAATTAGGTTCGGCGTAGAACACACAGACAGGATGTTCCAATAGAATGATAAATAATGGAACCAGGTCCGGCGTAAACGCACAGACAGGATGTTCCAACAGAATGGAATAACAGAAGAATTTCACCAAGTATAGGGTAGCCCGCATATACAGGTTATTCCAATAGAATAATAAAGAATGGAATAACAGAAGTTCTCTTCATGGATAAGAAAGAAATAATACTCCCTACCTTGGTAAAACTGGATACTGGAATAGTGAGGTAGCAGACTTCTCTTCTTCTTTCTCTCTATAATTTCTCTCTATAATAATCGCTCTAAAGCTTTTGTGAATTGGTGAGAAATGAAGGAAGAATGAGCTTCTATTTATAGGAAAAATATAGTTTCGATAATTGCACATTTTGGGGCTCAAAAAATTATAGTACAATACCTCCAACTTTTCTTTTATTTTTAATTTAGTCCTGCAAGTATTATCAAACTTACACCACCTCCCCTAATAGTAAATAATGTGAATCAATAGTTCAATCATGTGAATCAATAGTATAATCATGTGAAAAATACAAATTACAGTATAGTACCTCCATTTTTAACTTAGTCATGCAAGTATTATCAATCTTGCACCAACTCCCCAAATAGTAAATAATGTGATTTAATAGTACACAATGTGAACAAATAGTTATATAAGCATGTGAATTAGTAGCAATTAATTACTCATTTATCCGATAAATTACCCGATTTATCAATATAACCCCTAGACATCAATTATCATCGGAATAGATGTCGATTTCCACTAACACAAATAATCCCAACACAATGGAACTATCAAAATTCATTTTTAATCAACACAACTTATTCATCATTAATATTATAACTCACAATATTTAACAACCAGGTCGTTCCCAGGAAAGAGGGGGCTTTCCGATAAGGATTTCTAGACCTCTCCTTATTGGCGCGCAATTAGGTGATCAAACCTCTCCTTGATAGAATTTTTAGACATTGTCAATATTGCAAATAATAATATGAATAACTTTGTCGTCTCAATTATTGATTTAATAATATAATATATTATGCAAATGATATTGTGACAATAATTGAATCAATAATATGAGAGATATGATGCAGCAATTATTGTAGCAATAATTGAGTATAACTGAGTGACTTCTCACGTAAGCATCAATAATCAATAATGTGTGCTACTATGCAACCACGCGTATTACTGTACTTTTAACACCGGGTGTTTCAACAGTTAATGGTAAAACTTCCGACGTTATTTACATAACGTATTTTTGTCATTTTCTCAATCCGATAATAATTCCGTTATGGGGGTCCACCAATGATTGTGCCGTTGTACGAATATTCCCTATTAAAACGAATATTCCCTGTTAAAACGAATATTCCCCGACCAATCGAATATTATATAACCACTTGCTTACTTTGCAAAATTTGTAAATAATACCCACAACTATAATATTATATCATATCCACACCATAATATTCAAAAATATATTTGGAGAGAATTTAATCTTTATTCATAAAAGTTGGGGTCTTACAATAGTTATCTAAAAAGGGGTTGAATAGATATATTAAATTCTTTTTCGAAATACTTGTTAGTTTTGATAATGACTTAGACACAGCGGAATTATGAGTTGTTTTTTTCTCCTTTAAGATTTAATGAGTTAATGAGTGGTAAGCAGTTATAGCAATTAGAAAAGACACAGTGATTTTAAGTGGTTCAGAGCACTTAAAGCTCCTAGTCCACTCTTCTACTCCTCGAGTAGGAAATCCACTAAGGATATATTTATAATTTTTGAATCTCACAGATTCCTTCAAGACCAGCAGTCTTGGAACTTCTTAGTTCACTTTTGAACTTTTCAAGTCTAGCAGACTTGGTACTTCACAGTTCACTTAGAACTCTGCAAGTCCTTCTGACTTGGAACTTCTCACTTCACTTGAAAGTAGTTGAGTTCTTGTGTGGTGCTACTTAGTTGTCGTTAAGCTTATGTTCGAATGAACTGAGTAGCTCATTAAGCTTTCTCTTTCAGATCTTAGAGTTGAGCGTTGAGTGTTCTTCAGCGTTTTTGTTCAATTCGTGTTTAGTTTTATCATCTACTGATGTTTTACGTATATGAGGTCTTTGAAATATATCCGTTGAAGACATCTGTTGAAGAATTAAATGTGTTTGACATTTCTGAGCTTTGATGGAGGCTTTTTGCACAACTTCTTATTTGCAGTTTGGCCCACTGACACAGCAGATTTCTGTCTCGCCTAACATCTGAAAAGATGTTTTCTGCTGACTCATAGTACTTTCCTTAGCTTCTTCAATACGTTTCTTTGTTGTATACTAAGGATGACTGTTGACATTGGGACTGTCGAGGACTTCAACGTCTATAATCCATTCCACATTTGTTGGGATTTATTCTTTAAACAAATGGGCAAGGCTCGATGCTTCTGATGCAGACAGATGATGCTCTACGATTCTAATCGTGGTGTCTAGCCACCTTGGTGCTTGATCTGATACTAGTAACGAGAACCCTATAATTTCTCTTAAGTACTGGCACACTATGATCTTCACTTAATTGGCTTGCAGACTCTATGCTTCCGAGAGCACACTACGATTCCGGGAGAGGCCCTTCAAAGCAGACACACTACGATTCTCAATGCTCTATGATTATGCCTTGGCTTCTGCAATCTCTTAATCAGATTGATAGACTACAATTCTGTTGAATCCTATCTATTACATCTTAAGATATAGATCAACCTAACAGCTTTGATCTCTTCATCTATACATTCATTTACAAAATGATAAACATTAATAGCTTAGATCAACCTAACAATTTTGATCTAACACTAAGTCCTTGTACATATATTCCTTGAAGGACTTTACATATAATCATGAATATTTACTTTCAACATCAAATTTAAATATGCAATCTCCCAAGAGTTTCTTTTTCTACCTATATGATGAAGGGAGAGGCAAACCAGGCTAGGGCTGGGATAGAAAACCTAACGTGGACACAGTTTAAGGAGATTTTCTTCAAGAACTACTTTCCCACGAGTATGTAGTAGAGGATGGAGATGAGGTTCCTAGAACTGAAATAAGGGAAAATGATTGTTCCCCAATATGATGCCAAGTTTAATAAACTGGCGAGGTTTGCTCCACATCAAGTGGACACGGAGGTGAGAAAGGCTAGGAGATTCGAGTAAGGCTTGAAACCCTAGCTCTATAGCCAGATATTAGTGTTCCAAAGTAATTCTTTTGGAACCATTCTAGAGAAGGAAATAATTTCCGAGGGTGGTAACGAGGCTCTAAGCCAATACCACAGAGAGAAGAAGAACAAGAATAAGGTATAAGGGGGAGTGAAAATCGAGGGAGCCAGTGGTAGTGGCAATGGGCAGAAGAGGAAGGGTTTTAACTCTGGGAATACTGGAGTAAAGCAAGGAGATCCTAAGAAGAGGATGGAGGTATGCAAGAACTGTGGGAAGACTCACTTAGGAGTTTATCTCAAGGGAAAAGCAGTATGCTACAACTATGGACAGGAGGGGAAAATTTTACCTAATTGTTTAAGTCCGAAGAAGAACCAGAGATGCTTCGTATGTGGATCAACTAATCAATGGCGTAGAATTGCCCGAAGAAGGAGATGGATGGGATTAAGGGCGCTAATAGCGGTAAGTTAGCTATTGGTGGTCCAGCTCAGACGAGTAGGTCGATGGCCCGCACCTTTAACATGATGGTCCAAGATGCAGTTGCATCAGGGGATGTAGTTGTAGGTATTATCCCAATCAATGATATAAATGGTTATGTGTTGTTTGATTCGGGTGCTACTTGTTCTTTCATAGCGTGTGATTTTTCTAGACGATTAGGATTACTTCCCGAAAGATTTCATGTACCTTTGAATATCAAGGTAGCAAACGAAGAAATAATTCATGTTGAAAATATTCATAGGCATTGTTGTGTATAAATACGAGGTTGTAAATTATCAATAGATTTGATACCGATACAGTTGGGAGAATTCGATGTAATTCTCGGGATGGATTGGTTGTTCAACCATGGTGCAATTATAGATTATCAAAAGAAATGTGTAAACATTAGAACGTTGAGATAGCCTAATGTAGTGTTTTACGGTAATAAATCATCAGGATGTTCGTGTAGTCTTACCATGACACAAACTAGGAAATTGTTGAGGAAGGGTTGTGTAGGTTATTTGTGTCATGTTGTTGATACCTAGAGAGTGGGAGCAAAGATGGAACAAATACCTATAGTTAAAAAATTCATGGATGTATTTCCAAGCGAATTACCAGGTCTTCCACCGGATAGGGAGATCGAAATTGTAATAGATATTATGCCAGGAGTGGCACCAGTTTCAAGGGCACCGTATCGTATGACGCCAGTGGAGATGAAGGAGTTGATGGTTCAGTTACAAGAACTTTTGGATAGAAAGTACATACAACTGAGTGTTTTATCAGTGGGGAACACCGATATTGTTTGTGAAGAAGAAGGACGGATCGTTGAGACTTTGTATCGACTACCAAGAGTTGAACAAGTTAACGATAAAGAATAAATACCCATTGCCCAGAATCGATGATCTCTTTGATCAGTTAAAAGGGGCAAAGTATTTTTCTAAGATAGATTTATGAACGGGGTATCATCAATTGAAGGTTAGAAAGGAGGATGTACCTAAGACGGCATTCAGGACTCGTTACGGTCATTACGAGTTTTTGGTGATGTCATTTGGGTTGACGAATGCACCAGCTGTATTTATGGATATGATGAACAGAGTGTTCAAACAATATTTGGACAAGTTCGTCGTAGTATTTATCGATGATATTCTAGTCTATTCTAAGATGCCAGAAGATCACACTGAACACCTAAGATTAGTGTTTGAGACATTAAGGAAAGAGAAGTTATATGCGAAATTCATTAATATGAATTTTGGCTAGAAAGGGTACAGTTTTTAGGACATGTTATCGACCGAGATGGAATTTTAGTGGACCCAGCGAATGTGGAAGCAGTGATTAATTGGGAACAACCAAAAATGTCGACTAAGGTATGGAGTTTCCTAGGGTTAGCGAGATACTATCAAACATTTATCCAAGATTTTTCTAAGATAGCTACTTCGTTGACTAATTTGACAAGGAAAAATTTGGTTTCCGAATGAGACGGAATTAAAGGATGAAGTGTTATAAGAGGCTCATAGTTCGAGGTACTCGATTCATCCTGGTAGTAATAAGATGTATCAAGACCTTCGACAGAGTTTTTGGTGGCCGAACATGAAGAGAGAGATAGCAGAATATGTGAGTAGGTGCTTAACTTGTCAAAAAGTTAAGGCCAAACATCAACGACCAAGTGGCTTTTTATAGTCATTGGAGATTTTGAAATGGAAGTGGGAGCATATCACGATGGACTTTGTGGTGGGACTTCCAATTACTCAGAAAGGGTATAACGCGATTTGGGTAATAGTGAACCGGTTGACGAAGTCAGCTCACTTTTTACCAATAAGAGTTAAGTTTAATTTAGATCAGTTAGCTAAACTTTATGTTAATGAAATTTTTACCAGACATGGGGAACCAGTTTCGATAGTGTTAGATCATGATCCACAATTCATATCAAACTTTTGGAGAAGTCTGCAAGAACAGATGGGAACGCAGTTGAAGTTAAGTACATTGTATCATCCACAAACAGATGGGTAGAGCGAAAGGACAATTCAGACGTTATAAGATATGTTGAGATCTTGCACTATGAATTTCAAAGGTAGTTGGGATGATCATCTACCGTTAGTAGAGTTTACGTATAACAACAGTTATCATGCAAGTATAGGCATGTCGCCTTACGAAGCTTTATACAGACGGAAGTGCATAACACCATTGTGTTGGGACGAAGTAGGAGAACGTCGAATGCTAGGACCTGAATTGGTGCAGCAAACAGAAGATATAGTTAAGTTGATACGACTGCGACTGGTAGCAGCTCAAGACAGATAGGAGAAGTATACAGATTCCCATCGAATGAACAGAGAGTTTGAAGTAGGCTCGTACGTATTTCTAAAGGTATCTCACTGGAAAGGAAAGATACGCTTTGGAAAGAAGGGAAAGTTAAGTCCAAGGTTTATAGGACCTTTCAAGATATTAAAAAGGGTAGGAGAGGTAGCTTACGTGGTAGCATTACCTCCAGAGTTAGAACGAATAAATAATGTATTTCATGTATTTGTGTTACGTCCTTATAAGCCAGATTATAAGCACGTAATAGAATATGAGCCTATTCGTATTGAGAAGGACTTGACGTATGAAGAAATGCCTATTCAAATCGTTGATAGGAAAGAGCAAGTTCTGAGGAATAAAGTTATACCTTCGGTAAAGGTGTTATGGAGGAACCACGATGCCGAAGAAGCAACGTGGGAACTTGAAGAAAAGATGAAGAAGAATTACCCTCAGTTATTTGTTTAATTTATAAGCGAGATTCTGGGGACAGAATCCTTATAAGGGGGAAGAATTTGACAACCGAGAAAATCGGATTATTTGTAAAATAAGTTTATTTGATTAAATAATGAATAAAATTATAATATATGTTATTATAATGAGTAAACAAGATGAATGTTGTTTTATAACCTAAAAGTGTCGTAAAATCGTAGTATTCTGGCTACGTGGTAGAATAAAGGTGTTGGAATTTCCAAGACGAAAATAAAAGCTTTCTGAGAAATTCTCCTAAAAACATTATTCATCTATTTCTGCTCGGGAATTATTTTTGAACTTCCGAGAAATACGTAACGATAGAATAATAAGGAAGGATGGATTATGTAATAATAATTCAGTTATGACAAACGTAGTTTTTCGCTTGCGTACTAAGTTTGAGAATGTTAATGAAAGTAAAGAGAGTGAATGATGATCGTATGATAAGCAAGTATTATACAAGGCAACGAATATGAGTATGATACGAAGTATTGTACTATAGTATATATGAAAGATGATATAACGTATATGACGAAAGATTATACGAACTAATATACGAGAAGAATACGAAGATTTTTCGTAAAAAGCCTTAAGCTAATTGTAATGGACTTGTAGGATTTGTGTAGGAATTGGGTAAGTCAAGTGCAATCTTGTTAAGGCCCAAAGATTAATAATGCAAGCCCAACATTAGACCCAAAGTTAATTAAACTTAAGCCCGAACCAAGAACTAGACTCGTGGATCGAACCGATAGGGCACCAGGTGAGAAAAACACATGGGGAAACCCATGTGGGGCCCCCATAGGTGAGTAATGGTTGGCCACTTGGTGGCCAAGAAAAGGATAAGTGTTGTGGTGGGCAAGTAATGAATAGTAAGGAGGTGGAAAAGTGTGGAGGTGGGATGGCTTAATGACCATTATGCCCTCACTTGGAAAATCTATAAATAGGTGGCTTGGATTTTCATTTTATGCCTTGTTCATTTCACCAGCACCTTAGAGCTTATACTATTGAGAGAAAGTGAGAAGTGTATTGCTAATTCAAGAAGAAAAGAAGAAGAAAGAAAGTTAAGAACACAAAGGAAGGAATCCTCAACCATTAATCTTCATCTCTTCATTGTTAGTTTGATAGAGAAGTGATTATTGGTGGAGCATGTATGATAAGGAGTAACAAGGATAGCTATTATTGGACTAAAATCTTAATAAACCATGTTACAAGTGAATCATAATCTTAGAGTTATGAACTAATGAAGAACATATGAAGAATTGTCATTTTGTTGTTGATGGACAAGTTTAAAACCATCGGGTATAGGATTAGATGAAATATGTTTGGTTAGGATGATAGAATGATGGAATGAATTCATTTTAAATGGTGTAAAAAATCTCATGTATCGAAGTTATGGCAAAATTTACGAGATTAGACGATAATCTATCAAAATATTATCAATGTTGTTATCTTTTGCCTAATGTTTTGGTATAGATTTCAAAGAAAGACTGAGTATGAATAAACAAATGTTTTTTCGTCAAACAACAGACACGTGAGCTTGCCAAAACTTAAACGTAGATACGTTTAAAGAAGTAGTATTGTACAACATAGAGTACTATAGGTTGATCACCTAGACGTGCTTGTAAGATATGTCGGACTTACGAACTTGGTGTTAGGTTGTCCTTTTCAAAAAAGAATGAAATGCTCAAGGTCTTGGACCAAAAATTTATGTTTAACGAATGTTGCTCATTGTGAAATGTTTTAAAGAAAAGAGAAGTGCTATTTTGAATTATTTATAGTACTTCATAACTATTGATTCAGTTTGAGAAGATATATGATTCAAACATATTGCTTAAATGAAATTGTCATACTTGTTGAGCTAGTTATGCTCACTCTTGCTTGAACCATATTAATGCAATTAAGACCAAATGAACTAAAGGATCTAGTAAAGATAAAGGGACCAATAGTTATTTTGTAATAGCATAGTATGAACTATGTATTTATTTGATATTATAACAAAGAACATATGTAATGGTTACAAAGAACCTGGGAAAGGAAATATTATTTTGGAATATATAGAAGACATATTCATTCTTTTGAGGTATTTCAATTGAATGTATGTGTGAACTGTAGCACCGTATAGCACCATTTGTCGGGTTGGAAGATACCCGGATTTGGGGGCGTTACAACATTAGTGCTTGATCCGGAACTAGTAGATGAGAACACTACGATTTCTCTTAAGTACAGGTAGACTACGATCTTTG
The DNA here is from genome assembly GCA_020205505.1 of Panax japonicus. Taxonomy (NCBI): domain Eukaryota; kingdom Viridiplantae; phylum Streptophyta; class Magnoliopsida; order Apiales; family Araliaceae; genus Panax; species Panax japonicus. The sequence goes on from CM035111.1 coordinate 16,538,467, forward strand.
TTTGCTTAATTTGCAGACTCTACACTTTCGAGAGCACACTACGATTCTTGAGTTAACTCGGTAGGCGTTTGGACCACTCTACGATTTTTGGAGAGGCCCTCCAAAGCAGACAGATTACAATATCTCGATGCTCTACGATTTTACCTTGGCTTCTGCAAACTCTTGACTAGCTTGACAGACTACAATTCTGTTGAAGCCTATTTATTAAATCTCAAGACATAGATCAACCTAAAAGCTTTGATCTTTTCTTCTATACATTAATTTATAGAATGATAAACATTAAAGCTCAGATCAACCTAATAAGTTTAATCTACCACTATGTCCTTGTACATGTATTCCTAGAAGGACTTTACATATAATCATGAATATTTACTTTCAACATCAAATTTAAATATGCAATTTCCCAACAGAATCTATCTCGGAAGTATAGTATTCGAGTCGTATGCCCTAATATTCTAATACCTAGGATTAAGAGAAGAGCATATAGAGGAAGGTTGGATGTAATTCAAGTACATAAATACGGACCATGGTGACTGCGACTCAACCGGTTATCAATGTGTTTCTCTTTCTCAATGAAGAATATCTCTTAATGAGCTTCCCAATTCTACTGGACGCGCCTGGATTCATAAAAGTAAAGTGTAGCAAAACCTTGGGAATTTTAATTGAGCTCATATTCATCAGGAATTAGGTTCAAGCTTTCCCCAACCCCTTATCATCAATGAACTCAGTGGGAATAAAGGTGTTCCAAATCAATTTAGCACCCCTTTTCAGTAAGGGAGCAAAAGGTCAGTGTTGGGTAAAATCTAATTATAGATAGCACGCAAGTATATGTGGTCAACAAGTAATATAATAGTAAGTAGAGTATCGTTCCCTCAGAGACTGTAAATAGAATTAAATTTCACAATTACCAATTTCCTATTAATCCTAATTTTATTCAACTAATCAATTTCCAGTTTATAACTAAAAGTATTAAAAATAATAAAATCACCAAACAATCAAGAAACGCTAAAAACTGAATTTTCAAACAAATAATGGAGAATTAGGCTTTCGACTTCACTCTAAGCATCACTCGGATTATTACACCTTTATTCCAGTTTAACTCACTGTCTCAATTTATTAATCAAGAACACGTATGTAGAATTAGCCACCTCTCGATGTACTATTACCGTATTAACCCAAATCCACAATTAAGATAGAATTAAGCTAAACACCTTAATCAACTAACCCGCTATATCTCTATGTGAATTACAATTAAAGAATGTTTAAGTTCAAGCTCTTTATCTGATTACATGCGATGTCAAGCATATCTCTACCCTAACATTCATTAAGATTCTGTTCAATCACATAAATCAAGAACAAATGCTATATTAACTAAGTCTACACCTGTACTTTATCTCTCGAGTTCATACAAGTCCACAAAGAATCGTTGATCAGGCAATTCATAAATTCATGCTCAAGTTAATATAGATAAACCGGATAATAGCTTATTAAACTGAAATCAAAGATTACATAATCATCGTTCCACTTAAAGATCCGTCTTAAGCCTAAAAAGTGGTTCATAATAAATGATATAATAACTAAATAAATTAAAGATAACATCTTCTCAATTACAAATATAAACTAAAGTAAAAGAATAACGCAGAACACCGTTCACTTTAGCCTTAATCCGCAATCGATATGAAAGTCCTCAAAATCTTCACTCCATTGCTCAATATCAAATTCTATAATTTATCGATGTCAATTGCTTTGCATGAAGGTGATTTTGTTGTTTGTTGCTCAATATATATATATATATACCACCACAAAGTTCTAGCCGAAATCATATGCTATTAAGAGTCCATATGTTATCCCAAGTCTTCAAGTCCACATTCCAGCAGAGTTCAAAGCAAGGTAGGATGGCCAGAATTCGGCACCCCCCGCCTGGCGGGGGTGTATACGTGAAAATAGCCCGCCCCGGTGGGCGTGGCTTCTGCTAAATACTATTGAAGAGCCCCCCCCCCCCCCCCCCCGCCCCCGCGGGGGTGGGTTCTACTTCCTGACTTGACTGAACTTCATGCTTGCTTCCATACTTGCTCCAGATGACTCCCTTCTTTTGTAGCTTGCTAACTAACCATCCTACACAAAAATAACAATAAACAAGTAAAAATGAATATGAAAGCAAGGAATTAACAATGATTAAGCTTGAAATGAACATCGATTTGTGGATATAAAATCCACTTATCAAAATCCCCCAAACTTAAACTGTGCTAGTCCTCGAGCACAAAACAGACTAACATGCGATGCAATGTAAGGATATGTAATGTATCTAATATAAATGTCACCGAATCCAGCAATATCACAGAATCAAATCTATTCCTAACTAATGGGTACTGTATTTGTTTACTTAACCCTAATTTCATCATTGGCCATAATAAAATGAACTACAACACTGCTGAATATATGCAAAATTAACACAATAGTTAAATTAAAAAAATTAATATAGGCCAAACATAAAATAACAATAAAAACTAAATATGCACCTAAGCTACTATGCAACTATATGATTACATGAATGCTTAAAACTACATGCAAAACTAAAGTTCAATAACAAATGTAACCTAACTAATGACATTATGCATGCAAACATAAAATGCAAAATAAAACTAACTCCCCCAAACTTGATAACAACAATGTCCTCATTGTATGGATAACGCAATAAAATATGTGAGAACTTCCCTGTAATCGACTAAGTCTGAGGTGGTGGTGGTGGTGGTGGTTGATCTTCTTCTTCCGAATCACTAGGTGGAAACCTTGGCATTGGCATAAGCTGCTGGTATGGAAATTGGTCAGTAGGATTGAAGCTTTGGAGCGTCGTGTTCAAAGATGCAAACGACAAGTTCATTGCATCAAACATATGGTCTTATCTCTCTGTAAGCCACCTCATCTCCCTTCGTGCTACCTTGTTGTGCTCCTCCATTTGTCGCTGAAATGCAAGAAACTGAGGGTTAGATATGGCGTCGAAAGATGGTTCTACCTCAGTTCCTTTCTCTCCCATAGTCTCGTCCTAATCATCTGAGGAGTCTTCAGCGTCAACTTCGTCCTCTGAAGCTGATGGAAATACAAAACCTAACCCTCGAGGATGCGATTCACCACCGGCCCACACCGAATACCGCGCTATCATTCTGGAATCTAGTAGCTGCAGCGGTATTTGGGTGGGTTCATCGTCAGACCATCGAACTCCTTCTTAGCAACACAACCCACAAATGAGTGATGGGAGTGGCAAGTCGCCCAAAAAATTACCTCGCAAGCATCGGCGAATAGAAAAATTGATTATGGCCCCGACGTCAATGATGAAATCTTGCATAATCACATATAATAGTAGAGCCTTTTCTTTGGTGACATCAGAGGTGTGTGTGGATGGAAATAATTTGGCACATAAAAAGGCATACCATATCTTACCATACCGACTGAGATCCTTACTGTGAAAAACTGTGCCCCCTTTTCGACCGTTGATCCATGTTGTTCTCGTCTTAGTCATTTCTTTGAGAACAGCCTCGAAGTCAGGATCGAAATTACGCGAATGAGCATATTGGCACGGTCTAGGCACTCGTAGCTGATAATAGGTGTTGATGGCATCGGCACTGAACAGGACCAATGTAACACCCCTTTTCCGAAAAGGAAAAGGGATGTCACGCACAAAACATAATAAACATAAACCTCTAATAAATCTCAAAATATCTCCAATGAAATTGAACACTAATTGTCACATACTCCGATTTAAATAGAAGGAACTCCATACTTACATGATCTCTACTAATAAGAAATAAATGCCAAAATGGTCCAAAACATCCATATACAAAATATTAGGAAAACCAAGTCTAATAATAAGTCTTAAAAGCTAATCCACTCTTTTGGATCAAAGGTAGCTCTCATCACACATATCTTGATCACCCCTGATTACCTACCGGAAAAAGAACACATCATGAGCAAATTGCCTAGTACGGATATGAAAATGCATATATATAAACAATATATATATATAGATATATGTGTACCGAAAGAACTGAATGAACGAACAATTACAACTACTAATCAAACATGAATATATCGAAATTGGTGAGACAAGGTACATATGATTAACACTGTCGAACCGACAACTATAGCCAACAGAATCCCAAATAAATGAAGCTGGATCAAATGGTTATACGGTAACAATTTCATATTAAGCTCAAATACAAATAGCCAAAGGCTAACAAAATACATTGGTACCATGATGTATACAAATCAAATCGGATAGTACGCACGACACATACATCACTAATCCGCCAAACAAATCGAATCAAATGAAATACTGGGTCGACCCATATGTATCCTTAACAAATATATCAAATGGCCAAAGCTAATACCCAGATCATACAAAAGGATACACCGTGGACTAATCACACTACCACGGAAGGTGTTATGCCCTTGTGTCAAGAGGACATGCCTATGGTACCCCCGTAGGTGGTTAGCTCAAGTATACCCTAGGGATCAAACTACAAAATGTAAGCCAACAGGGGTTCAAATCACAAGGCTTACATGACCATATTCAAATGAAATTGAATTATCAAATACAAATATTATTAATTGTCACAATATATCAATGATCAAAATAACTCTCAAATGTGAACGAAAATATAAGAACAATGGTACAAACGAATAATGTCTCCAAAACATACTGACATGATTAACTAGTTCAAAGAGTACAAATACGAATTTTAATATCAACGCCAAAATGAAACTGTCACAATAAATTGGACAGCAAAGAATAATCCTAAGAAGAAATACCAAATTTTTAAACGAATAATAAAAACGAGCGAATCATATTTAAAAGAGTCTCGCTGAAAAAGTACGGAATTTGTACCTTAATATAGTATCAAAATAATTCATCAAATCCAAATATCACCCGCTACACTCCCTCAATCCGATCTAATTAAAGAAAATAATAATACAGTTATAAATTACTTATTAATAACTATAATTTCTAATAATAGGAAATTATTCCTCAATTTACATCAGTTTTCCAAGATAAACCTAAACTAAATTACTATTAATTTTATTTTATCACTTTCCTTTTGATTTTGACCATTCAGCCTCCTTAAGCTTATATATATAATATGTATCATTTAGTAATAATGCAGAACCTGTGATCTTGATCATGATAATGAATTCTTTATTAATATCTCTCTCTCTTTTTTAAAACTAATCAGAACATTGCCTTCATATTATTCATTCACAATTTGCGACAGTGATCATACATATACATATGCACCCTATGCTCAGACTCTCATTCAATTGAAAGGAATAATAATAACTTACCAGTTGATCCAATTTCCCTTCCCTTTGTTTAGCGGCGGCTGAGATCCTCTTCTTCTTTTTTTCCTCCCGTCGATTTGTATTAGAAGTAATGAAGCAGTTAGGTTTTATTTATTTATTTATTTATTTATTAATATGTTTTATCAATACCCTTAATTTTATTAGAATTTAAAATTACACAATTATAAATTAGACCCAATTAATTTAAAAGCCCAAATCAATACAGTCCTTTACTTATTATGGTCCACATAAATTAAATAGAATCTAACCCAAACGTAAGGAAAGCCCAATTAACAAATTTTTAAATATAGATTTAAATGTTATTATCATTATTATTATTATTAGTTTCAGGTATTACATCACCTTCTCCTTAAAAAGGATTCCGTCCCCGGAATCAAAAGAACATAACGTACCTAATTTTCAAAAAGATGCGGATATTCCGTTCGAATAGACTCCTCCATCTCCGAAGTAGCTTCTCGCTCCGAATGATTTTTCCATAAGACTTTAACAAAAGGAATTGTCTTCCTTCTCATAATCTGTTCTTGACGATCTAGAATCGCCTCGACTTCTTCCTCACAAATAAGATATTCTTGAATCTTATGCAATGGGTATTGCACAAAATGAAGCGGATGATAGTTATATTTCCTTAACACTGAAACATGAAAGACATTATGTACATGAGATAACTGTGGAGGCAAAGCCACCCGATATGCCACTTCCCTAACTCTCTAAAGGACTTCAAAGGGGCCAATGAAACACAGACTAAGTTTCCCTTTCAAATTAAACCTTCCAACACCTTTCCATGGAGAAACTTTCAAAAACACGTGTTCACCATGTGTGAATTCAAGAGCCCTTCTATGAATATCATCATAACTCTGCTGCCGCGATCGAGCTTCTTTCAATTTTTCTTTAGCCACTGCTACCTTCTCCGTAGCAATCCTAACCAAATCGGGTCCTTCTATTACCCTTTCTCCAACCTCATCCCAACAAGTCGGAGATCGACACTTCTTACCATATAATGCTTCAAAAGGAGTCATACCAATACTAGCTTGCCAACTATTATTATATGCGAACTCCACCAAACTCAAATAATCATCCCAGTTCTCTATCCATTCTAAAGCACAAGATCGCAACATGTCTTATAATGACTGAATAGTTCTTTCTGATTATCCATTTGTCTGTGGGTGAAATGTTGTACTATAGTTGAGTCGCGTTCCCCAAGCTCATTGAAATCCTTTCCAAAATTGAGAAGTAAACCACGGATCCCGATCCAAAACAATAGAAACTGGAGTCCCATGAAGCCTAACAATCTCACGTTAAAAAATATATGCTAACTTATTTCCCGAAAAATTTTCACAAATAGACAGAAAATGAGCCAATTTAGACAAACGATCCACTACCACCCAAATAGTATCATTCTTTTTAAGAGTCCTCGGCAACCCAGTCACAAAGTCCATCGAAATGTCATCCCACTTCCACACAGGAATCTCTAACTTGTTGCAACAAACCACCAGGCCGCTGATGCTCTATTTTCAATTGCTGACAAGTAAGACATTTACTCACAAATTCAGCTACATCCCTTTTCATTCCACTCCACCAAAAATTCCCCTTCAGATCCTTATACATCTTTGTATACCCCAGATGAATAGAAAATAGCGAACTATGAGCTTCATTCAACACTGCCTCACGAATCATTGGATCCACTAGAACACATAACCGTTTACCGAACCATATCACACCTTGCTCATCAATACGAAACTCTGGTTGCCTGCCCTCATTCATATTTTGCGCTACAGTCCATAACTCGCCATCCTCCTTTTGGGCTTCTTTGATACGCAAAATAAGAGAAGGTTCCACCCTCATACCAACTACCAACCCATCAGAACCTCTAGTATATAGCTCCAAACCCACACGCTCCATATTCGAGATAAGTTGAGGTTGTGTAACCAAGGCGGCTACACTCCCTGAACTTTTTCGACTAAGAGCATATGTAACCACATTAGCCTTACCGGAGTGATACCGAATCCTAGCATCATAATCCTTAAGAAGCTCCAACCAACACCTCTATCTCATGTTAAGCTCCTTCTGAGTAAAAATATATTTAAGGCTCTTGTGGTCGGTGAAAATGTCATAAGTCTCTCCATATAAATAGTGCCTCCAAATCTTTAGGGCAAAAAATAACTGCTGCTAACTCCAAGTCATGGGTAGGGTAATTCACCTCATAAGGTTTAAGTTGTTTGGAAGCATAAGCAATTACCTTACCATGTTGCATCAAAACACACCCTAATCCCTTCTTGGAAGCATCACAGTAAATCTGATAACCTCCTATCCCCGACGGTAATGTAAGCACTGGAGCCGACACAAGCCTCTTCTTAAGCTCCTCAAAACTTTTCTCACGTTCCTCATTCCACACAAATTGTGTTCCCTTCTTCATCAACTGAGTTAATGGCAAAGCTAACAAAGAGAAACCTTCCACAAATTGCCTGTATTACCCTGCCAAACCCAAGAAACTCCTTACTTCAGTTACCGTGGTAGGTCTTGGCCAATTAGTGACAGCCTCAACCTTCGCAGGATCCACCTTAATACCTTCAGCAGACACAACATGCCCCAAAAATGCTACATGTTCTAACCAAAACTCGCATTTGGAGAACTTAGCATATAACTTATTCTTTTGCAGAACCCCCAAAATAGTACGAAGATGCTCTTCATGCTCCTCCTTAGACTTGGAATACACCAAAATGTCATCAATGAAGATAATGACAAATTGGTCCAAATACTCGCTAAAAACCCGATTCATCATACCCATAAACACTGCCGAAGCATTAGTCAACCCAAATGACATCACCAAAAACTCATAGTGCTTATACCGAGTACGAAAAGCTATTTTTGGAATGTCCTCTTCTCTCACCCTACTCTGATGGTACCCCGACCTCAAATCTATCTTTGAGAAGAACTTCGCCCCTTAGAGCTGATCGAAAAGGTCATCTATCCGTGGCAATGGATATTTGTTCCTGATAGTGATCCGATTTATCTCCCTATATTCTATACATAATCTCATAGATCCGTCCTTCTTCTTCACAAACAATACTGGAGCACCCCATGGAGATACGCTCGGTGTAAAGCCCCCAAATTCAGGTACTTGAAACCCGAATTCAGTGCTTTACGATACCATTTCTATGAGCGAAATAATACTAACAATAATAACAATAGTATAAATATTAAACTTAATTTACATATTTATCAAAGTCTAGCTCCCAAGTACGTAACCTTTAATCATTCCTTGCAATACATGATAATAAATATATAACATTGTCTTAATAATATTAAACTATCTCACTAGATAACATAGAAATCATTCAGCAACCTTTCCCTTTTCCCTTGTTTCTAGCAGAGCTTTCAGATTGCTCGCACTTAGCTGAAAACATTTAAGCAAGAATGAGCATTTGAGTGCCCACCAAGTAATAACAATTATATATATATAAGCTTAAAGAATTTAAATGTTTTCTTTATACTATCCTACTACAACAAATCAATAGTTGTGAAGTACTCTGGACCGATAATAATAACATAATAACCCTCTTTCAAAATTTTGAAACTACGTACTGACTATAAATAGGGTTAAGGGGACATACTATGAACATTGTTTTTATTTTTGAAAAGGTTAAACAGAACTTCATCTATAAACTGTCATAACTTACGGGCACGAGGGTGTACATCCCATGGACCCTGTATTGATAAACACTGCATGCAAGAATGATAGGATCGTTCACTCTGTCCGCCATGGGCGCATAAAAGTTTTCCTGTGTAAGGGATGTTCATACTTGTCGGGGTTCCAAACCAAAGCAATTCGGTTGGATAATAATAAGGTTTTATCTTGTTCAACAATAATCTATAATTCAACATATATATACGGGTAATTGACAATGGTGTATCAACATGTGATTAAATGTAATGATTATCCAAGTGGGGACACTTGTATAACCATTTATAGAAACTAACGAACAGAATATATATCTGAATTACCATATACTAACATGTTGATAATCAATGAGCGTATATAATATAGGGTTAATAATCTATACAGTAATAAAATAATTCTGAAACATTCTTACTCATGTCCATTGCATAAAAAAAATGTAAAGGTAGGTGTAAGACCCCAACTTATTATTAATGAAATATAATTTTCTCTATTTATTATTTTGAAATAGTAAGGGTTGATTTGATTAATGTGGATAGTTATGGGTAAAATACGCAAATAATTTAAAATAAGCAAGTGGTTATAAAATATTCATTGTTGTCGGGGAATATTCGTTTGGTCGTGGAATATTCTTGCTGTCGGGGAATATTCGTACGACGACGCAGTCTTTTGTGGGCCCATAACGGAAAGCGATTGGATGAAAAAAACGACAAATATAAGTTATTTAAAAATAACGACGTAGTTGTTACCGTTAATACTGTTAAAATACTCGGTGGTTAAAACACAGTAGCACACGGTATTGCACCAATTATTGATTCTTACGTAAGAAGGCACTACTCAATAATGGTTACAGTAATTACTGTTCAGTATTTTATTTTATTGATTTAATAATTGCTGCGTTGATATTTTATATTACTGTTATTTCAATAATTGTCACTACACAGTATTTTTCATTATCGAAACAATAATTCATATTATCTGGATAATATTATTAGATAACATTATTGGCAATGTCTAGAAAGTTCTGTCTAAGGAGAGGTTTGGTCACCTAATTGCGCGTCAATAAGGAGAAATTCTTATTGGAAAGCCCTCTCTTTCCAGGAAACTGCTTGGTTGTCAATACTGTGATTCTGTAATATTATTTGTGAATAATTAATTATTGATTTATATGATGAGGAAAATATTGATTTTATATGAATATAGATGGAGAAAATTTTTAATGTGACAATTGTTGAAAATTAATATTTTATCTTTTTCTGATTAAAATAATTCATTTAAATATATTATTTTAATAATATATTAACGGTGATATTTTTATAATGAATGTGGGATATATGAGTATATGATGAGGAAGAGTATTTTTGTGGCATTAAATGTTTAACACATATTTTGTGTGTTGGTGGACACAATTATTGACCGAAATTTAATTATAGCCTGTAAAATATCCCGTTTGTTGATTTCGGTCAATTTTTGTTTGGAATTTGGAAAAACTTCCTTCTGCAAAGTTGTAGAGAATTGAATTTCCTATATAAAAAAAACTCGCGAGATTCAAATTTTCGGACAAAAGGGCTATTTAATGTGAATTATTGAAGTTCCGAAGCTCCAAAATAATTGATTTTTGGAAGTTTAAAATATCTTTAATATGAAAAACGTTTTTAGTGATTTGAGTGTGGGTCTTGCATGTGTTTTGATCGTTGAATTCAGATTCTTGGTACGTAGGAAGTTATAGAAATAATAATAATATTATTATATTAAATTTTCTACTTTGGTGTTCTAAGCATTTTCCTATAAATAGGGTGTTTAGGTTAGAATTTAAAATCACACCAGAAACTGAAGTTTTCTCTCTGTATATTATCGAGCATATTCGTGTGAGTATTTTGAGTATACTTTGATTATTGCTATACGGTGCAAGTTCAAGTCATAGCCTATATCAGGTGTTTCAATTAGAAGTATTGTCTTTCGAGGTAAGGGATGTTATTTTATTCGAAAATAATATTATTTCTTCAATATCATTATGCCGAATTATTGGTTGGAAATTTTTATCAAATTTGAAACTTTTTCATGTTGGGGTTACTATTCATGAGTTACTATTCATGAGTTACTATTCACAAGTTACTATTTATAAGTTACTATTCACGAGTTACTATTCATGAGTACTATTCATGAAGCATGATGATGTTTTTTATGGAATTTCTATCTTTTGGTGTCGGAGTTACTATTCACGTATACGGCACTATTCACGTATACATCACTATTCACGAATACTGACACTATTCACCGAAAAATGAAATTTCTTCTTTTTGTCCAAAATATCTATTATGGATACTAGCTTTGATTGTATCCATATTTTGATCATTCTTGAATTTTACTCCACTCTAATTACTTATGAAGTATTTTAGAACTTGGATTGTTTAAAATACGAATCCTTAATATTTGTTCTTTTGTTTCACTGGATTCGTTTCCTTTAAAATATTTTTCATCATCATCAGTCCTAAATGATGATATTACTGAATATCTTTGGCCTGTAGTGCAAAGATGAATGATTTCTTGATGAATATCTTTGGCTCGTAGTGCAAAGATGAACAGGTGTTGAGATGAACATGACCGACTGATTAATATCTTTGGCCCGTAGTTCAAAGATGAATAGGTGTTTAGATGAACATGACCAACTGATGAATATCTTTGGCCTGTAGTGCAAAGATGAATATTTGATTCCAGATATATATATTGATTGATGTTACAGGGATAAAATATCGACGATGAACTTTTAAATTCATATATAGAAGATAGTAGTTTGCATTCTCTACTTAACTCTTCTAATGAATTGTTGTTTTCGCTGCAGTTGTTGATTTAAAACTGGTTGTCTATTGTATTCTATTAGATTTTTTCCTGTTGAAGACTAACGATAATTTGTTGTATATTATCTTAGTCATAATATTCTTTACTGGGCTAGTTGAGCTCACCCTTTTCTTTTTTGTTCCATTTTTCTTCTCAGGAGGCGAGAATGTAGCGAGTACTAGTCGGGGTATGAAATGAAAATTCTAGAGAGAGTAGTTTAGTAGTCCTCACCATTTTTGTAAAATAATGTATCAATAATTATGATGGGGATTTATTTGTGTGTGGATATTATCTAGACGGCAATATCTGTATTTAAACTCACAGTTTATATGTTGTAATAATAAATTTGTAGTTATTTCTGTACCATGTATTTGGCGACTCAGAATGGGTTGGATGGAATGGACCTATTTTGGGGGTGTCACAGTAGGATACTTGCCTGATGTGCTGCTTACAATACGCAACTTAGTTTTATCTCTTATATCACGACCTATCATTAATCAGATCATTCGTTCGATTAGAACAACATACTATAACATATAGTACTGCATTTTGCAGTCAGCACATAGCCTAATCACATTATCACACATGTTCAACAGTCATTGCATCACAAACAAACATTAATACAGTCAAAATATCTAAGTCTAGACCAATTTCTGAAATATGTCGGTGTACCGACAGCTTTATCGGGTAATTATCGAGTTTAAAACTCTCTCATGCAGTTCAATACTATCCTGGATATTTTAAATACTAGTCATATTATTTTTAAATGACTTATAATAATTTCTAATTAATTATTATAATTTATCTTGATTTTTCAAACTTTAGAATCATTATTAAATGATTTAAATATTAGATAATTCTATTATCATTAATATTAAAATAATATTAAAATATTATTGCAACCATTGCCAAAATATCAAAGTTATTTATAATAACTCAAAATATTTTTAAAGTATTAATATTACCCTTAAATGATTTTTAAAACATTTAAAATCATTTTTAAACAATTACCATTAATATTAATATATTAAGGTATTATTCACTAAAATATTAAAAGTCATTTATAATTACTTAAAATATTCTTAAACCATTTATATCCTTTTTAAATAATTTTTAAATCAATAAAACCATTTTAAAACTATTTATTTAATAAATCTAATATCATTAATATTAAATAATTAATGAAATTTATATCAAAATATTAAAAGTTATGTTTTATAACTTAGAATATCTTTAAACTCTTTATTTTCATTTAAAATGATTTTTATAATATTAAAATCATTTTTAAACTAATATATTTAATATAATTATTAAATAAATCTAATATCATTAATATTAAGTAATTAATGAAATTTACTTTAAAATATTGAAAGTTACATTTTATAACTTAAAATATTATTAAATACTTTATTATCATTTAAAATAATTTTTAATATAATAAAATCATTTTTAGTTAATTTATTTAGTGCATTTATCAAATAAATAATATTCAAATAATTACTAATATGTATGGAAAATATGCCAAATTATTAAAAGTTAATGTTTATGACTTAAAATAATTTTTAAAACTGATTTTATAATTTTCGGAATTTATTTACTATTTTTAAATAATTTTTAGAATTTATCTCTATTTCTAAATCATTTTTCAGAAATTAGAAAATAAAAATAATAGGAACCGTCGCTATAGGCTATAGCGACAAAATCTGTCGTCTTAGGTGTTCTTGAGCTCAAGAACACTGACAAGGCAGTTAACGAGGGGTTACGTTTGACCAAGTTTAATTCGGTGTGCATTGTGTTTCTGGACTTGTTTTTGGTCAGATCGTGTAGTACTAATACAAGACTACAAGATCCAACAACAAACAAAATCATATCATGCATAACAAAGGAGATTTATGGGCCTAAAATAGCTGTCAGAGGTTGTTCTTCATTTCTGAGTTACCCAGAAATGAAGAACAGTTCGAGGGTCACACTTTGGGCTCCCACTACATGTTGATCGTGTATTGATTTTATGATCTATAAACTACAGTGTGTAACCAGAATGTAAATGAAGAGATCTGACACAAAATATAAACAAAAGACCAACAGATCAAGAAGATATAGCTCGGTCAAAGCATGTCAGAGGCAGTGTTCATAGGTTTTCTGGGTTACCCAGAAAACCGTTTTCAAGCTTGACCATGGTAGTTTGACCAGCCACTACTTTCATCCAGTTTAATGTTTAGGAGCTTTTCAAGGCATAACCATGGAGTTCATATACCAGACTACAATCTAGATGCAACACAAACAACAAAAAAACAACAAATAGAAAGATCAAAGGCCAACAAAACTTGTCAGACATGATCTGGGCAATTTCTGGGTTACCCAGAATTGCCCAGTCATGCTCGGTCAACCAAGTTTGACCCAGAATAACTTGAAATCTAGAACTGATATAAGCTGTATTCTTGCTACAGATCAAAGAATACATACCAGACTACTACTATAAGCTTTCAAAACACAAAAATCTTTAAAGATCACAAAGATAGAAGGCCTGACATTCGTTGTCAGACCACCAAACACAAATTTTCCAGATTTTGTAGATCTTCAAATTCGAGCCTCTAGATGTTATGGATCCAACATCTAGCAACCCAGATCATCATTATACACTACTAAAAACATATTAAAACACAGAATCATAACATCTAACAACAGATTTATGGTTAGATTTCGAGTTAGGGTTGTATACCTTCCTTGATCAATTCTTGTTTCTAGCTTTCTGATTTGATTGTGGTGTTAGTGGGGATTGAATTTGGGACAGATATGCTAAGAAATTTTGTTGGTTTAAGAGAGAGAGAGAGTAGGTTGAGAGTTGATACAAAATGAGCAAGCAAATGACTTAGTTTCTCTCTCTAATCTATTTATAGAAGTCTAGCAAATGAATGTCGGATTTAACTATTATCCCCTATGTTTGTGTTGTTCATTAGAAAAAACTCCTTATCTTGATCTTAAGTATGCTTAGTGAGATTTTCCACCAATGAGGTGTAGACAACATTGTACTTTGTGTAAGAAAGTAAGTTCATTAGCTATTTAAGGAAACTTGATTAGCCTAATTTGTTGCCTGAAAAGGCCATTTGTGGCCAGCTATATATATACCACTAATTCCTTTATTTAGCTTTTATTTTAATGCATAAGTTAGATAAATCAAAGGTCTAAAATATCCTTAATTATGTGGGCTAAGTTTGGGCTTGAATTTGTTTTCTTTTGGGCTTCTCCCATAATTGTTTTGGGCCATGTAATAATCATAGTCTAACAATTTTAATATATGTTACCCAAATTGTTTATTTAGGGTTTAAATTAAAATACAATTAGTTTGTAAAACTTATAATTAGGGTTTTCTTAGTTTGATTAGGGTTCTAATCATACATGAACATTAGGGTTTATTATATAATAATTATAATTATCCTTGCTAATTTAGCAATTAAGGTTTATAATTTTGGTAATTAGGATTACCAAATCACAATTATGGTTTATACTTAATAATTAGGATTTCAAGAACTTGATATATAAATGCTAATTAGGGTTGACCTAGTTAATCGCAAAATCATACAACACAGTTATATAATAGACTTAAACTCACAATTGAGTTTCAAATTAGGGTTTCCCACAGTAAACTAGGGTTTGACATAATACACCATAACTGACCAATCATTGTTAATCCATATACATACAGTATATAATTATACCACTGAAAAATCAAAGTATAAACGATATTATATTATTGTTCTCATTCCTTGATCAAAATCCAAAATTAGGGTTTGGATTCCATATTTGACTTATCTGTCATACCTAACATCATTTAATTAAGTTAAAATAATTAACTTAATAATCTGTACAAAGATTCATATAATAAAATAATTATTATAATAATTTTAAAAATCATTTCATATATTATATAAATAATATATGATTATAATTTCATGGAAAATAATTAATAAAACATTTTTACTATAAAATTAATTATGATAAGAATATAATTTATAATGATCAATAATTCTAAAATAAAATTATTTAAAATCATTCATGTAATAAGTATATCACATAAATACATATACATATTATCTTGGCACATATTCCCTATATTTATTTTAATAAATAAAAAAAAATTATACACAAAATTTCTAATTTATTTGTATAGAAAATATCAGGTTGTTACACTCGGTCTAATGAATTCATGATCTAACAACTCCTGCAATTGTTCCTTCAACTCCTGTAACTCTAATGGAGCCATTCTATAGGGTGCCTTAGAAATAGGTTCCGCTCCAGGAATGAGCTCAATAGTAAACTCAACTTCCCTTGGCGGTGGCAATCCTGGCAAATCCTTAGGAAATACCTCAGGAAATTCTCGCACAACTGGATAGTCATCAAGTTGGGGCTCATCCCTCGAGGTATCCTTCACATAAGCCAAATAACAATCTCGTCCCTTAGCAATCATTTTGCTTGCCTTCAAAGCTGAGATCAACTTTACAACATCATTCGGCTTGGAACATTGAAACTCGAATTCTGGAGCCTCTAAGGTTCCAAAAATAACCTTCCTCGCCTGACAATCAATAGTGGCTCGATGCTTACTCAGCCAATCCATACCCAAGATGATATCGAAATCATGCATCACCATCGGAAGTAAGTTAATTGCATACACCCTCCTCCATAACTTCAAAGGACACTCGCAAAATTGTTCAGAAATAATCACAGAATTCCCCATCGGGGTAGCAATAGCTAAATGACGATCTGATATATGAGAAGGTACTCCGAGATGACGAATAAATAAAAGTGCAACAATAGAGTGTGTAGATCCAGTGTCAAACAAAACTGATGCCACGCAATTTCCTACAAGAAGGATGCCTGAAATAATATCTGGTGCTTGGGTCGCCTGATTAGCTGTCAATGCAAATACTCTCCCACCGACGTTGCGCTGACTGCCATTACCAGCATTACTGCCTCCCTCATTACCACGTTGAACTGTGCAGTCCCTTGCTCTATGTCCCATCTGTCCACATAAGAAATAAGTCGCTGTATTTCTATAGCACGCCCTACCAGCATGATACCCACCACAAGTAGCACATGGAGCAGGTGGAAGTGGCAAAAGGTTCGGATTTCCCCCACCTGCTGGTCCTGGATACCGCCCTTGAATTTGACCATATTGGTGATGCTGACCCTGACTCTAATTTTGCTAGAAACCTCTGTTCTGTTGAAATTACCTATTTTGATACTGCCCTCCAGCTTGCCACTGACCCTGCTGTTGACCTCCATGACCACCCTGCTGTATTGGGTAAGCAAAATTCCTTCGAGGATTAAATCGCTGACCCGATGGAGGTGTTAGGTTTGTAATATTCATGAACGCAATCAAATTGCAGAAAATTAGCGGAAACGTGTAAAATCAGAGTTTTAAAAAATTTACAAACCATAAACCCGGATCATCCTTTATGCACAATTATTAATTAAACGAAAAGATATGAATAAGAATCATACCCTTGAAGATCCAAGCTTCCTCAGGTACAAGTTCACCTCCAATCCTTTTCGCGTTCATCTTGAATCCACCGGGTTTGGTTCCTTCCTTTGATCAACGTTAGCCACCCAAGTGTTTGGCCTCTAGAGGTGATCCACCAAGGAAGAACAAAATTCAAGAAGATGAGTATTTGGCTCAACCCTAGTTTTTCTATCTCTATAGAAAAAGGCGTACTCTCCCAACTATTGGAATTACGTATGTTTGATATCTGATATAAGACTCCTCTTATAAAGATATCAAGTAACCCTATTAAAAATAAGGTATTATTTATTTAATTAAACTCCTTTAATTAAATGGGCTCCCTAATCTTATTAGGGATAATTAATTAAACTCCTTTAACTAATTTTCCCTCCTAATCCTATTAGGAATAAATGAGAGTACTTATATTAAATTAATTCCTAAACTCTTTTAGAAATTAAAACAATAATAATTGTAATAATATTAATAAGACTCCTCTTAATAATTTATATTTAATATTTCTAAAATATTAAATAATAAATATTAAGCTATTTAATTTATTCTATCACCATAGATTAAATTAAATATACTTAACATATTATTACGATTATGCCATTAACTTCTTAAATAATTATTCTTCCTTTTATGGTGTGACCCTTTAGGTTCTCCATATTAAACCGGTTGTGAATAAATCAATCAGAACAATTCTAATCTTATTTAAATAAATAAATTAAACTAATAATTTATTTAAATAAATAATATTTATTCTACAATAGGGATAAGCCTCCCTAGCGATCAACGACTTTCCAGATAATATAGATTTCAACATTAATCATAAAAGAACCTTTGAGTAAATAGTTACCGTACAATTCAATCCTTCCACCATACAATGTCCCAATTAAATATAAGACATGGAATTACTGTCAAGTCTTATTTTATTTAATTATATGTATTTCGATCCTTAAATGCACAACCCCAAATAATGCAAATTAGAAACTCCTTTCTAATTTCATTCTGCCTTGGCCAAGGACTACTGAGTTGTCATTTATCGAATCACATAGGACATTTCTCTTCTTTTACTAGAAGTGGTAGATTCTTTATTGATCATACATTATCTCCATCTACAACTTATTATACCCAAGCATACCCTTTGATATACCCTAAGGGTCTTAAGGAATAAGTCAAAGTATAACTCATCATACACAAGATACTATGATGATCTCAAGTCCAAGGATTACTTGTACTACTATCACTACAGGAATTCCTATTGACATGCAAGTAAAACTCCATTAGGTATTCCTTAGCGAGCCACGTTCAGTGAACTTATTCTCTAATAAGCACCTACATACTTGCTTTAGTGTCTCCACACAAATGATCATGAGATCAATCATCCTCATCCAATGAGCAAGCAACGTATGTACCAATCTATCCGGATTCACTAATCCCCAATTTAGTAATCCAACGATTGGGAACTATTTTAGTTTTAAGCTTTCTAAGAATTTAGATCTCATTAGAATGATCATCATCATTATTCTAAAAGCATTGCTTAAAACTATGGGTTTATCACATATTATAAAACAGCATCATGTAGATAATTTAAAAGCCTTTAGTAAATTAATACTTTTTATTAATAAATGAATAAGATTGTTACAAAGTATATGCTTTATCATCAAACATGATTGGCTTGTATGCATATTACTTTCAATCTCCCACTTGCACTAAAGCCAATCGTCATGGTATCTCATACTCTTCTTCTCTAAGTGACGATTATCCTGCTGTTGGATAAGCTTTAGTTAATGGATATGTAATGTTGTTCTTTAGAGTCCACTATCTCTATAGTGATTTCCCATCTTTCAATGATTCCTATAATCAAATGAAAGTGTCACAACACATGTTTAGATCTAAGATGAGACTTAGGAACTATTCCTAGTTCTGTAATGAACTTTTCATCCAAACAATCAACTTGTAGCTTCATTTATAGCTATATACTTTGTCTTTATCACTAAACCAACAACTCTTTGTTGTTTGGAACCTTTCCAATTCACTGCACCACCGTTCAAGGTAACCCTTTACCTTAAAGTGGATTTTCTGTCGTCTTGGTCTGTCTGAAAAACTTGAGTCTATTAAGACCTCTAGTTTTAATTCAGACTCACCATAAATTTTAATCACATCCTTAGTGCTGGTTAAGTACTTTAAGATGTTTTCACTGTCTCACAGTGAACTTCTCCAGAATATGACTGATCAACATCAGGTTTCGTATATTTCATTGCATACATGATTGTCACTCATGTGAACTCTCTTTTTAGGAGTCTGTGGGGACTATTAAGAGAGATACACTCCAGGGCTCATCAACATGAGATATCCTTTGGAGTTTGCCAAGCTAAACGACTTTAGCATCAAATGAATATACGTTCCTTGGTTAAGTTGAGCATCCTCTTGAATCTATCTATATAGATTTTATCCCCAATTAAGATACTCTTCCCAAATCATTCATGGAGGAATGTTTAGACAACTTTATCTTTACTGATTGTAGCATTGGTATGTCATTCCTTATCCGTAGTATATCAACATATAATACTAGGAATGTCACAACGCTCCCACTGACCCTTTTGTACACACTAGGTTCATTCTTGTTTTTGATAAAATCAAACTCTTTTGATTATCATATCAAAATAAATGTTCCATTTTTGAGAAGATTGCTTCAATCCATTTCTCTGAGTGTCTACAACTCTTACCTCATCGTATGTAACTGGATCATCATCTTCTATGATACGTACCTCATCATCATCATCCATGATGAATCCATACCTCCTAGGTATCTTCGGTACTATTCCAGATTTATGATTCGGTTGTGGTACAATATGTCAATCTATAGGTTCCTCTTATTTGACTTGTAGTGTTTTGTGGTTCTTGAACTTTTCAAGATGTATTATCCTCCCACTAGCCCCTTCAATGATAAACACCTTTATCTTAGAAGGCAGCATGTTTCGCAACAAACACCTTTTGCTAAGTAGGATTATAGAATATATGCCCTAAACTTACTTTAGGATGTCCCACAAATCTATACTTGTCAAATCGTGTCCCAAACTTATCCTTTGAAACCTTTTCACATAAGTTGGACAACCCCTTATCTTAACATACTTAAGATTAGGAATCCTCCCTGTCCATAACTTTTATGGAGTCTTGGGGCCGGATTTTGAGGTTACCTTTTCGTAGATATGCAGCCATTTCTAGGACATGATCCTAGAAGGATACTGGAGTGTCGGTAAAATCATTATGGACCGCACCATGTCAAACAAGGTACGATTTTTCCATTCAGATACGTCAATCAATTATTGCGTATCAGGAGGCGCCCATTGTGAGAAAACCATTTGAGATGATCTAGAAACTTATTGCACAAGTATTTATTCCTTGATCTAATCAAAGAATCTTAATACTTTGTCAACTTGTTTCACTTCTGAATTCTTTGAACCTTTCAAATAATTCACACTTGTATTTCAGCAAATACATACATTCAACTCTTTGAATGATCATCTCCTTTTCTTATACTAGTTTGTTCAATTTAAAAAATATATTTTTCACGTAAGTCAAGTATACAAAATCCACTAAGTAATATTTCAGTTCTATACAAAACATTATTATTATAAATAGAACAACAATTGTTCTTAATTATAATACCAAAGATTTCATTGTCCAACAATAAAATGGAAATAATGTTTCCAATGAGAACTGGAATACAATAACAACTTATTGTCTTAATAGACTTGCCCGTAGGCATTGCTAAACTATAAGTTCCTATGGCTAATGCAGCAACCTTTGATTCATTTCCCACACATAGGTTTACTTATATTTGTTTAGCTTTCTACTTCTACTTGGTCCCTTCATAAATCTATATTTATGATAACCAAAGTCAGTATCCAATACCCAAGTAGAAACTTGACTTAAAGAAAAATTTATTTTAAATCATGAACAAAATTGTATTTGTAACCGAAACTTCACTAAGCTTCTTTGGTTAGCCTCTGCAAGATGCTTCTTGCAGTTTTCTTCCAGTGTCCAGGCTTATTGCAGTGGAAGCAAACTCATTTGCTATCCGTATCAGTTTTGTTCTTATTATCCTTTGTTTACGCCTTTCCGTTTACCTTCTTAGAATCGTTCTTCTTTTCAGAAGATCCTTTGGCCCCTACCAGTAAGACATG
Organism: Panax japonicus; assembly: GCA_020205505.1. NCBI lineage: Eukaryota > Viridiplantae > Streptophyta > Magnoliopsida > Apiales > Araliaceae > Panax > Panax japonicus. The sequence continues at coordinate 16,560,026 of CM035111.1, forward strand.
GTATTTCTTGATTGGAAAGTGACTCTCAACATTTTTCAACATATTAAGCAAATCAGCGAGGCTGATATCTAGCTCGTTCATATGAAAAATTCACAACAATTGTGAAAGGAGTCCGGAAGTGAGTGCAAGATCAAATCTTGGCTCAACTCTCCATCCATGACAAAACCCGTTGTCCTTATTGATCAATCAAATTGATTATGTTAAGGACTTTTATCTGTACCGTAGTGTCATCGGTCATTCTAGATCGGAAGAGCTCCTTAGATATCTGATATCTATCAGTCCTACTTTCCTCACCATCAACTACTTGATGTGCAGGAGTATAGTAGGAACATCCATAGTTTCATGCTGACGCTGAAGCTCGTTACTCATGGATACGAGCATGATGCATTGAGCCAACTGTGCATCATCTTGCCACTTTCTAAAAGTAGCAATCTCTTCCTCAGAGGCATTGTCTGCAACCATTGCCGGGATAGGCGTATTAAAGACATAAGAAAGCTTTTCAGCCATGAGAACTATTCTCAATTTCCTTAACCAGTCCATTTAATTTGGTCCGGTTAAATAAGCATCTAATATGCTAAGCAGTGATAGTAATTTAGACATTGTAAAATTCTATAAATGAATTTGTAATTAACAACATTTTAACATACATTCTTTTATTAATTACCAAAATAATTTAGGTCTTATTTTAAATTGGTATCTCCCACTATTTTCTTCAAACTATATTACCCTCACTTATATAGTTCGGCTAAATCTAATTAAAGATTTGCTAGTGAGAATAAGGATCCCATTTCAAATGTATATAGCCTTGTGTGTGCACAACAAACTATATATAAATAAATAGGTAGACAACTCTTTGTCAATTACATCAACTATGTAACTCCTTGTATTTTGCCTCTTAAATCATAATGGTCAAGTGTGTGCACATCCGAACTAAAATGATTTAAGTTAAGTCAGACCCAGCATTTCCATATAAGTGAAGAGAAAACTACAGCCCTTGTGTGTGCACAACAAAGCAGTAATGTTCAATTCCTTATAAACATCATATGTAATAAAAACAACATCTTAAATATTTAATACTCGCCTTGTGTGTGCACAACAAACTCATATTAAATATTCAATACTCTATTGTTTCTATCATGCTAGAAGGCGACGTTCGATATTCCAAATATCTTTGAACGTTACAACTTAATATAAAATATTTGAGGGGTTTGCTATTAATTTGTCTCATCTTGTTTAGCGTGCATGCACATATATATATAAAATACGCGTCATATTAATGAACATGCGAAGCATGTTTGCATAATATATAATATATATAGAATAAACATGCACATATAGAATACTATATTCTACCTGGATTGATTATGGACTTTATTCTAGTTTGGTTCACTAGAGCCACCAAGTGAACCAAAAAGGTCAAACCCTAGGGGTGCTAATATTTAAATATAACTATTACATTTAAACCCGGGCTCCATTACAAACGGGTCTTCACGCGCTCCTTGTTCCTTGATCTCCGATTCTTCAAAATTAATTCTAACTATTCCTATTACAAAACTATTTATAATAAATAGAAACCTTGATCAGCAGTCAAGGGGAAGTACATAGGAGGATCCTCCTATGTACTTAATAGAATTTACATTAAGAAAAATTAAAGAAGACGAGGTACACAGACCCCATTTAATAAAACCCATACATTTATGCATCCAACTAAAATAAAATCCAATCACATTGGTCATTAGTCCATAATCAATCCCATTTATTATCATACACATCACCATATGCATCAATAAATAATATTCATCTTATGAATAATAAACATTTAATATATATATTGATATCATTTAATGGGCAAATTTAGTTAGTATAAAATCTATTTTTGAATCAAAATAAACTCTTTTATTTTAATCCAAATTTAAATTAAAATAAAACTATTTTATTTTAATTTATCCAATTTTGAATAAAATAAACTATTTTATTTTAATCAAAATCTTTAATTAAAATAAACTCCTTTATTTTAATTAATCATGGAATCCAATTCCATGTAAAAAAAACTTTTTAAAGAAAACACGAATTCTCTTTCCTACTCACAAATAAACTCTTTTATTTTGAATAATATGAAATCATATTTCATATCTAAATAAACTCCTTTATTTTAGGAAACATGAAATCCAATTTCAACTCCAATTAGTTATCATGGAATCCAATTCCAACTCTAATTAGTTAGCATGAAATTCTAATTTTAAAATTAAAATAAACTTTATATTTTAATATTAAAATAAACTTTTTATTTTAAGATTAAAATAATTTTTTTTATTTTAATTATAAAATAATTAAAAATATTATATTATATATAAATATATATATATAATATTATAGAAATCATGAATCCACGTGACTATCAATCATCCTGTAACTTCCTTATTTTTTTTCGTGTGCTTCCTGCTAATCATGTGCAGTAGTAGCAGGATTAACTTTTCAAAATTTTAAAAAAAATAATAATTGATCTAATTAGAATCCTGTACCTTTTAAAAAATATAACCTTTAACTTTTAAAAGATAACCTTAATGCACCATGATTGCGAAATCACCTTGAAAGAAAAAAAATAAGCCACGTTGTAACAGTTTTAATGCAAAGTTTCAGCGAAATTAATATCCACCCGAATCACAAATTTCCAGTTCGCGATTTTTTTTTTTATATAACAAAATTATGCCCAATTAAATTGTTCTAAACACATATCAACATACATATCAAATTAAAAATAATTAATAATTTACATAAAGGTTTGGCTCTGATGCCACTGTTATGTTTGTAATATTCATGAACGCAATCAAATTGCAGAAAATTAGCGGAAACGTGTAAAATCAGAGTTTTAAAAAATTTACAAACCATAAACCCGGATCATCCTTTATGCACAATTATTAATTAAACGAAAAGATATGAATAAGAATCATACCCTTGAAGATCCAAGCTTCCTCAGGTACAAGTTCACCTCCAATCCTTTTCGCGTTCATCTTGAATCCACCGGGTTTGGTTCCTTCCTTTGATCAACGTTAGCCACCCAAGTGTTTGGCCTCTAGAGGTGATCCACCAAGGAAGAACAAAATTCAAGAAGATGAGTATTTGGCTCAACCCTAGTTTTTCTATCTCTATAGAAAAAGGCGTACTCTCCCAACTATTGGAATTACGTATGTTTGATATCTGATATAAGACTCCTCTTATAAAGATATCAAGTAACCCTATTAAAAATAAGGTATTATTTATTTAATTAAACTCCTTTAATTAAATGGGCTCCCTAATCTTATTAGGGATAATTAATTAAACTCCTTTAACTAATTTTCCCTCCTAATCCTATTAGGAATAAATGAGAGTACTTATATTAAATTAATTCCTAAACTCTTTTAGAAATTAAAACAATAATAATTGTAATAATATTAATAAGACTCCTCTTAATAATTTATATTTAATATTTCTAAAATATTAAATAATAAATATTAAGCTATTTAATTTATTCTATCACCATAGATTAAATTAAATATACTTAACATATTATTACGATTATGCCATTAACTTCTTAAATAATTATTCTTCCTTTTATGGTGTGACCCTTTAGGTTCTCCATATTAAACCGGTTGTGAATAAATCAATCAGAACAATTCTAATCTTATTTAAATAAATAAATTAAACTAATAATTTATTTAAATAAATAATATTTATTCTACAATAGGGATAAGCCTCCCTAGCGATCAACGACTTTCCAGATAATATAGATTTCAACATTAATCATAAAAGAACCTTTGAGTAAATAGTTACCGTACAATTCAATCCTTCCACCATACAATGTCCCAATTAAATATAAGACATGGAATTACTGTCAAGTCTTATTTTATTTAATTATATGTATTTCGATCCTTAAATGCACAACCCCAAATAATGCAAATTAGAAACTCCTTTCTAATTTCATTCTGCCTTGGCCAAGGACTACTGAGTTGTCATTTATCGAATCACATAGGACATTTCTCTTCTTTTACTAGAAGTGGTAGATTCTTTATTGATCATACATTATCTCCATCTACAACTTATTATACCCAAGCATACCCTTTGATATACCCTAAGGGTCTTAAGGAATAAGTCAAAGTATAACTCATCATACACAAGATACTATGATGATCTCAAGTCCAAGGATTACTTGTACTACTATCACTACAGGAATTCCTATTGACATGCAAGTAAAACTCCATTAGGTATTCCTTAGCGAGCCACGTTCAGTGAACTTATTCTCTAATAAGCACCTACATACTTGCTTTAGTGTCTCCACACAAATGATCATGAGATCAATCATCCTCATCCAATGAGCAAGCAACGTATGTACCAATCTATCCGGATTCACTAATCCCCAATTTAGTAATCCAACGATTGGGAACTATTTTAGTTTTAAGCTTTCTAAGAATTTAGATCTCATTAGAATGATCATCATCATTATTCTAAAAGCATTGCTTAAAACTATGGGTTTATCACATATTATAAAACAGCATCATGTAGATAATTTAAAAGCCTTTAGTAAATTAATACTTTTTATTAATAAATGAATAAGATTGTTACAAAGTATATGCTTTATCATCAAACATGATTGGCTTGTATGCATATTACTTTCAGGAGGCTCATTCCAATTATTTTGCCTTCTATTCTGATTTCTACCAAATTGCCCCATTCCTTTCCCTTGCTGGTCATCTCTATCTCTCTTTTGACTCCCTTTCGATTTGGAAGCTCGAAAGTCCTTGTGCTCCATTTCCACACTCTTAGCTGCATTAGCCACCTGTGATACATCTGTAAATATCGTGTGGATGATAGATCTCCTATACTCATATTTCAAGGCCCATTTGAAATTTTCTGCCTATTGTACAGCTGTCCCAGATATTAAACCCGCAAAACCAGCCAATCTTGTAAACCTCGCTATAAAATCAGTAATAATCTCATCATCATTCTGCTAAATGGACACAAATTCCCTGATATATGCATCCCTATCAGTGTTTGGGAAATACTGCTGATAGAAAATGTCACAAAAATCGCTCCATATGAGTCCATCCATAAATTCATCTCCCTGTGTAGCCTTCAACGATTTCCACCATCGCTGAGCATCATCCTCCAGCTTATAAACTGCTAATCTCACCTTCTGATTTTCTGAACACCCAATCACATCAAAAATCTTCTCCAAGTGGGCGATCCAATTCTCTGCATCAATTGGAGTCGGAGCAAAAAGAAAAGAATTGGGCTTCTGCTTAATGAACCTCTCTAATAACACATACAACGGATGCACTTGTTGACCCATTTGATCCTCGGGAGGAACATTCTGCTCATGTTGTGGTATCTCTGCATCATCCCCCATGCCATTTGCATGTTGATTTCCTTGCATCTGTGGAATATCCTGCATAGCTTGTGCCACGGTCTGCGTAACTGCCTCATTCACCATTGCTGCGACCATAGCTGGGGCTATTATTGTATTACCCTGATCCCCATCGTTTCCACCCTGGTTAACAGCCTCAACCTGGGGCTGCCTCTGACCCTTCCTACCGTTATTACCCTGCCTCCCAGCAATTCTCGAAGACTTACGAGTCATCTACGATACAAAATCAAACAGACGAGAACAAACAGATCAAAACAAATAATCAAGGCCAAATTTATGCAGAACGAAAATCAAACGCAATACAAATCTTATAACTACCCAGTGGTTTACCCATAACTCATAGGTCAAGCCTAAAAGGTAATCTACAAGATTATAATCTAAGATTTGATACCAACTCTGTAACACCCCCTTTCCGAAAAGGAAAAGGGATGTCACGCACAAAACATAATAAACACAAACCTCTAATAAATCTCAAAATATCACCAATGAAATTGAACAATAATTGTCACATACTCCAATTTAAATAGAAGGAACTCCACACTTACAAGATCTCTACTAATAAGAAATAAATGCCAAAATGGCCCAAAACATCCATATACAAAATATTAAGAAAACCAAGTCTAATAATAAGTCTCAAAAGCTAATCCACTCTTTTGGATCAAAGGTAGCTCTCATCATACATATCCTGATCACCCCTGATTACCTGCCGGAAAAAGAACACAGCGTGAGCAAATTGTCCAGTACGGATAAGAAAATGCATATATATAAACAATATATATATGTACCAAAAGAACTGAATGAACGAACAATTACAACTACTAATCAAACATGAATATATCAAAATTGGTGAGATAAGGTACAAATGATTAACACTGTCGAACCGACAACTATAGCCAACAGAATCCCAAATAAATGAGGCTGAATCAAATGGTTATACGGTAACAATTTCATACTGAGCTCAAATACAAATAGCCAAAGGCTAACATAATACATCGGTACCTTAAAGTATACAAATCAAATCGGATAGTATGCACGACACATACGTCACTAATCCGCCAAACAAATCGAATCAAATTAAATATTGGGTCAACCCATACGTATCCTTAACAAATATATCAAATGGCCAAAGCTCATACCCAGCGCATACAAAAGGATACGCCTTGGACTAATCACACCGCCACGGAAGGTGTCATGGCCTTGTGTCAAGAGGACATGTCTGTGGTACCCCCATAGATGGTTAGCTCAAGTATACCCTAAGGATCAAACTACAAAATGTAAGCCAATAGGGGTTCAAATCACAAGGCTTACATGACCATATTCAAATGAAATTGAATTATCAAATACAAATATTATTAATTGTCATAATATATCAACGATCAAAATAACTCCCAAATGTGAACGAAAATATACGAACAATGGTACGAACTAATAAAGTCTCCAAAACATACTGACATGATTAACTAGTTCAAGGAGTACAAATACGAATTTTAATATCAACGCCAAAACGAAACTGTCACAATAAATTGGACAGCAAAGAATAATCCTAAGAAGCAATACCAAATTTTTAACGAATAACAAAACGAACGAATCATATTTAAAAGAGTCTTGCTGAAAAAGTACGGAATTCGTACCTTAATATAGTACCAAAATAATTCGCCGAATCCAAATATAACCCGCTACACTCCCTCAATCCGATCTAATTAAAGAAAATAATAATACAGTTATAAATTACTTATTAATAACTATAATTTCTAATAACAGGAACTTATTTCTCAATTTACATCAGTTTTACATGATAAACCTAAACTAAATTACCATTGATTTTATTTTATCACTTTCCTTTTGATTTTGACCATTCAGCCTCCTTAAGCTTATATATATAATATGTATCATTTGGTAATAATGCAGAACCTATGATCTTGATCATGATAACGAATTCTTTATTAATATCTCTCTCTTTTTTATAACTAATCATAACATTGCCTTCATATTATTCATTCACAATTTGCGACAGTGATCATACATATACACATGCACCCTATGCTCAGACTCTCATTCAATTGAAAGGAATAATAATAACTTACCAGTTGATGCAATTTCCCTTCCCTTTGTTTAGCGGCGGCTGAGATCCTCTTCTTTTTTTTTCTTTTCCTCCCGTCGATTTGTATTAGAAGTAATGAAGCAATTATTTATTTATTTATTTATTTATTTATTAATATGATTTTTTAATACCCCTAATTTTATTAGAATTTAAAATTACACAATTATAAATTAGACCCAATTAATTTAAAAGCCCAAATCAATACAATCCTTTAGTTATTATGGTCCACATAAATTAAATAGAATCTGACCCAAACGTAAGAAAAGCGCAATTAACAAATTTTTAAATATAGATTTAAATGTTATTATTATTATTATTATTATTATTATTATTATTATTATTATTATTATTATTATTATTATTTTCTGAGTATTGCAACCAATCTACCCCGCACAAACGCGTTGAAAGGTGCCTTGTCCTCGGCGTTAACATAAAATTCTCGGACCACATTTACCACAGCGGCCTCGGGCTCCTCCGTGAATTTGTTCCATCCTTTCTGATAAATCTGCTGCATCATCTCACCATCGACATGGTCCGGTGCCAACCCCCGCTCTGGTGTGAGTGCTTCTGTAGACATGTAGTCATATCGATCGGCGGCAGCGGCACTGACGAATTTGCTTCGGTCGAAGGCCCGTGTCAGTTGTGCGGGCCTTGAATTTTCTCCTCTTTGTCGTTTGGATATAGGTTGAGACGCCATTGAACTCCGGATGCTAAGACAACAATAAATATATATATATATATATATATATATATATATATATATATATATATATATATATATAGGATAAGGATCAGGTCCGGACTCCTGGACGGGAGAAAATCCGGACCTGATTTTTTTTTGTTTTTTATTTTTTTTTTGTAGAACAACTAAAAAAAAAAAAAATTTATGGAACTGAAATTTTTTAATAATACAGTGTTTTGGGTGTGTTTTTAATACCTACACCAACCAATGTATGTACAGTCTGCCCAGACTGTACAGACATGTTTTGTTATAGGCATCCAAATCACGCCCAAAACACTGTATAATGTAAAAATTCCAATTCCATAAATTTTTTTTTATTTTTTTTTAGTTGTTTCAAAAAAAAAGCAAAAAAAAAAAAATGGTCCGGATTTTAAACCTGTCCGGGAGTCCGGACAGGATCCGGACCCTATATATATATATATATATATATATATATATATATATATATATATATATATATATATATATTAATTTAATGTTCCAATAAGTGAGATTACAGTATGCTAATTAATACATTGGAATGTCGATTAATGTATTTAATTAATATTAAGATTATTATTATTGTCAAAACATCTATAAAAATATTCATAAGATAATTTATCTACCAGCTCCAATTTGTCAAGCCAATAAAATGGTCATTCGGCCACAGGGACGAGGGTACAATCTCGTATGAAAAAGCTAACCCGGGGTGGGGAGATTAATCGGACTGCAGACCGAATACTCCACATTATCAAAACAAATAAAAAAATTATCATTGATCGTAGAATATTGGCCGAGTCTTTTAATATTTATTATTAAAAGAATTGATTTAGTATTAAATCAATCGTTGAATGACACTTTTAAGCCTCCAAGTTGCCACACATTTTCAAAGTCGTCCGTAAACTACGTTTTTCATCAATTGGGTAAGGTGGCATTTTTAGTCGATTCTGTTCCTTTTACCCGATTTGACCCCAACCCGACCTAGTGTGACCCAACCCCAAATTTTAATATTTAAAAATAAAATAACTATTTTAAAATAAAATATTATTTTCATAATAACAATTCTATTTAATATTTATTATTTTTAAAAAAATATTTTTTTAAAATTTTTAAATAAAATATTTATTATTTTTAATATTTAAAAGAACATAATATTTTTTAAATAATATTTATATTTGTTTATAATTGTATTTTAAAAAAATTAAAATAAAATTAATATTTAATATTTTAAATAAAATATTTTTTAATAATTTAAAATAAATATTAATTTTAATATGTTTAAAGAAAATATTATTTTTAAATAATTTTTTAATAATAATTATATTTAATATTTTAAAATAACATATCTATTTTAAATAATTCAAAGATAATAATTATTTTATTATTTAAAAATAAAATAATATTTTTAAAAAGTTCTGAAAATAATTATAATTTTAGGGTAAAAATATTAGAATCTTTTATATTTTCAAAAATGAGCAAAATTTCATATAACATAGATTCCAAAAAATTAAATAAAAAATTAAAACTTTATTTAAATAAAAGTAGGTTTTTTTTCATTTTTTATGCAAAACTTTATTTTCAGAAAAAAAAAAAGTTAATATCTTTACCATTATTATATATATTTTTAATATTAGAAATCTTAAAAACTAAAAAATAAAAATTAAAATACAAAAAACAGTACAAGATAAATAAAAAAATTTGATTCAATTTTTTTAAAGAAAATAAATGAAAAGGTTTTAAAAATAATTACTATTTTTAGGAAAAAAATTATATTAATTGATTTTAAAATATTTATATACATTTATAGTGAAAATATTTATAATTTATTAATAAAAGATTTATTTAATTAATTCATAGACTAAAGTGTAATTATAATTATTTAGTGAAATTAATAATTATTTTTAATATTATTATTATTAGATAATAATATCTAGATAAGTATTGGAGTCAAAAGATGAATCCTTATATTACGTTTGGATTGGAGTAATGAAAGTGAGAATAGACTGTTTCATTCATATGGAATAAAAAAATTGTATTTAATTTCTTAGGAAAGGGAGAACACATAGAATAACTCATTCCAACTAGAATGGAATGAATCATTCTACTCTTCATTACATTCCTTCAATCCAAACGTAACATTAAGATTCTCTTCCTAACCTGATAACATCAATGTCTATATATATATATATATATATATATATATAGAGAGAGAGAGAGAGAGTCCGGATCCAGTCCGGGATCCCGGACTCTACTAAAATACGGACCTTTTTTTTGCTTTTTTTTTTTGAAACAACAAAAAAAAAAAAAAAATTATGGAATTGAAATTTTTCCATAATACAGTGTTTTGGGCGTGATTTGGATGCCTATAACGAAATATGTCTGTACAGTCTGGGCAGACTGTACATACATTGGTTGGGGTAGGTGTTAAAAACACACCCAAAACACTTTATTTTGGAAAAATTTCAGTTCCATAATTTATTTATTTTTTTTTTAGTTGTTCTACCAAAAAAAAAAAAAAAAAAAAAAATTTGGGGTCCGGATTTGAACAGGTCCGGGAGTCCGGACCTGATCAATTCTGATATATATATATATATATATATATATATATATATATATATATATATATATATAATGGATCGAGTTCGGACTCCCGGACCTGACTAAAATTCGAACCCAATTTTTTTTTAAACAACTAAAAAAAGTTTAATATTTTAAGGAACTAGAATTTTTACATAATAAAGTGTTTTTGGTGTGATTTGGATACATATGACAAAATATGTCTATACAGTCTATAAGACCCCAACTTTTTATAAATGGAGATTTAATTTCTCTAATTATTATTTTGAAATAGTAAGGGGTTGATTTGATTAATGTGGTTAGTTATGGGCAAAACGCGTAAATATTTCAAATAAGCAAGTGGTTATAAAATACTCATTGTTGTCGGAGAATATTCGTTTGGTCGTGGAATATTCTTGATGTCGGAAAATATTCGTACGACGGCGCAACCTTGTGTGGGCCCCATAACGAAAAGCAATTGGATGAAGAAAACGACAAGTATGAGTTGTTTATAAATTACAGCGTAGTTGTTACCGTTAATACTGTTGGAATACCCAGTGGTTAAAACACAGTAATACGCGTTGTTACACAGTACCACAAGGTATTGCACCAATTATTGATTCTTACGTAAGAAGGCACTACTCAATAATTATTACAGTAATTACTGTTCAGTATTTTATTTTATTGATTCAATAATTACTGCGTTGATTTTTTATTGTTGTTTCAATAATTGTCACTACACAGTATTTTTCATTATCGAAGAAATAATTCATATTATCTGAATAATATTATTAGAAAACATTATTGGTAATGTCTAGAAAGTTCTGTCTAAGGAGCGGTTTCGTCACCTAATTGTGCGCCAATAAGGAGAAATTCTTATTTGAAAGCCCCCTCTTTCCTGGGAACGGCCTGGTTGCCAGTGCTGTGATTCTGTAATATTATCTGTGAATAATTAATTATTGATTTATATGATGAGAAAAATATTGATTTTATGTGGATATAGATGGAGAAATTTTTTAAAGTGACAATTGTTAAAAATTGATATGTTATCTTTTCAGATAAAATAATATTTTATTATATTATTATAATATAATAATGATGATATTTTTACAATGAATGTGGGATATATGAGTATATGAGGAGGAAGAGTATTTTTGTTGCATTAAATGATTAACACATGTTTTGTGTGTCGGTGGACCCCATTTCTTGACTGAAATTTGATTATAGCCTGTAAAATCGTCCGTATGTGTATTTTGGTCAATTTCTGTTTGGAATTTCGAAAAACTTTCTTCTACAAAGTTGTAGAGAATTGAATTTCCTATAAAAAGCCGTAAGATTTAAATTTTCTGATAAAAGGGCTATTTATTATGAATTATTGAAGTTCCGAAGTTCCGAAATAATTGATTTTTGGAAGTTTTAATTATGTTTATTAAGAAAAACATTTTTTTATTTGTTTTGTGGGCTATAACATGTGCATAATGAGCTGAGATCAGTTGTCTAAGGTTGGCGTAGAAAATTATAATAAATATTATTATTTTATTAAATTTTCTGCTTTGGTGTTCTAAGCAATTTTCTATAAATAGGGTGTTTAGGTTAGAATTAAAAATCACAACAGAAACACAAGTTTTCTCTCTCTTTCTCTCTCTATATTATCGAGCGTATTCTTGTGAGTATTTTGGTACTTTGAGTGTTGTTATACGGTGCAAGTTCCTTCAGCACTGTATCCAGTATTCCAGTTAGAAATACTATTTTTGCGAGGTAAGAGATGTTATTTTATTCAAAAATGATATTATTTCTTCAATATCATTATGCCGAAATATTGGTTGGAACTTTTTATCAAATTTAGAACTTTTTTATGTCGGGGTTACTATTCATGAGTTACTATCCATGAGTTACTATTCACGAGTTACTATTCACGAATTACTATTCACGAGTACTATTCACGAAGCATGATGATATTTTTTATGAAATTTATATCTTTTAGTGTCGGAGTTATTATTCACGTATACGGCACTATTCACGTATATGGCACTATTCACGAATACGACACTATTCACAGAAAAATTAAATTTTCTTTTCTGTGTCCAAGATTGTCTGTTATGATTCCTATCTTTGATTGGATCTATGTTTTGGTCTTTATTCTTGAATTTTACTCCACTCTGATTATTTATGAAGTATTTTTGAACTTGGATTGTTTAAAGTACGAATCCTTAATATTTATTCTTTTGTTTCACTGGATTCGTTTTCTTTAAAATATTTTTCATCATCCTCATTCCTAACTGATGATATAACTGAATATCTTTGGCATGTAGTGCAAAGATGAATGATTATATGATGCATATCTTTGGCCCGTAGTGCAAAGATGAACAGGTGTTTAGATGAACATGACCAACTGATGGATATCTTTGGCCAGTAGTGCAAAGATGACTATTTAATTCAAGATATATATTGATTGATGTTACAGGGATAAAATATCGATGATGGACTTTTAAATTCATAGATGATAGTATATTTCATTCTCTACCTAACTCTTCTAATGAATTGTTGTTTCCGCTGCAATTGTTGATCTAAAACTTGTTGTCTATTGTATTCTATCAGATTTTCCCCTGTTGAAGACTAAGGATAATTTGTTGTACATTATCTTAGTCATAATATTCTTTACTAGGCTAGTTGAGCTCACCCTTTTCCTTTTTGTTCTATTTTTCTTCTAAGGAGGCGAGAATGTAGCGAGTACTAGTCGGGGTATGGAATGAAGGTTCTAGAGAGAGTTGTTTAGTAGTCCTCACTATTTTGTAAAATAGTGTATCAATAATTGTAATGAGGACTTATTTGAGTGTGGATATTGTCTAGAAGACAATATTTGTATTTAAACTCAGAGTTTATGTGTTGTCGTATTTTGCACGACAATTGTATTAATGAATTTATAGTTGTTTCTGTACCATGTATTTGGCGACTCAGAATAGGTTGGGTAGATTGGACCTATTTTGGGGGCGTCATAGTTGGTATTAGAGCTTAGGGATATGATCTCTGGCGGAGATCGGGGAATAGAACTAGGAGGGGAGAGACGAGTAAATCCTTCGCTAGTGTGTCTTACCTAAGCTTATTTGTTGGTCGGTCATAATATAGGGGTATTATGTGATTTGTTAATTTGTTTAATTAACCCTTGTTTTATGGCAGTATTTAAGAATGTCAACTGAGAATGTTAACAGTGGAGTAAATGAGACCGTGGAGACACCTTTGCTCACCAACGAGGAGAACGTGCAATAGGCTAGCAATGTTCCTCCTATGAATAACACCACTGAGCAGATGATGAACGATGGTATGTTTAGGAACTTTCTAGAATTCATGCAAAACCAAACGAGAGAGACTACTGTTCAAAATACAGGTAGAAACACTGGCAACTCACGGATGGTCACCGCTAAGCAGTTCAAAGAGTTAGGACCGCCAGAGTTTTTGGGAAAGCCAGAACCACTTACGGCAGAGACGTGGATAAAGTAGATCACTAAGATATTTCATGTCTTGGGATGCTCAGGAGAGCAAAAGGTTCCTTTCGCCACTTTCATGTTACAAGGAGAGGCAGATTATTAGTGGGAATTCGTAAAGCGTACTTAGCCTACCGCATTAAGATATCTTGGGAGAAGTTCCAAAAATTGTTCAACGACAAGTACTTTCCTGAAAGTATTCGTCACATGAAGGAGGTAGAGTTCATCAAGTTGGAGAAAAACAATATGAACGTGTCGCAGTACGAAGCTAAGTTTGCCGAGTTGTCTTGATTTGTATTTCATTTGGTTGATAATGAGGAGAGAATGACACGAATGTTTCTGCGAGGTTTGAAACACAAAATACGTCAATACCTCATTTCTCACAAACTTTGTTTATATTCAGATGTTGTAAATAGAGCTCAGTTATTGGAGCGTGATAATGAGTCGGCTCAACTGAAGAATAATGACCAACAACTCGATGATAATCGTACCGGTGGCAACGGTCATCGGAACAATGATAACCATCGTGGAGGAAATTATCATGCTAGAAATGGTAACCACTTCGGTGGTAATCATGGCCAAGATAATAGAAGAAATAACTCAAGTGGAAATTTCAAGAAAAGAAGATTCAACAATGACGGGAAGACATCGGCACCAACACCAGCAACGAATTTTAGAGGAGGAGAAAGACCGCCAGTTAGATGCTACAGATGCGGAGAAGAGGGACACATAAGTCCAAACTGTTCACAACCTTCCAAGGTATGTTATAATTATGGAAAAAAAGGTCATATCGCTTGAGATTGTACGGTAGCGAAACCCAGTCCAGCGGGGATGGTGACTCAAAAGGTTATCCCAGAAAAGTCAAAGTCAACGATTCCTGGAAGAGCGTTTGTCGTGACTGGTCAGAATGCGAGGAACCCGAACGAAGTTAGCACGGGTTAGTTAATTATAAATTATTACGAAGTTTATACCTTATTAGATACCGGTTCTACCCATTCATTTATCTCTCCTGCTTATACTAAACGTTTAAACTTGACTCTGGAGAAAATTATACTTTGACTTATTTGTTGAAACTCCATTAAGAGAAACTTTCGTTACATCCGCTGTTTATAAATCTTGTTTGATCCAAGTTGGCACCATCACAATACATGTTGACCTTATTTCTTTAAAGATACTTGCGTTTGATGTGATTTTAGGGATTGATTGATTGATTAACTACTCATCATTCCAAAATTGATTGCTTTCATAAGGTTGTTAGTTTTCATATTCCTAAGCAACCTGTTATTCGAATTCAAGCAACCAAACCATTGAAGTCAAACACTTTCATATCAAGCCATAAAGTCATTCGTTTATTGAAAAACGGATGTCAAGTTTTCTTAGCCCATGTTATGGACTTGAACAAAAATACGTCAGATTTGAATGATATTTCTATTGTTAGTAGATTTCCTGATATATTTCCTGAAAAATTTCTTGGCTTACTCCCAAAGTGTGATATTGAATTTTGTATCGACTTTGAACCCGGTACAAAACCCATTTCTAAAATCTCATGGCTCCTATTGAACTTCAGGAGTTAAAAATTCAACTGTAGAAGTTTGTACCCTAGCCTTTATCTGGTGACTTCCTTTGTGGAATACACCGAAGCCAGACTCTCTATAGGGGACGCCGTATTCGTGTGATAGTAAACTGATAGGTGTCATTGTGATGTGCTATCCAAGGTTGGGATATGAGTCACAGTTGAGAGCAACCTAAGTCAGTAATCGGAATATGTAGCATTCTAGGCTTAGTTGGTTATTATCGGAGATTCGTTGAAGGATATTCTCGAATCGCTATTCCATTAACGCAGCTGACTCGTAGAGATACAAAATTTGAATGGAGCAAGGAATGTGGGAAGAGCTTCGAAGAACTCAAGAAGAGACTCATTTCGGCACATGTTCTGACCATACCATCCTGGAAAAGCGAACGTGGTAGCTGACACATTGAGCAGAAGATCGTATGCGTTTACAAGTGCGAATATACGAACCTACGTGAAGATAGTAAATATACGATTAGAATCGACTTTAATCGATAAATTTAAAGATGTTCAAGCTACAGACCTGGAGTTGATGAATATGCAAGAAGTCGTTATTCCAAAAGCGAGAATTAGCGATGTGAGAAAAGCTCAAACCTTCGATTTATTAGTCCATTTGAAATCCTCGATCGAATAGGAACTGTGGCCTATAGACTCGTTTTACCGCCAAGTATGACGTGTGTTTATAACATTTTTCGCGTATCGATGTTACGTAAATATGTTGACGACCCGAACCACATTATTGAGTTAGAACCAGACGAGATAGTAGAAGATTTAACGTACAAGGAGGTACCAGTCAAGATCTTGGATGGGAAGAAGCATGTCCTACGCATGTCAATTTCGAGGACGAAAGTTCATAAGGAGGGGAGGTTGTAAGGCCCCAACTTTTTATAAATGAAGATTTAATTTCTCTAATTATTATTTTGAAATAGTAAGGGGTTGATTTGATTAATGTGGTTAGTTATGGGTAAAACGCGCAAATATTTCAAATAAGCAAGTGGTTATAAAATATTCATTATTGTCGGAGAATATTCGTTTGGTCGTGGAATATTCTTCTTGTCGGGGAATATTCGTACGACGGTGCATCCTTGTGTGGGCCTCATAACGGAAAGCAATTGGATGAAGAAAACGACAAGTATGAGTTGTTTATAAATAACGGCGTAGTTTCTCCCGTTAATACTGTTGGAATACCCAGTGGTTAAAACACAGTAATACGCGTTGTTGCACAGTAGCACA
The DNA here is from genome assembly GCA_020205505.1 of Panax japonicus. NCBI lineage: Eukaryota > Viridiplantae > Streptophyta > Magnoliopsida > Apiales > Araliaceae > Panax > Panax japonicus. The sequence goes on from CM035111.1 coordinate 16,577,090, forward strand.
CGGTATTGCACAAATTATTGATTCTTGCGTAAGAAGGCACTACTCAATAATTATTACAGTAATTACTGTTCAGTATTTTTTTTATTGATTCAATAATTACTGCGTTGATTTTTTACTGTTGTTTCAATAATTGTCACTACACAGTATTTTTCATTATCGAAGCAATAATTCATATTATTTGAATAATATTATTAGAAAACATTATTGGTAATGTCTAGAAAGTTCTGTCTAAAGAGCGGTTTGGTCACCTAATTGCGCGCCAGTAAGGAGAAATTCTTATTGGAAAGCCCCCTCTTTCCTGGGAACGGCCTGGTTGCCAGTACTGTGATTCTGTAATATTATTTGTGAATAATTAATTATTAATTTATATGATGAGGAAAATATTGATTTTATGTGGATATAGATGGAGAATTTTTTTAAAGTAACAATTGTTAAAAATTGATATGTTATCTTTTCTGATAAAATAATATTTTATTATATTATTATAATATAATAATGATGATATTTTTACAATGAATGTGGGATATATGAGTATATGAGGAGGAAGAGTATTTTTGTTGCATTAAATGATTAACACATGTTTTGTGTGTCGGTGGACCCCATTTCTTGACTGAAATTTGATTATAGCCTGTAAAATCGTCTGTATGTGAATTTCAGGTCAATTTCTGTTTGGAATTTGGAAAAATTTCTTCTGCAAAGTTGTAGAGAATTGAATTTCCTATAAAAAGTCGCGAGATTTGAATTTTCTGATAAAAGGGCTATTTATTATGAATTATTGAATTTCCGAAGTTCTGAAGTTCCGAAATAATTAATTTTTGGAAGTTTTAATTATGTTTATTAAGAAAAACGTTTTTTTATTTGTTTTGTGGGCTACAACATGTGCATAATGAGCTGAGATCAGTTGTCTAAGGTTGGCGTAGAAAATTATAATAAATATTATTATTTTATTAAATTTTCTGCTTTGGTGTTCTAAGCAATTTTCAATAAATAGGGTGCTTAGGTTAGAATTAAAAATTACAACAGAAACACAAGTTTTCTCTCTTTCTCTCTCTATATTATCGAGTGTATTCTTGTGAGTATTTTGGTACTTTGAGTGTTGCTATACGGTGCAAGTTCCTTCACCACTGTATCCAGTATTCCAGTCAGAAATACTATTTTTGCGAGGTAAGAGATGTTATTTTATTCAAAAATGATATTATTTCTTCAATATCATTATGCCGAAATATTGGTTGGACCTTTTTATCAAATTTAGAACTTTTTCATGTCGGGGTTACTATTCATGAGTTACTATTCATGAGTTACTATTCACGAGTTACTATTCACGAATTACTATTCACGAGTACTATTCATGAAGCATGATGATATTTTTTATGAAATTTCTATCTTTTAGTGTCGGAGTTACTATTCACGTATACGGCACTATTCACGTATACGGCACTATTCACGAATACGACACTATTCACAGAAAAATTAAATTTTCTTTTCTGTGTCCAAGATTGTCGGTTATGATTCCTATCTTTGATTGGATCTATGTTTTGGTCTTTATTCTTGAATTTTACTCCACTCTGATTATTTATGATGTATTTTTGAACTTGAATTGTTTAAAGTACGAATCCTTAATATTTATTCTTTTGTTTCACTGGATTCGTTTTCTTTAAAATATTTTTCATCATCCTCAGTCCTAACTGATGATATAACTGAATATCTTTGGCATGTAGTGCAAAGATGAATGATTTTATGATGAATATCTTTGGCCCGTAGTGCAAAGATGAACAGGTGTTTAGATGAACATGACCAACTGATGGATATCTTTGGCCAGTAGTGCAAAGATGACTATTTAATTCAAGATGTATATTGATTGATGTTACAGGGATAAAATATCGATGATAGGACTTTTAAATTCATAGATGATAGTATATTTCATTCTCTACCTAACTCTTCTAATGAATTGTTATTTCCGCTGCAATGGTTGATCTAAAACTTGTTGTCTATTGTATTCTATCTGATTTTTTCCTGTTGAAGACTAAGGATAATTTGTTGTACATTATCTTAGTCATAATATTCTTTACTAGGCTAGTTGAGCTCATCCTTTTCCTTTTTGTTCCATTTTTCTTCTAAGGAAACGAGAATATAACGAGAACTAGTCGGGGTGTGGAGTGATGGTTCAAGATAGTTGTTTAGTAGTCCTCACTATTTTGTAAAATAGTGTATCAATAATTTTAATGAGGACTTATTTGAGTATGGATATTGTCTAGAAGATAATATTTGTATTTAAACTCAAAGTTTATGTGTTGTCGTATTTTGCACGACAATTGTATTAATGAAGTTGTAGTTGTTTCTGTACCATGTATTTGGCGACTCAGAATAGGTTGGGTGGATTGGACCTATTTCTCTTTGAACAATATTTGTGTAGTCATGAATGCATTTTTTAAAGTTAAATAAATTATATTAATTTTAAAGTATAATTTTATAAAATTAAATTTGATTATATATTTTGAAAGTAATTTATAATACTATTAAAATTTTAATTAATTGAGATATGTAGTTAATGTAGGTAATTAGAATTATTGTTTATTATAAATTATTTTATTACTTTTAATATTTATTATTATTACTATTTTTGGTGTAGCAAAATTTTCGAAAAAAAAAATAAGGGAAGAAGCCCGCGGTCCGGGCCGGGCCAGCCCAACCCGGGCCAAGGGCCTAACATTTTCGGCCCGCCAAAATCCGGGCCTTTTTGGCCCGGGCCCGCCCGTCCGCCCGCCCGTCCGTCCGTCCGTCCGTCCGCCCGTCCGTTTACCACCTCTCAACGAGCTCCACGAGTTAATATTGATGAAATAAAAGGGCATTCTCAGTTGACCTAAATATCAGCAGCATTTTCAAAACTAGAATCAAACAAACCATATTCTACTGCATCAAATTTTACAAAGTAAAGAAATTGCTAGAAAGGGAAAAATTAGTACTCCATAGTCCATAGTTCTGCAGAACAAAGTCCTGGTGTAGTTGGCCCCAATACCAAACACAAGTTCAAGATGAGCTCACAATAGAAACCTACAATCAGCATCATTAATTGCTGGCATTACAAACCATTTGCCCATTTCCTGGCCTCGCCTAGCCTGAAACTCCCTCCTAAGCTCTTAATTTTATTTTCTTTCTCCTCACTTGCCCCGTTCCTTATCACTCTGAAACTCCATCCTCCAATCTCCTCCCAAACTTATCTATCACCATCCCGACTCACCTCCAAACACGACCATATATTTGCGCAATTCGGTAAACCCATATACCAGACCATAACAAAACTCTAGAGGGGAAATTGAACACAGCAACACGGAGACCAAATATTAACGAAATTCGGTAAACCCTTAACTATTTTTCGATTTCGTTAAGATTTAACTAGGTTTCAATTCCAATTTCAATTTTTGATTTGATTTGGGATTTTTTTCCATCTGGGAATTAGCCCTATTTTCTTTTTGTTTTGTTTTGGGATGAGCATGAGAATAGCTGGAATTTATCTGTTTTGATTTTATATGGTTTCTTAGGGTGTAATTTGAGTATCAGTAACTATCTAAAATGATAATTGTGGCTGGTATAACTATAGTTGGGATGAAACTAGTAAATAAAATATGTTAGAAGCTTAAGAAATACCTGCTCAATATTTGCAAAGGTTAGCTACATGTACTTTTGTCAAGTGTATATAAAGAGTATCATTCTTAAACTTTCCATTGATTCGTATGGTTGCTTTTGCTCTTCATTGCATTGCTTCTTTCATGTGATAATTCTGGTTTTTGTTATGATCTATGTTCATGTTTTGGAAGCTAACTTTGAGTTGGATCTTGCAGGCATGAAAAATATTTAACATAATACAGAGTAATATTTGTTGTCAACTGCAAGATAAAGAATGACAAGTGTTCCAGCCATGTTTAAAACAGAAAAGGGAGAGGTGGCGGTGAGACTGAATCAGGTTCTGTTAGCAGTGAAATATTTAAGCAAGTATGTTGCTCAGTTTGTTTGACTGAGGTTGGTGTGATTGATGAAGAAGAGGTCTATCATTTCAATGAAAGATTGTAGAAAAGAAAAATCAAGAGTTGGTGGCAAAAATTGAGATGAAAATTGAACAATGAGAGAAAATAGTGGTGTACTGGGTTTTTTTTTTCTTTCATATTGTGGTTTTTGTTGTTTATAATGAAGTTGTAGTTGCTTTATAATGAAATTGTTAAATGTAATGGAGGTGATTTTCACTTATTTAACATCTTATTTTACCATCAATTGTCTGGTGATTTTGAATACTTTCTTTTAGTTTTGCTAATACAAATATAGTTGTATGGAAACAAGAAAATTCAAAATGTTTTTAGAAATGAGTTGCATTATTAGTGTTACTTGCTGTTAAGTCATAGATGTTCTTGTAAAAGCTCTTTTGATGTGCGAAAGACTGGTCCAATAAAGAAGAAGATTATGCTTTTTGAAATGGAAATCAACAGTTTTCATCTTTATCATATTAAGAACTCAACTGATTCTCGTCTTTTTTTTGTACAACTGTTTATAACTATAAAGATTATCATGTAGAAATGTGTCTGTCCCATAAAAACTTTAACAAAATAGTTATATTATGCATTGCTCCAAAAACAAAACAGCACAATCCCAAGGAAAGGAACCTAATATGCATGAAAAGGGAGCTGAGTAACTGCCACAAAACGGTAATATATAAAAGATCACAACAATGAACTGAAATTTTATGTTACAATATTCCTTGATCAAGAATAGATAAACATTGTATTTCTTGCAAATGCTTTAGTACAACCACCACTACAAAGTACCTAATAGACAACACTTAATAGACAACGTTTTTTATAAAAACGTTGTGGTAGTTTTTTTTACAACGTTTTTAAAAAAAACGTTGTAGATATATATGCAAAAACGTTATCTATTTAAAAGTATTTTTTTTGTTTTAACTAGATAACGTTTTTTTTTTAAAAACGTTGTCTATTATGAAAAACACGGAGCTAAAAATTTTTATCAATTTAAAGAGTTTGCTTTTCTTTTCTTTTTCTCGCTCATTCAGCCCTCGCCTCTCTTCCTTCTTTCTCATCCCTCCATCCTGTCTCACAAATCCCTCCAGCTTTCTAGATTCAAAGTCATTCTCTCCCCCTTCATTTTCATGGCGGATTTTACAGCTCCGTCATTCTGTTTAGGGCTCGATTTTGACCTAGATTCGGAACCCCAAATCAGTGTCAAAAAAGATACGTCACCTAAACCAGCTCGATAACCTTCAACCTCCACAAATCTGCTCCCTACAGTCGACGAATGCGGCGACGATGATTTTGAATCACCCACGGCAGGTCCGGGTCTAGAAGTTTCGGACCCTCCACGGACAGTCAAGCGCCTTCGCCGGGGGCCCACACCGGTTGCCCAAAAGCCAGAGCCAGTGGTGTCTTGGTGTAAGGTAGATGATGAGATTGAAGAGTTCTCTTATCAGGAGGATAAGTGTAGAGGTAAATTTTAGTGGGAACTTGTTATTGTTTTGTTTTTGTGCTCTAAATTTGGTCTTGTTGTTTGTTTGGTCGCAAGATTTCGATGAAGAAGAACCAGTCACCGAAGAGTCGAGAATATGTGACGAAAAAGAGAAAATGGAGAACCTACTCCGTCGATTCACGTCGGAGAGAGTTCCGCTGCGAGTCCACAACGTTTTAATTAAGGGAAACACCAAGACGAAGGACCTACTCATCGAAGCCCTAGGTATGTTTTAATTGATTTGTATTTCTCTATTGTAATTTTTTTTAATTTTGTTTGTTTGTCATTTCCTTCCTGTATGCTGCTCGATCACTAAATTGAAAACTTCTTTTTTTTCATTAGGAATTTAAACATCAACTTGTTCAAGAGCTCTTCTTCAGAGAACACCTTGTAAGTTTCTTTTTCTAATTGCTTATCTGAAATTTTTATGTTTAAATTTTGTTGCTGAAATGTGAGGGAGAAAGGGAATTCTTCCTTGTGAGAAAGATTCCATCTGTCCTAAATGTAGATTCTTTTAATCCTTGAGCCTAACTCTGAGTTCAAATTTATTTTTCTAGTTGTTGACATCGATCTTTAACGGCGTATACTGGTCATAGGAGACTGTGCATAGTTTAGAAGATAACTTATCAAGTCTCTATAAATTTTAGTTTTTGATCACAAGAATTTGCTGGGTGCTTTAAGTTAGAAAACCATAAATAGAGGGTGGTTTCAGTTTGTGGTGTTAATATATGTTTCTTTATATTTGTTGTAATACTGTAATTTTAATCTTATTTTCCTTGTTTTTTTCTTTGTTCTTTTTCTTGGGGTGCTGAGAGCAGAGTGTGGGACTTGTGTGAATTGTGCTGTTTATTATTGGAAGTGATTTGTGTATTTGAGAAAATTAATGGCTTTAGGTTGTGATAGATTTGGAGTTGCAGTGTTTTGCTTTAGCAAGTCTCTGAGTTTTTCATAATGTTTGCAGCGCTTTTAATTGTGTTGCAGTTAAAATTTTCTTAGAATTTGAATTGGTTATTGAGTATGCTAACTGAACTTTTAGAAAAAGTTAAACTTTACTATGTTGACATCGCTAGCTTATTATTACTTGAATTATGTTTTCCGTTTTTCTTTTTTTAGCACTCTTAGGAGGCATGTTAGTGTTGGTATGTGTGATGGCCTCGTTTCTTATAGTACTGTGAATTCATAGTTCGAAGACAGTATGTGCAGGATCGAATTGGCTTATGTCTGATCACTGTCATGTTGAGCCTCTGGGTCTACCTTCATTTTGGGGCGTGACAGACTGACAATATATGTTGTGTCTGTGTCCAATTTCCAACTTTTCAGTTGTTTTTGCATGCTAAAATGTTCATGATTATTGTTGCGAGTATGCAGCTAATTTGAATTAACAGACCTAGTCTGCACCCATTATATTATGCTTGTAGTGAGAACTGAGAAACAACAGTATAATATTTAATTTTGATGACGTGGCTTGATATTTATGGCGACTGCATTTGTTATTCGTCTGTAAATTATGTCTTGATAGAGTTAAAATCTATGATTACAAATCATGGTTTTAATAAAAGCCTCGTTAACTGAAAAAAAGGTGATGATGAGTTAACTAATCAACGGTGATGTGTACTTTGAAGGGGATTATTAACTTAGTCACCTCTTTATTTATAAAATTCAGATTGGCTACTTGTTGTTCCTTGTTGTAGAAATGGTAAGCTTTCCTGGATTGGGATATCCAATAGTTTCTCACTAATTTCTTCAATCCATAAAATAGATCATTTCAAGTTTGACTATTCATGAATATTGAACCCTGTCAACTAGAAATAGGTCGCTTTTCATTATACTGATTTGTTTGCGAAAGTCTTGTCAATCAATTAAGGCCGGGCTTGAAAAAGTTCACTGGATGGATTGAAAGAAAAGGGTACCTTCTAACTAGAAAAGGTTTTCTGGTCTAATCACGATTCTCAACAAGTATTTGGCCAAGGTCCTGATGTTGGTAACCAATACAGGTAAGCATGCTTGACCTTGAGCATTATGTTCAACCCTAGACTAACCTGTGAATTCTTGTAATCTAAGCAGGTTTATTATCATTAGTCTAATGGAACTGAAGAGTCCAGATTGGCTGCTGTAAGCAAAGAAAGAGAGCAAACTAGATCAAAGAGGAGCATTGTGACTACTCAAATTCAACCACTTAGAACATTTTATCCTGCAGAGCTTGACCATCAGGTTTCGTATATTTAGATCAATATTTTACCTACATGTTGAGAATTTTAAATCGTAACCACTGAACATTAATCGGGCTATTTTGATATTGTTCTTCTCTCTCGTATGCCCTTATAGCCAATTGTCCCTATGCCTGATATTCTACACCAGGGTTGTTTTACAAAGCACTGCTGCTGTACATCTGAATATACATTTGCATGTGCTACGTTGAAATATGTTAGCTTGCTTGAAAAGTTAATAGATAACTTCATTATTGTAGATCTGCATCAGTTACTGCAACAACTTGAGTAAGAAGTATTGTTGTTGATGAGGAAAACATTGATTCTGCTTCAAGTGATGAAGATGTGCAATTTAAGATAAATGAGGTTGATGACAGTGCAGTATGGATCACGATCTAGCCCTGTTCTTTCTAGCCTACTAAGGAATTTTCATGGTAGTGCTAGAGCAAAAGTTACTGGCGTATTTTGGGGGAGAACCTAGGCTTTTTGTACATGCTTAGGTAGTAGCTTAATTTTCTGGATAGTTTGGTTTATTTTGTGGATTGAAAAGTGAATTTGAGATGTTTGTATATATGGATAGTTTGGTATATATTTTGTGGATATAGTAATTTGAAACTGTAAACGAATGGTATTATTGAGATGTATTTTGAATGATTGATACATTTTGGCTTGAAATTTAAATGAGAATTTAGACCTTTTAGCTATATATCATGTCATTAGCATATTGCAGGTGCATTGGTAATATAGGTGAACCACAATTTTTTTTCTTTATCTACAACATTTTAAAAATGTTGTATAAATTGATTAAAAACGTTGTCTTATATACTAAACAACAACATTTTTAACCAAAAAACGTTGTGGAATCATACATTCTACAACGTTTTTAAGCATCTGCTAATTTTTTAAAAATAAATCTACAACGTTTTTTTTCTAAAAAAACGTTGTGTATTGTTCTTAATCACAACGTTTTAAAAACGTTGTGTAAGGGTGTCAAATAGACAACACCCTTAACCACGACGTTTTTCTGACTGAAACCACAACGTTTTTTCCGCGTTGTCTATTTACTGTTTTGTAGTAGTGAACCAAAATTAAAGACATGAATGACATGATTAGATTGGAAACATGTATGACGATCATAATGGTTCCATCGTTCCTAGTTATACACCTAGTGTATACTGTGGAGAGGAGAGCTCTTTATATCTTATAGGCTCCAATGAAAATCTACTTCATGCTCCATATTTTAGGGCCTTCCAAAGCATAAATGCTACTTCGTGTACAATGAGATTTCCACAATGCTGCATGGAGGAAGGAAAAAACCTTAATTATGAAATCATTATAAAAGAAACTACAAACCATTGAACCCCTTCTGAGGTTGGTAACACTCCATTAAGTAAGTCAATCTTCTGAGAAAAGTCAAGAATTCAACATATGAATATGCAATGGAAACTATGGAAGTAACATAAAAGTTCTTGAACAAAGTTCATTCTCATGACAATATTCAAGAATCCAGGATTTAGAAACAATATGACCAAGCACCCAAACAATATGACAACGTATACTTCCATAAACTTATGAATTACAAAAGTATTATAGTATTTCAATAATTCAACCAGTTTGAATCAATGCCATATAAGCACAAACAATGGTCGAGGAACCTAACGAAGAGCAAAACTTTAGTACATTCATGCTTCTGTAACAAGAATATTTTCTCAAAGCTTCAAAATATATCATGGTCGGCTACTAAATTGTTCACTAGTTTAACAGTGACAATGATAAGAAAGCTTGTACTTTGTACACTGCAAGCTGAAATCCTCATATCAGTATATAACATAAATATTGAGCTAGAATAATTAAATTGTTATCAAAATAGTGTTCATAGTACGAATATAAGGTGATCGTACGTAGCTAACTGAAAAAAAAGCATAAGACTAAAATATTTGTGAAATGAAACCAGTGTCTTGTCAAATTATCAAATGGAAGATAATTCCAACAGCTTTCCTAGTAGATCTCTATTTTTAACACAACTCGTCAACCTAATAAGCAACTGACTTTGATTTAGGATAAATTTGGGACTGCAGCAACAATTTAGTGTAACACTATATCGACAAAAAACCTTTGGCCAGATAGTATGTTTACTTCAACACAAATTTCAAGATTGGGGTTTACAGGATGTAGGATAGGCCTTTAACGCATCCCAACAGGTAAATATGCATGGAAACCTTGATACTTCATCAGTTTTATTTCAACAAGAATTTTCATCTAGCCAAAATATTGGGCACATCAGGAATTCATCTCTTGGCAATGGAATGTTCTCAGGAGGTGAAGAAAGTGGGCACAGGAATATGCCAAATTACATTCAATAGCTTAATGCTTATCTTACTGATACTCAAATTACACCCCAGGAAACCATATAAAATCAAAACAGATGAGAAATTCCAGCAATTCTCATGTTCATCCCAAAAAAAGAAAAGAAATTAGGGCTAATTAATTTCCAGATTGAAAAAAATCCCAAATCAAATCAAAAATTGAAACCGAAACCTAGTTAAATTTTAACGAAATCAAAAAATAGTTAAGGGTTTACCGAATTTCATTAAGATCTGGTCTCCGTGTTGTTGCGTTCAATTTCCCAATTTCCCAATTTCCCCTCTAGAATTTCGCAAATATATGGTCGTGTTTGGAGGTGAGTCGAGATGGTGATGATAAGTTTAGGAGGAGATTGGAGGATGGAGTTTCAGAGTGATAAGGAACGGGGTAAGTGACGAGAGAGAAAATAAAATTAAGAGCAGAGGAGGGAGTTTCAGGCGAGGCGAGGCCAGGAAATGGGCAAATGAGGAGAGAGAAAATAAAATCAAGAGTACTAGTTATATAGGTATGTCATTTAACAAAAGAATGCTTTTTAAAAGTTCTGCTCTTGAACGGGGCTATGGGATACATATGACAAAATATGTCTATATAGTCTATACAAACATATTTTATTATATGTATTTAAATCACACTTAAAATATTGTATTATGTAAAAAATTTAGTTTCATAAAATAAAAAAAAATTAATTATTTTAAAAAAAAAATCCGTATTTTTATAAAATCCGGGATCGAAGACTGGATCCGGACTCTCTATATATAATGAATTTAAAACATTCCTCTTAAATAACACTCTTTTATTAAAAGTATGTCGTCTTGGAAAATCTTTTAAAATACAAAATAATATTAAAATAGAGTAACCTCACTTAATTTTAATAAATGAGCGTTATTTAAGAAGTGGAGTACTATATATATATAAGTCCGGATCCAGTCCGGACTCCCGGATTTTGTTAAAATCCGGACTTTTTTTTTTTTTTTTTGCTTTTTTTTTTTGAAACAACTAAAAAAAAAAAAAATTTATGGAATTGGAATTTTTACATTATACAGTGTTTTGGGTGTGATTTAGATGCCTATAACAAAACATGTCTGTACAGTCTGGGCAGACTGTACATACATTAGTTGGTGTAGATATTAGAAACACACCCAAAACACTGTATTATTGAAAAATTTCAGTTCCATAAATTTTTTTTTTTTTTTTTAGTTCTACCAAAAAAAAAAAAAAAAGAAAAAAAATCAGGTCCGGATTTTCTACCGTCCGGGAGTCCGGACCTAATCCTCTTTCTATATATATATATATATCATTGATCAAAAACGTATTTAGGTACTTTCTATCAAAATAAAATATCAAATTTTCTAAAAGTGCGCTTTGGAGACCATACACCAAGTTCAACATAAAATCATAGAAAAGATCTTAAAAATAATCAAAACGTGCTAATCCAACCAAGCACTTTGTAACAAATTCACACTTTAAATACATAATATGTATATTTGTTATTTCGAATAAAACCCTAAAAATAATACTGATTTTATTTTAAATTTTTTTAAACCTATTTTCGGAATATTACTGACACTGGAGTTTTCATTACCGCAACATCCATGGCAATTGACATGATTAAAGGATAGTAACTTCACCAAACATAAACGAGCTCCACGAGTTAATATTGATGAAATAAAAGGGCTTTCTCAGTTGACCTAAATATCAGCAGCATTTTCAAAACTAGAATCAAACAAACCATATTCTACTGCATCAGATTTTACAAAGTAAAGAAATTGCTAGAAAGGGAAAAATTAGTACTCCATAGTCCATAGTTCTGCAGAACAAAGTCCTGGTGTAGTTGGCCCCAATACCAAACACAAGTTCAATATGAGCTCACAATAGAAACCTACAATCAGCATCATTAATTGCTGGCATTACAAACCATTCATAAAAACATAGTGAGAAATCTATGTTATTACTTCCTTTTGGTAATATGTTTACACATCTCTCGACCTCACCTATTCTTTTCCAAGACACAATCAATGTTCATTATACAACAATAACAACAATCATGAATCAGGTCCTCTGTCTTACCCTCCTACCATTTGTATCTCCACCGTCTGAAAGTTGAGCCCAAACGCTTCGAGACTTGCCACCGCCACTACTACAATCCTCCTCACAGCCTGCCACCGTCTTCAAGAGTTCAGATTGCAGTGATGGGCAGTTTTCTTTAAGGTACTCGAAACCGTCTGATCTCATAACAGCTACAGTAAAAAAGAAAAAGAAAACAGGCAAGAGGTCAAGGAATGGGAAGCATATATAATACCAAATAAAATCAAGCAAATTCCGGGACTAGCACTAACAAACAAACAAACTCTGTTCTCCCTCTCCCAACAAATTAACTTTAAGATCGAGCCTAGACAGGTTACATTACAGAGTATCCGACTCCTAGCTCATTAACAAACCGATTTTCACACAGAACTTTCAATTAGCTTTCTTCTTATGGACTATAGACTGGGGAAGAGATTCTTACTCAAAACAATATGGAGAACACAGGCTTGCAAGTAGGTATGTGACGTGAATGAGCCGAAATATGGTTGATCATTTTTCTTTTTCACTATAAGGCGGCTTGGAGTCTTTGGACAGTTGTATTTTCTTCATGTTGGATTCCTCGGGTGTTAGTAAGATGTTACAGGCTTGGTATAGCTTAGGTGGACATTATGGAAGTAGTGAAATTCCCTTTAAAGGGACCGGAGAGCGAGGCCGATCTCACATTAGTTCTCTTTTCTTATGCTTGCATTTCTTTTGGCTCAATGAGGAATACCCGGGGTGATATTCTGCATTTTGTGGATTTTTTGGAGTTCTCCATAGGAACCTAGTGGTTATTTCTTGGGAGGTTTCTTGTATCCAATGTGTTCACAAGCAGGTGGGCCTTTTCTTTCCCTAATGTTGAGATACTTCACATGTTCACCAGAAGGTTTCGCGTGTTCACAAGCAGACGGCTTTCAGTGAGTTATTTACTTATCAAATAAATAAATAAAGCTGGACAAATCTTCCACAAAGCTCTCCCTCTCCCTAAACAAATGCAGACAAGCCTGATCTTCAATTGCAAATCTCCAATTCAGGTAAATGCCTAGTACTGTTAAGCCCTTCTCAATACTAGATCAATTGCTATGTACCAACTTCACGATCAGAGAACACCGCTCCGCACAAAAATTAAGACATAAATTTTTAAATAAACACTTCAATCAATTATAATACATACACACATATACACCCACACACCCACACACCCCCATCTATATATATATATATATATATATATATATATATATGTCGCCATAGCCATGTAGTCTTTGGCGACGGGTCGAACCGTCGCCATAGACACCAAAGACGACGGTTCGTCTTTGGTTCGCTTTTTAAGGTTCGCTTTAGAGCCTCTCCGTATATATATATATATATATATAAGAGCCAAGAAATGAAAACTATAATATATAATGTTAAATCTCCTGGGAAAGATTATTGCATTTGCACCAAGTCTGCCAAGAAAGATAAATGGAATAACAAAAATGTATAAGTGAACGAATACAAATCGCCGCCATAAATCAAAGAATGTGAGACCTCAAGACAATCCCATACATCCGCAATAAATCTATTCGAAGCCTTGAATTGTCTTCTCGCTTGAAACAAATTGGTCCGAGACAAGCTACCTCACAAACGGGTAAAATGCAAATGTGGCCACTGAGCTTTAGGTGTTTTTGGGTATTGAGCCCCTTTCTGTTGGTCAACAAAAATTGAGCGTCTTTTTGTTCAAAAATTTGAATATTGAGCCCCCAAGTGCCACATGTGCGTAGACCTACCTAGGTGGCAGATCCGACTGGGCATTTTTCATTTAAATTTACACGTGTACGAGCTGACGTGGGCATTTTCCAAATTTATCCCAAATCCATGGATTCGAACTCAAAACCCATAGTTTGAAACTCTGGTCATATGACCACCCGAGCACCACGGGCCTAGCTATTAATATTTTGCAAGGAATAACCTTTATTACGAAACAATTCATGTCCCCCAAAAAAATTAAAAGACGATTCATTTTCTAAATTGTAATGGATATATTGTAGGCATAAAGATAATGAAAAGAATTGGGAAAAGTTCTAGACTACAATCTGTTCACGAACAAGGGGGGAGAAATTCATAATCACTAATCAGGTCCCTTTGGGGACAGTCTATAAAAAAATCTCTAATCAGTTTGAAGACGTACCCTAAATAAGCAAAACCATAACAAAATCAATAAAGCAAACATTGAAAAAATTCACAAGCACAATAAGAAATTGAAAATAGAAAAACATGAACTCATTTTTTACTAACAGAGAGAAAAGTCATTGAAGTTGTATGATTTTATGTTCCACGACAATCGTATTTTGATTAAAAACTCAGCAAAGGGACTCTCCAAATCCTCTTCCGAGATCTTTTCTTCATTGCTCTCAACTTGGATATGCCCCTGCACCAACTTAAAGAAACTCATCAACTGACTCTTCTCACTCCAAGCTAGGGTTTTATCCTTAAATATCGCGCTCCTCGAATCAAGCACATTCCTTAAATTACCATTTTCATTGCAAATTTAGCTGGCTTCAATGTTTTTGAACTCAATGTATTGATTGACGTTTGATTTCAGCTTTTAAGTCGACGGCGGAGTCGGCGCAAAACAAAACGCTTGGTCCAGCCAAGTCAATATTGAACTTTCAAAACTGTTGCTCATTGAGAGGTTAGGAGGAGAGAGAAAGGATCTCGACGGCCGAGTATAATGGGCCGGTGGTGAGATTAATAATGGAGGAAGAGTCATCGAATGATAGACGGTGGGGATTATTAGTATCAGGATTAGGGTTTGGGGGGTTTTGGGAGTTGGCGTGGAGGAAAGAGGTGAAGTCGTGGAGGGGGAAGAGGAGAAATGGCCGCCGTACAAGGGGTTTGGGTTGAGGTGGAGTACGGTCTTCCTGACGGTGATGACGGATTCAGGGAGGCTGGTGCCGACGACGATCAGGTCAAAGGTGGTGGGTTCAATTGGTGGGAAAGACGTGATCTCTGCCATTGTGTCGAGGAGAAAGAATGGACACGATGAATTGGAGAGACAATTCATTTTTCTAGGGAAATTAATTGTTTCGTTATAAAGGTCAATCCTGGCGAAATATTAACAGCTAAACTCGTGGTGCTCTGGTGGTCATATGACCCAAGTTTCAAATTGGGGGTCTTGAGTTCGAATCCATGGAGTGACATTTTTTAGGATAAAATTGGAAAATGTCCACGTGAGCTCGTACACGTGTAAATTTAAATGAAAAATGCCCACGTCAGATCTGTCGCGTAGGTGCCACGTAGGCGGGTTAACGCACATGTGACGCCTCGGGGCTCAATATCCAAATTTTCGAACAAAAAGGGGCTCAATTTGCGTTGACAAAAAGAATGGAGCTCAATATCTAAAAACACCTAAAATTTAGTGGCCACATTTGCATTTTATCCCCTCACAAACCCTCTGTCCACACTTCCAATCATAGTTATTTTCTCAAACATCTGCTACAAGGGACACGACATGGCCCAACACACCCCATAGAAGAAAGCAGTAGAGAACACAATGAAAAGAAGTTGATTCACTCTCCATCACAAACGCACAAGTGTTTATAAATAATCTTACCTATCTTCCTCTAATCAGTAGTAAAAACTAAAAACGGAACCGTATATTAATTCAGACATACATAAGAAAAGGTGGTTTCCACTGTAAGTACAACTGGAACAACAGACCTTGAGCCTGAAATGAGCTACATAAAACTAAAGTTGAGAAGACAAAGAGAGAATTTGATAGGTAACACATCAATTTGTCACCTTACAATATACAGATTGTAAATTGTGTATTCATTCTACAGAACCCAAAATAGGAAAACAATGACAAAGACAAACAGTATAGTTGTTACGGCGCCACGACGAGTCATGGCGGTAGCTGACTGCCTACACGCCAAGGCGACCGCCATGACGTTTGTATGGCGACAAGTCATTTACAATGTACAATTTATATATTATTTATTTTACTTAACAAGTATATTGATAATAAAATTTTATATATATTAAAACTCAAAATATAGCACTATGGAATAACATTAAAAGCATAATTATGTAAATATTTAGCAATAACAATCAAAAAACAAAACACTTGATATTAAAAATTAGTAAAAGAAATATATAAAAAGGACTCCCATGTATAATTATCAAACCCCCACCAGTTTATATAAATCAAAGCAGAACAATACCAAGTCTTAATTTAGTGGAGGTTGACTCAGTCCCAAGTATAATTATTAAGCCCCCACCTGTCCACCAAAAATATATTAAAAGGACTCCCATGTATATTAAGCCCCCCTACCAGTCTATATAAATCAAAGCAGAACAATCCAATTCTTAATTTAGTGGAGGCTGACTAAGTATAATTATTAAGCCACATGTCCACTACAAATATTTAAAAAGGACTCCATGTATAATTATTAAGCCCCCACCAGTCTAAATAAATCAAAGTAAAAGCAAAGCATGTAAAGCAAATATAAAATGAGCAAAGCAAAGCTATAGCTCAAGAAACAGAGTAGAAAGCAAGAACACTCAAGAAACAAAGTAGAAAGCAAGAACAAAGAAACAGAGAAGAAAGCATAAACTGAGAAACAGAAAGAACGAAGTCAACTATGGGTCAACTTAGTCGTTGGGTTCTGATGGACTGTGATGGTAGTTGAGCTGCGATGGGCTGGATGGAATCGCCAGAGCTGCAATAGTTCGAAGAAGTCACAACCCACTCCAAAGAAGTTGCGATCTCCAGTCCTTGCGAATCGCGATTACTGATAAGTTCTCTAGGGTTTTATTTCATTTCTACTTGGTTTTTAATCGATAGGTCATGGGTTTTTAACTGATGGATCATTGATTAATAGGTCAGAACTGTAAAACACTTTGGTTGGCCCAGAGCTGCCAAGGCGCATGCCTCAGCAACTCCACCTCAAGTAAACCGGACGCCTTACCAATTCTCCATCGCCTGGACGCCAAGGCGTCGCTTGGACAACTATGACGGACAGTGCTCTAAAAATTGATAGGCGTTTAGGCAACGGAGGGCGCGCCTAGCGCCACCTTGGCATTGTTTTCCTAGACGGTCTCATTTATTTATTTATTTTTATTGTATATACTTGTTATAGTTTACAAATTCTTTTCAAGTATTATAAAGTTTCAAAGCCTTTATTAAATCTATGTGGTAGAGGATTGTTTCCACCTAGGCGAGGGCCTAGGCGCCCATCAAAATCTAGGCGTTAGAGGACCCACCTAGCGCCTACGCAGAGATTAAGCGGACCAACCTAGATGGGTATTTATAGAGCACTGCCAACAAAGCACCATCCCATCATTTCTTCCAAAACCACATAACCTGGTAAGCAAATCCTCTAGACACCTCAGAGGGAAAAACAAATACTCCCTTAAGACTCCAAACAACAAACATTATAACTGCCACACGATACAACAATGAATCGCTTAGCTAAAAAACATCACACATGCATAGGGGATAAGGCTTTGGAAGGCCTGTGTCTCTAGAGAAAATCATTACTATTGAGCCTATCAATGTCCAAAGCCTAGAAAAAAGTCCCGATACTAAAAGGTGCTCTCATCTTCCAAATTTGAAATGCCAAAGGAAATTTCTCCAAAAGATTAGTTTCAATAATATTAGAGAATAAAGACCTTCAAGAAAAACTATCAGAAAAATCAAGTGCAACACCCCACTCTTACATCGAAATATGTCGAATAATTTGATATATATATATATATATATATATATGAAGTCCCAACTTACTATTAATAGTACCTCCAGTCATGACCTTTTGAGTTGGTTTGTGGTAGGCTAAGATATATTATTGGGATGGTAAACTGGTATTGGTACGATTTGATTTGATTTAGACTCGAGATTTGACCCGAGTCACTACATCAAAAGTCCAAGATGGCTTCATATAAGAAATAGCAAACAAAAATCAAGCAAAATAATGAGGGTGGACATTGTGAGCCTCTGTCATTCAAAATATGTTCAAAAGATGGAGGTTCCAAGATGTAACATTTCCTTTGCAAGAAACAAAAATTGCAAACATAAAGCATTCCTCTGAAATAAAATAAGATACCATAAGCAAGATAGAATTCCTATAACATCTCTACAACGAACTAAAGAACTAAAATGATGAACAACCTTAAGAGCCAAACTTTAAGTAACTCAAGTGGGTAACAAAAGAAAGACATAGCAACCCATCCAGTAGTTGGGTCCAACTTCCAAGTTTACCACCTTATGCCATAGAAAAGTGGATTCTATAGTATAAACCTCCCTCATCCCTAAATATTTAGCGAGTCCTTTAAATATATTTTTCTTAACAGAAAAGTTTTCTTTATATTTATTACCAATATCATATAAGAAAGTAAAATAGGATTCACTAATAATATCTCTAAACATTACTTTTTTAAGCTGCGAGACAATAGAAAATATGACGCTTAAAAAGTCCTTGATGGAAACTGGGGTTTTGGGACAATGAATAAATCACACAAACAATAGTCTCAATCAAGTGTACAATAAATCATTGTGTTCCAATACCAATATACATCTATGTCTATACTAAATCTTTTTAACTTTCCTAATCTAATCGGATAACTGTTAAAATTATAAATAAAATTAAATAAATAATAACACAAATCTAGAATCTTCTTTTTATTGGGGTCCGACTTCTCGAGCTCTTCGGTATCAATTATGAGAGAACACTTGTCATGCATGTTTGACCCTTGTCTGGAATATTTTTCCACAATGTATTGGTCGATACTAAATCTTTTTAACTTTCCTAATCTAATCGGGTAACTGTTAAAATTATAAATAATATTGGTCGATTATCCTTTCATTCGCAGGCAACAATAGCCAAAGAAATCCTTAAACTCCTTCTAGACTAGTTTTAGCTTCCATATCCGGCTAATCATACTCGAGGAAAACATCATTTGGAGGATTACAAATTTCCTCGTATCACCGAACCCTTTTCAACCTACTTGGAGGGAGAAGGTAATATTCATCCTCGGGAAGAATAATCAAAGGATATACGCCCAAAACCATGACAACTAAAACACTTACTAAGGATTGTTATTAACTTGAGAAGAAACCGGAGCGATTAGGCCAATTGTTAGAGCTTGTTGATGACTTCTTAACCGTCCTTCTATTGATCACAAAAGTACCCTTGCTCCTAGTTGGGGCTAGCATAGGAGGTCTAACAAAAGTATTCATGTTCAAGTTGTCCTCTATTTGAGTGGCCACTTGAACATCATCGTCCATAGTCAATAACTAGAGACTGCACCACCCACAATCTCTGGTTTCAACCTTCCACGATACATAGATATCAAAACTTCAACCAAAGCAAATTCTGATCGTGTAGGCAACTATAGAACAATATAGTATACTCTATTATTTACAAGCTTACTCCCTTGCGCCAATTCAGTTTTCTGTAGATATGCTCCCTACTGAAAGTACACAAAATGTCGTGTCATAGCAGCTTTAATATTCTCCCAACTCTTTGCAGTCGCAACAATATTTGGATTCTATTGATGTTGGGTCCACCAAATCCGAGCTGACCCCTTTAACTTTGCTTCAACAATGTGAAATCTTATCTCATCAGGCAAGGCAATTCAATGAAAGTTTCACAATCAGTGTAGATATGTCCAAAACCTGGTTAGGGGAAGTGGTAACATTCATTCGTATGGACAGACAATCAATGTATATATGTCCAAAACCAAGACAATTGTAACATCTAGATGGAGGATTATTATTAGCATAAGAATAAATTGCAGAGCAATTAGGTCTGTTAGTAACTGGAGGGCTTGATGGGATTGATGACGACTTCCCCGCCAACCTACATCTAATAGACTCCACAAATAGCCAGTTCACTCCTAGTTTGGGTTGGCATTAGAGGTCTAACAGAAGTTGCCCTTTTCAAAGTATACTCTATTTGGGGCAACTTGAATAGTATCCCCCATAAGAAAGAGTTCGCAAGAGTTCGTCCAAGACTACACCTTCAATCTACATATTCAACCCTAGACGATACATTGATGTTAAAACTTCTATTTGGGTAGTAGCTTGAATACCATCATCCATAAGCAAGAGTTCATCCAAGGTTGCACCACCTTCAATCTTTAGATTCAATCCTCAACTATACGTCAAAATTGGAATTTCTTTAACCCAAGAAAACTAGGACCACATAGCCAACTTGTAAAATAATGAAGTGGACAATACTACAATTTACTCCATTGCACCAACTCAATAACTATAGATATGCTAGCTATTTATAATCTCAAGGCACAATGTCGTGTCATTGCAGTTTATATATCTTCCCATCTTCTTGCAATTGTATATGGATTCCACTGATGTTGAAGCCACCAAATTCAAATGTCCCCTTTAATTTCGCTTCAACAAAGAAAATTTTCCCTCATTAGTTAGCTTATACAAACGAAAGAAATTTTTCAAACTATGAATCCAATCAAAGAATGCCTCGGAGTCATGATCATTGAAGTCACCAAGAACTACTTTTTCTCCTCTGTTTATTACATTCATCCTAGTGTCTAGAGCATGTAGATTTATCCGTGGATTGGATCCATGTTGCAGGAGTACCATGTAATTAGAACCAGGAGGTGGACCCTCAAAATCCTCATGAGAAACTTCTTTTCTTTTGACAGTGCGCTCCATAAGGACGTCAATTTTTGTTGGTATTGGATTCTTGAACATTTGTTGCATTTGCTGTCTGTTTTGAAGGAATCTTCAATTGTTTTAAGGTGTTCATCTTGTTGCAGCATACAGGAATCAAGTTTTGCATCGAGTTCACTAGTATCTTCCAAGTTTTATGTTGATTTCACTTGTATCTTCCAAGTTTTATGTCGATTTCACTTGTATTTACCTTGATTCCTGCAAAAAACAATATATACTGTTTTTTCAAACTTCTTTTCTCTAAACTTCTCTTTCTTGTGCCCTTTCTCTGTTGACTTATTTTCTTTTTCCTAAACTTACAAGGACCTAATTGACTAGAAAATAAACAAATGGGCTGAAACTAAAACACATTAAGTAAATGACTTTGTCAAACTAATAAACTATAGGGATCTGATCTCAGTAATGGGATAACTACATGTGACTAGATGATAAATGTGGGAAGGGATATTAAGTTATTAATTGAGCAGAGGCGCACACAAATTACCTCTGCTCTTCACACAAATAGGCGCACAAGGCTCGATGGAGGTTGCACCAGGAGTCAAATCAGTTGGCAGCGTGCACAAGAGGCGAAGACAGCAATTATGGTGGTGGTGAGAAGGCACAACGGTGGCAATGGTGCTGAGAGAGCGACAATATGGCGGCTTCTCTCCTTTCTCATTTTTTTCTTCCCCTTTCTGTCTAGAACAGGGATGTGTAAGGTGGTAGATCTGGGTTGTTTTTTGTGGCAGTGGCGCGGTCGAGTATGGAGATGAGATGAAGGGTATAATATCTACAGACTTCCAGCATGGTTGCGACTAGAACGGTCAGGGATTGGGGTTAAGGAGATTTAATTTTTCTCCTTGCAATAGCTGAGACGAATTATGATGGTTCTGGTTAATCTAAGATTTCAGTTGGCTGAATGCAACTGGATTCTATAAGATATCCAAATTACAATAAATTAACTTAATTAAAATAATTTCTAGAATCTTTTATTTTTATGGGCTTCAAAAGGCTCTTACATTGGTCCAACCATGTCTCACGGGCTCGTCCTGAATCACCGAGGAAAATAAGCGCAGGATATCAAATGGTAATTTGGCAAACATGTTATGTCTACCTCTGCTAAGCTACAAAACACACAGTAATAAAGAGGGATACCCTTTAAAACTGAGGTAACCACCAATGGAGAGATTTGCAGGTGCTGATCGAGCGCAGGAGAAGGGGAACTAATGTCCCTGTACGTGGGTACCGATGAGGAGCAACGGAGAGGCTACGGTAAGAAGGCGTGACTTATTGGTTAGCTAACGACACGGATCTTCTTTTCTTTCTCTCTCTCTTTCCTTGTTGATCGTGATTGGTAGGTTCGGTAGCTCAGGTATTGGTTTGATTGGTGATTAGGGGTTGAAATAGCTGGTTTGCGAACATAGGACAATTTTCAATCCCTTATTAAGGTTTGTCCTAAATCTCACAAGCCCATTCAATCCTTGATATATTTAGGTTAGAATCGAATATACATAACCTAATACCTAATAGCCGACATAAAAAACAGTCAAAACAATGGAAGCACAAACTAAAAGATAAGAGTAAAATCAGATATCCAGATATCTATATAATGTATAAAAGTCAAAATCAAAATAACAAAAGTTCCTATGCTGAGTCCAACACATCTGTATAATACACGATACAGAACCAAATTTAATTGACATGTTATTTTCTATAATTTCTTATATAAAGTCAAAAACCCATTATAAAACAAAATATTAAAATCCAAAAATAAAATAAAGTAATAAACCCAAAACATATCCAGACTTGCTACCCAAATTTAATACTCCCTCCGTCCCAGGATAAAAGTCCTGGTGGACTTTTCACGCATATTAAGAAGAGGAATAAAATGACAAAATTATCCATAATAATGTCATTAAATATGGAGAGAGAATTAGAATAAGAAAAGTATGAGATATTTAATGCTACGGGCATAATAGGAAAAAATGTGTAAAAGTTTGGTTATTAAAAGAAAGTGGACATTTAACATGGGACAACCCAAAATAGTAATAAGGACTTTTATCCTGGGACGGAGGGAGTATAAAAAGTATTGCCCTGTATTCTACTATCACTGGTTAATCAATCAAAATAAAGTATGATATGTTAAATGAAATTAATCATCATGATCTTTTTGCATGATTTGCTAGACATCAAAATATTTTCTTTGTAATGAATCACGCCACTACTTAAAGACTAAGAAGCTTGTAAATGAAATTATAAAAGGAGTAAATACCACGCAAAGAGCTTATGTTAAAGGATTCCTAAAAGATAACTAATTATTTTTAAAAGTAAATAAACTATAACTGAATTATGAACTTAGAAGTCTTGAGTTACAAAAGTAAATAAACCCTGTCCCTAATAGATTTTCAAAACTAAAAGTCTATTTCTTGAAGTAACGTTACGGATCATATAAGACATGTTGTGTTACTCGGACTCGCCACTTTTGGGTGGAGTACCCGTGTCGACACGACACGACACGACATGACACGGGTACGGGTGCGGGATCCATACGGGATCCGGTCACAGAAATCGGATACGGCTGTTTTTGAAGATGATTAAGGAGGAAGAAAGAAGAAGAAAGACGGAAGAAAAAAGATCAAGAAACTTACCAGGTCGCCTTGTTTTTCTTCTGAAGAGCCTGCCTTTTCTTCTTCTTCTGAAGAACCTTTTTCTTCTCTTTTTCTCCAACGTTCTGAGTGGTTTCACTCAAATCTGATTAAAAATATCTTTGAAAAATTACAATTAGGTACCCTATATAATTTTTTAATTTAGTCCCCAAGGTTTTATAAAAGTAAAAAATATCCCTTGAAAAATTACATATCAGTCCCTGTAGTTTTGTTTTTTTCTATTTTAGCCCTTGAAGTTTCAATAGTTTCTGTTCTGCCCTGTTTCTTTTTATTTTTGCACTTCAGCCCCTGAAGTTTCATGATAAATGTATGTCTATATGAATTTGGACAGTATAAACATTATTGTTAAAAAATTATAACATATCGTATCCCCGCACCCGTGTCCAAATTTTGATCCATATCCGCGTATCCTCTATTTTTTGACTCCACGTGTCCAACACCTAGATTCGTACCCGCACCCGACACCCGTACCCGAGTCCGAGTAACACAGAAGACATGTGACTTGCACAAGATTTTTAACTAGTTATCTGCAAACATTGTTTTAAATTTTTAATTGGCAATCAGGACTGCTAATACAGTGAAGCAAGGTGAATCAGACATCATGAAACAGATGCAGACACCAGAGGCATAAATACTCTCAATCACAGCTCACCTAAATTTTGAGCCTATGCACTATCTACCTTTAGGAACACAGTAA
Source organism: Panax japonicus (assembly GCA_020205505.1). Taxonomy (NCBI): domain Eukaryota; kingdom Viridiplantae; phylum Streptophyta; class Magnoliopsida; order Apiales; family Araliaceae; genus Panax; species Panax japonicus. The sequence continues at coordinate 16,601,264 of CM035111.1, forward strand.
TTTGAAATTTTTTTCCACTTTTTGTTAGAAAAAAGAAGATTTTATTCATAGAAGAGGGACGATACCAAAAAAAAATTTGGGTGGTGGGGGATAGGAAGCTGATCCTAAGTGGAACAAAAAACAAAAACAAGCAGAGTACGTAAAAAATAATGCAGCTTTCAAATCCCTACATAGGTCTGCAATAGAAAGACCACTAATGCATCCTGTAGACAACAATACAAAGTTTGGGTTTATAATTCCTTAATAATTTAATCTCAATTACATTGGTTTATACATACAAGTATATTTATAATAATCTCTAATTACAACTATGTATACATAATAATTATGGGATATGACCAACTATAATTACGGAAACCATATCATATCTTCTAACATTCACCTTCAAGTTGGTGTATAGATGTCTCGCATACCCAACTTGAAATACAATGGATGAAACATCTTACTACTAAGACCCTTAGTCAAAATATCAGCAAGTTGGTGTTCTGTTTTGACAAAAAGTAAGCAAATAAAACCACTAGTTAACTTTTCTTTAGTGAACTCAATGTGCTTCGTTCTATCGTGTTATATTAGGTCGTTTACAATATTAATAACCGTCTTATTATCACAATAATTGCATGTCTTTTAGTTGTATTACCCAAATCTTCTAGTAAGGTTCGACGCCACATTAGTTCATATACCCAAGGTTATAGCTCGATATTCGGCTTCAGCACTGGATCGAATAGTAACCCGAAGTAGATTGACGATCCTCTACAGAGCCAGCCCAATCTGAGTCAGAAAATGCTTCAACTCTCAGATGAGCATGTGGTGTGAACAATAAGCCTTTCCCGAAGCAGACTTGAGATGCCTCAGAATTCTGTAAACAGTTTCCATATGACAATGTTGAGGATCATCATATACTGACTCACTATTCCCACAGCATAAAATATATCAGGTCTAAGATGAGAAAGGTATATCAATCGTCCCACCAAACGTTGATATCTTTCTTTATCAACCGTAGGTCCTGTGCCACCTACTAGATGATGATTAACTTCAATAGGAGAATCAGCAGGCTTACACCCCCCATCTGTTGAAAGATCAAGTACATAAATCCTTTAAAATAGAAAAAATCCACTGGAAGATCTTGCAACTTCAATCCCAAGGAAATATTTCAAAGGAGCATGATCTTTGATCTCAAACTCTTTGGCCAGATTTGCTTTGAGATTAAATATCTCTTCTCTATCATCCCCTATCACCACAATGTCATTAACATAAACAATAAGAATGGTAGTCTTACCTTTTATCTGATTGATAAATAAAGTATGATCTGCTCGACTCTGCTTGTACCCAAATCTTATCATTGCTTTGTGGAATATACCAAACCAGGCTCTGGGAGATTGATTCAAACCATATACAGCCTTTCGCAACTTACAAACCTTACCCTTGGTGGCAGATGAAGCAAAACTAGAGGGTATTTCCATATTTACTTCCTCCTCCAAGTCAACATGAAGGAACGCATTTTTCACATCCAATTGCTGAAGATCCCAACCGAAGTTTGCTACACATGAGATTATAGTACGAACAGAATTCATCTTCGCCACAGGAGTAAATGTCTCCTGGTAATCAATCTCATGGGTCTGAGTATACCCTTTTGCAACTAACATGGCTTTAAGTCTCTCAACTGTCCCATCTATTTTCTGTTTGACTTTATATACCCATTTGCAACCAACTGGTTTTTTCCCGTAAGGAAGAGTAACTAGTTCCCATGTATCATTCTTTTTCACAGCATTCATCTCCTCAATCATAACATGTTTTCAATTCTCATTACTAATTGATTCTCTCCACCCCTGAGGTACAGATATTGAAGACAGGAAAAAAAAATATTGGTAGGATGCACATAATTTATTATAGAGTAAGAAATTAGAGATAGAATGTTGAGTACAAGATCTAACCCTTTTCTAAGACCAATAGGAATGTCAGTATCATCATAAGAACAAGTAAAATTAGGATTCTCACCATTAGCATTATCAAGGCTAGGTTCTGAACAGAGTTGGTGTAGTGATACAGAAACGGTGACTTTTTCTGGTGGTGGTAGGCAAATGGGTGGCGGAGAAATTTTTTTCTGGTGGTGGTCGCCTAACATTGTAGAGCCTTAATATGGCCTCAATTTCTCAATAGCAACTGATCTGGCTAGGTTTATGAAGAAAAATACGAGTAGCGAGATAGTTTTTGTTAATGGAACTTTGATACCATGTAGAAAGTAATACTCAGAGTTTGGGTTTATAATTCCTTGATAATTTTATTTCAATTACATTGGTTTATATAAAAAGTATATTTATGGTAATCTCTAATTACAGCTATGTATACACAATAATTATGGGATATGACTAACTATAATTATGGAAACCATATCATATCTTCTAACACGTCCCACCACCAACAACCCACCACCAACAACCCACCACATACACACACATAGTTGACGTCCACATCAAGGCAAAAAAAAAAAAGAAACCCTCTCCCTCAACCACTGCAAGGGAAGGCACTGCTCTCAAAATATTATGGAATTTCGTTTGCATAAACCCAGTAAGATAAATAAGCAGCTCTGTCAAAACACCTTAGCATCCGTACTTATATGAACACATCATACTTGATCCTCTACAGACTGAGGACACACCTCATCAAACATGGCATATAATGTCCACAAGCTACAAGCGACAAAAGAAGAGGTGGGAACAAGACTCACTACCCCGCGCAATGTTAATGGTATAGCTTGACAGTAAGTTTCTACAAAACATAAATAGCAGTAGCACCTTTTATAGATCACACAACCTTAGCACTTCTCTCTTTAACAACCCAAACAAGTAAGCATAGTCATACAATAGGTATTTAGGATTTGTAAGAAAATCTGCCCAATGCACAGATGTGGAAAACTGTATTGATTTCACACAAGTCTAGAAAGTAGTACTAAAATTGTGTAGAAAGCATCAAGTCATAAAAAGGTTCTGCAGAGAAGCTTGATTATAAAAGCAACCAAATCAAGGGAAACAAGAAAATAATCCACAAACCTGCAAGGTTTTCAGCAGCAAATCGAAGGCAAACAGTTTTTAATTCTGTGGCACGATAACGATCTGCCAGAGCAAGAGCTCTCGCAACAGAGTTCACAGATATATCATTGCAGAGATGAGATTCACACACCCTTCTGAGTCTTCCCAAATCATACTTATCAGCTGCTGCTAACAACTTTGCCGTCAATGTCTCAGATACAGGAGAACAAGAAGAACTAGAAGCCACTAATTCATCTTCTGAAAGTGCATCTCTGTAAACGAAGTGCAGCATCGCCTGTCATATAACAAATAACTTCAGAAAAAAACCCAAAACAACAGAAAGAGAAGTACATCACCTAATTCAAACATCAACAATCTTTCACTGGTAAAGTGAAGAAAACACAATTGGTCTTGGCAGAAACATGAATTTCAGTAAGAATTTGTATAAAGTACGACATATAGTAAGTAGTAGAATAGTAGAAGCAGAAGTAGCAATAAGGTTCATAATAATACCACTCCAAAAGCAAAAAAATATAAACAACTAATTGACTGGAATAAAGAACTACAATAACAAAGTTTCACCTTAAAAACCTTGGGCTCCATATCCTTAACAACAATCTCTTGTTCATCTCCCTCTAGTCCATCAAAGAATTCAGATCGGAAAACAGGTGATCGAGCAGCCAATACCAACTTGTGAGCATGGAACTTTTCCCCAGCTACGTTAAAGGTGATATCTGAACCTTCCATATTGTCCAGTAGCATACCAAAATGTGCTCCAATATCAGATTCCGGAACCTGAATTGAGTGTAATCTTGAGCAATCTATCGCAGAAACAACCACTCCAACAGTACAATTGATTTTCAAGCAATCATCTTTCAGGTAATCTGAAGATTCAAGCATAGCTCGTCTGAAAAAACGCTTGTATCCCCTAAATAATAGCAAAAGGAATGTAAGCATCTATAGTGGAGAACGCCAGCGGATGAATGAAAAATTTAACTTCCATAGTTACCACTGTATAATGTGGGGATCAATTAATTTGCATAAAATATTAACCAATTCATATCAGAAAGAAAACCACAAAGTTAGATTGGGCAGATTGTACAAGATAAAAACTACTATTAACCATGGTCATGAAGTCTGTATTCTGCAATTTAATATTCCTTATCTAGAAGTCAAACTGATCACCCCCAGCACCCATAATCCGTTTATTGAAGGCAATGCTCGTGTAAATCATGATATCTTCAAATTTTCAGGACTGCTTTGATTTACAGCTAAAGAGATTGAATAATGAATCCAGTTGTATCCCTCAAGGCTCTTTCTAATATTGTCCACATTCAAAAGGGGAATTAAAAAAAGAGGTCAAATCTCAAATTCACCATTCCTTCTAACTTCTAAGTGCCCTTACTCATCCCATCTCTCCTCGAACAATGTGCCCTGTCACTCCCGGACCAACTGAAACATCATATGCTACTGAAACAAAATCATAAGCTGATTCAAAAGGCATTTAGAATTGAAGAAAATTATAATATGCTCTTTTGAGTCTCGTCTCTCCTCCACACTGTGCTTCAAAGACTTGGGTCAACAATTCACTTCTGGAGTAAATGAAACATCATATGCTACTGAAATAAAATCATAAGCTGATTCTAAAAGCATTGAGAATTGAAGAGAAATATAACACTTTCTCTGTTCCAAAAATATAAGATCAATATTAACTCTAAAAAGTCAATTCGAGACATTTCAAATTTAAAATTGGCATGATTCATTCAATATGATTTTTGGGATGGACGGTGACAAAGCGCCAAGTCCGGAAAGTATCATTCATGGTTTAAAGTATCAGCCAAGTTGCCGAAATCTTCGCGTATCGATTTGGTTTCCTTACTTGCCGATCCGATAACGAGTCACAAAATTGTAATTTCAAGAATAATCAATGTAAAATTGTGTATAGGCAAAATTTCGTCATAACCAAACAAAATAATGATATAACGGAGAAATCAAGGAGAAATAATAGCATAACAGAGAAATCAAGGTGAAATAACGGTGTAAAGAAAAACCAACAAATGAAACTTCTTTGGGGGACAAAGGGAGTAACAATAATAATATCAAACAATAGGATTTTTTTTGTGCAATAAAAGAATAGTGAATAAAATACATATATTCATATATTAACTAAAAAAAATAATAATTAAATAAATTTGAAACTCTAGTATAATGATGTGTATTGCCCGAAACCGAAGCTGAAGCCAAAACAATTATGAAAAAAAAAACATTATGAAACCTAGGCCGCTACCGCAACTTTAAGCCATGTTTCATTGTCATTTATTTATTCTCGACGGCTTAGTGGTTGTGGTGTTGTTTGTTTAGTACATAATTGTTACGGCGTCACGGCGAGATGCGGCATTAGTTGACCGTCAAGACGCTTAGGCTATAAGGCGCCCACCATGGCATCCGTATGACGACAAATCGTAACAATATGCAAATTATACATTTGTTTATTTTACTTCAAAACTATATTGAACAATAAAACTTTATAAACATTAAAATTCAAAACATCATAACACCATGAAATACAATTAAAAACAATTATACGAATATTCCATAATCAAAATTCAAAAATGAAACAGTTGACATTGAAACTAGTAGAACAAGTCAACACTACGTAAAAAATAAAAAATTAACCAAGTCAACATCACGCAATACAAAGTCTAATAAGTAATAAAATTATACCACATAACAAGTCCATGGGTTATGATGAGTCATGGGGTCAACTACCAAGGCATGAGCCTTGGCAGCTCAGCGTCCAAGGCGTCGCCTTGTCCTTCTCTAGCTAGGCGTCGCCTAGGTGACGCATGGCGATGATGGGTGAAAGCTAGATGTCCTTATTCGGTGGAAGATCTTTTACTATGCAAATTCAGGTGTACTGGCCATACAAATGACAGGAGAACTATTTGTTAATGTGCTTGTTTTGCCATTTTGTGGAGAATTTGAATCGACAAAAATGCTAGATTTTTTTTGCGCCTAGATAACGAATATTGATTAGCTATGGAATAAAATGTCTTTCTTTGCTTCTTTTTTGGATTCATGCAATGACAACTTTTGAAGGAATATCTTTGGCTGATCTTCAAAAAGATTGGCGTGCGTTGCTACATTAATTTGATGTTTTCCTCCTATTTTCTTTGATTTGTTTTGTTTTGGAAGGACTTATACTCTCCTCATGGATTGTAATCTCCACCAAAATAACAAATTAATTAATAAATAAATAAAATAAAGTTTTGAAAATAATATCATGATTAGTGGTACTTTTAAATAGTTAATAATATTCAGAATTATATTGACAAAAACTAATTAAATTTATATAAATTTTGAATTAAAAATGTTTCAAATGGACTTTCCAAAATTCAATATTGCTCTTATATTTTGAAAATGGAGGAAGTATTATGTGAGTTTTAAACTTGTACCAAAAAATTGATTAAGAGATTCTCATATTTAGCAATATAACAGGATGCACGTTTAGCAAAACCACAACTTCTACATAGAGAGATGCCAAGAAAATTAATAGCACCATTTACAGTAATTATTTTTGGCAACTATTTCTCACCTTACCAAGCCATTAAAGCTAGTACTAGATCGGCTAAATTTCAGTTTCTTAACATCCACTTTCGCCTGTGTTATTAATTAAAGTGGGTCTTTTTGCTACATTTCGGTGACTATAGATGTTTTCCTACCGCCAGTGTCGCCAAAAAGGAGGATTTTTCAGGTCTCTGATGATGAAGCTTTTTTAGGGGAAGACGAGTGCATTGATGCAACTGGAATTCTTTGGTGGTGTTGTGTCACAGCTGGCTGTCTTATTCGTCACATGGTGTGGACCATAGTTTCCAAATTTAGCTAATTTCACAAGTAGCTCAGTGTGCTAGGTAACTACAGTGCTTTGAGGTTCTCAATTTTTGGTCACTCTAGTATTCTTTTGGCAGTGATGTACAACTATCCTTCAATATGCTTGATACAAATTTGGACAGCAAATGGAATTGTCCCATTCAACGCCACTCTTGGAATTTGATATATACATATATATATATATATATATGTGTGTGTGTGTGTGTGTGTGTGTGTGCATGCACACTTTAGTGTGTGTGTTTTGGGTTCTCTGTATTTATGACTTGAAGTATGTCCCATATAAACATGTATATTTGGGTATTGTTGAGTAATATAATATCTCGCTTGCCCAAAAAAAAATTAAAGAGTCGTATATTTAAAAGAAAATACAAATATATAGAGCTGAACATATGGAAATTATAGGGATTTAATTTTATTGTTTTTTAGATAAAAGAAAAAATATTATCCAATGAAAAGAGAGAATACATGCGTAGCCAACACATAGTTCACCCATCTATAAGAAGTGGAAAAAAAGTAATACTCAAAAGAGAGTAGCTTTTAAATCTCTACAAAGATCATGAGCAGAAATTGCTCTAAAGGTTACCCGTAGCAAAGGCCCATACAGAAGAAAAAAGAAATCCCATACCATAACAAGGTAAAAGTTAAATGTCTCTGTTACATTCAATCCCCCACCCACCCACCCACCCACCCACAAACCCACCCACCCACCCACAAACCCACCCACAAAAACAACAAAATATAAAAGCCCACACTATTTTTTTATATAAAAGAAGAAATTTTATTAATAGAGAAGAAATGATACAATAAATGGGGGTCAAGAAGTCCACCCTTAACAGACTAAAAGATCAAAAACAAAAAAGCACTTAAAAAAGTGCAGCCCTCCAATCTCTACATAAATTAGTAACATAGATACTTCTAAAAGCCCCATAGCAGAAGCCCAAAGAGACGCAAGAAAAATAACCTATCATTCAATAGCTTTAAAGATATGTAATTTTCTCTAAACAACCTAGCATTACGCTCATTCCAAATTCCCCACAAGACAGAAAAGAAGACACTTGCATATAATTTTGGCATCTCTCTTACTTCCAAATCTTCTAAAACAAATTAATAACATATCTTTCACCGCAGTAGGACACACTCACTCCTCTCCTAGCCCTCCAAAGAGATAGTAGCTCCACAATCCCCAAGCAACAGGACAAAACAGAAATAAATGAGCATGTGTCTCGCATGCTTATCAAGTCGTCGCCTAGACGACGCTTAGTCGTCAGGTCGGTGAGAAGAATTAAGTCGTCTGGGCGACTTGGTCGAAAGTCAGAGTCGAGCACTCAGTCAAAAAAGGCGTCGCGTTGGACGATTTAGCAGCAACATGGACGACTGAATTTCAGATCGGGCGACTTGGATTTATGGGTCAGGTATGGTTTGACTAGAACTTAACTGGGTTATATAAAAAAAATCAAGGAAGCTAAAACCTTAATCATCGTCCGATCAATTGCAACTCGCAAGCCAACAAAATTTATACAGAAAGGGAGAAAGGGGAGAGCAACAAAGAGGGAGAGCAAGCAACTTAACTGTCGACTCCGACAACTTCGGCGACTTCGTCTTCGGCGACATCGGCGGCTTCGACAACATCGGCTTCGGTGCCTTCTATTCTATTTCTCTTCTTCTCTTCTCTACTTCAATCTACTCTTCTTCTTCTCTTTCCTTTGGGTGATCTTTTTGAGAGAAACAAAGAAGGATAGCCAAGAGCTCTCTGTATTTTTTTTGGTATTCTGTTCGTCTTCTTTTTTGGTTGGGGTAATCCGACTTCTTTTAAATTTTTTTATATGATATATGTTTACTTGCTTAGACCATGGTACACGTGCCAACTTATCTAATTGTTATGGTCCTGCACTGTCCTACTTTACGCATGCATGAAGTAAAGTAATTACTCTTTTTTCGGTATGGTCCGGTCCTGTGCAGAGCCAATTCAATTATAATTCAAGAGATTAAAGAAAAAAATAGTTTTATAATATTGTTTGTCTTGTGCTTATATTGAATTAAACTAAATATTAGTATATTACAAATGTATCACCATTTATATAATTTGAAGTTGGTATATAAATATTACAAATCATTAGAAATATAAATATATAAATATTCATATAAATGTTAATATATATAATTTTATTCGTATAAAATTTATATTGTTAACGACTTGTCGACTAAGCGCTTAAGCTCCCGGCTGTCGCCTTGCCTCGACTTGGCGCCTTAATAACTATGGTGTCTCGTTACTATGCCTGCACATAAAATAAATGTTCGGAGATTGAACATTGTAAGAACCGAGACCTTGATAAAGATCATTAGTATTTAATGTTTGTAAAACCCCAAACCACACAAGCCTCGACTTTAGCCTTGACTTTAGAAGAGACCTTGGCTTTCCAAATGTACGAAGCCAATTAAAATGATGAGGAACAATAGACCAAGTCAAAAAAGAGAATTAACTCTCACAAGAAAAGGAACCAATTGAATCTAAAGTTCACATACACTTATCAGAAGAGGTACATAAATGAACCGAATCAAGCAATGTTAGCAGAGATTTCATCTCATTAGATTCCAAGAAAGTGAGTTTCCATTACACTTTATAAAGTTAAAAATGGGAGGATCATGACGTTAAGAAATATGACAGACACAATTAAAAACAAGAGAAAATGGTTATCTCCCAACTAATAATTCTCCCAAAATCGAATTCGATGACCATCCTCAACTTCATATATCAAATGTTGAATAAAGAAGTATAGCCTTGGGAGATGAATTTCTAAGGACTTGCATGAGTAACATAAATCCAGGGTCCAGCATCCCACCCATTCAAATGCATGTTGAATTTGCTCCTAATAACCTTATGCCAAAGGGAATGTGTTTCCAAAGAAAATCTCCAAAGTCTTTTACCAACCAGAGCAACATTCTTGAGAACCAAATTACTCAGCCCCAAATCCCCACTCTTACTAAGAAAGACGCATTGTTTTCCACCCAACCAAATAATCCTTCCACTCATCACCAACTCCCAACCAAAAGAAATCTCTCAAACTTTTCTAGTGTGTTAGGTACATTAACTAGATCCTAAAAAGAGATCTTAACATGCTTCCTCCCTCCAAAACCTCTGAACTGGATAAAGAAAACAACAAATCCTCCATCGATACATAACACACTCACTCCTTCCCAATACTCTAAAAAATAGAGTTTTACAAACATGCTTAGGAAAATGCAAAAATTTATGAAAATGTGGCTCATGAGCCTACAAATAACACAGATTTTTGGACGAAATCATGTGGGTTTGTAGGCACCTCAGAAGAACATTAGTACTCAGCTTTTGTAGAGAAAAAGACCAAATAAATTGCCTAGATTTTGGAACCTTTGCCTTCCAAATTTAGAAGCCAAAGGAAACATAACTGGGACACGAGTCGAGGAAAATAGCTCTTACAAGAAAAGCTACTAAAAAGTTGCAGAGTCCAAACCCATTTATCAATAGAGGAAGAAATATGTATTGAGAGCAGCAAATTAATAATTGACCTGAATTCATTAGCATCCCGATTGGTAAGCTTCTTGAAGAAATGAGACTCCCCACATGGGGTATTTAATTTTTAATTGAATAATCAGTTATAAGGCAGTCGGTTAATGTAATTATTGTTGAATATTGGACTACTCATTAAAAAAACCTAGCCAGATGCAACTATATTAGTGAACTGGTCTTCTTTGATATTCACGGATTTTACAATTTAGCATAGTTCATTATGTTGAAATTTTATGTATATTATATGTACATGTTCCATAATAAGGGTTCCCTTGCTCCAAATTAGTTATTGTGACCCAACCATGAATTCTGACAAGGCGGCCTCTTGACACAATCATTCACTGTTCCATACCAATTGGCATTTTCTTTCCTGGTTTTATGTAATGGTATCATGTAACGTAGTGATCCGCGTTCCTAGTAACATAGATTCATCTAATCTCTCGAATATAAACTTTCTAACTAGATCAATTATAACGAACTGATATATATATATATATATATATATATATTTTTGTGTGTATTATATGTATACACACATACACACATATATAAATATATGTTTTTTTGTGTGTGTGTGTCATGCGTTCCAAATTGCTATGAAGCCCTAGGCATATTCCAATATTGGCCACCATAAGTATATGATCACATCTGGTGATTTCGAAATATCACACTTTCTACCAGTAATTTAATACAGTATCAATTACCCACATATGATCCCACAGCATGATATACAACCATTCCCAAATTATATCAGGCGTTCGGTCTAATATATATGTGTAGAAAACTTTTAACTGGTAGTGAGCACACCAAGTTTCGATATTTTGTCTACCTTACACAACTAGATTTCAATAAAAACTAACCTGTTAGTTTTTAACCTCTCATCAACTTTTGTCTTCTTTTACAAATTGCTTAATACAATATGTTTCAATCAACTTGTTCAGAAAAAAGTAGTGAATGTGATCTGCATCAATCAACAATTAACTTGTTGCATCTAATAATGTTGAAAACGTTCCATTCAAAGTTCAAAATACTCCATCCGTCCCAAGTTAAAAGTCTCATTCCTAAATATTTACTAAAAAGTGACGTGTATTCCAAATGTTGGTTCAAGAAAAAAGTCGTAAAAGTTGGGTCTCATTTAAAGACCAATTGTGATTTCCATTGAGTTAGGAAGTTAACTGGAATTTGACAACATGTCAACATTAATTAAAATTCATCACTTTTCAAAAATGGGAGTCTCAATTTAAGGGCAAAAAAAGGAGCATAACACAAAAAAAACTTGAAGAACGGCATAATCAAATCAAAACTTTACCACATGCTGCCTCTATACTTCAGCGTATATGGCCCACTTTCCAACGATCGGTCGAAATGACTATGAACTTTATGCTTTCCTTTCCCACTCTGATCAACCAAAGTCAACTCGAACAAGGCCCTCACATCCGTGCCCTCACTAGCTAGGGCAATGAAAACCGACACATACGTTGAATTATCCTCGGGATTTTTGCCATCTGGATAGAAGTATATCGCCCATTGATACCCTCCAACGGTGAAATTTTCACTAGCGATGTGTTTGCCGATTCCCATGCCTTTAGCCAACGAGTATCCCTGGATTACGAAGCGATGCGAGCCGTTCACTGTCTCGGTCACGGACCGGGAGCTCGTGGGCGATACCAGTGGGCTTTTGTCTGCTGCGAGTTCCGACATTGTTTATGGCTTCGAAGGAGCGAAATACATGAGAGATTTATGGCTTGATCTGGTTTAATTTGAGACTGATGAAATTAATTCAGGGGAGATTTTGGGATGATAAAAAATTGGGAATCTGAGAAGAGAGAGAGTTAGGGTTTCGTTTTCTCTCTCTAGAACGGAACTTTCTTAGTCTCCTTGTAATTTTGTATCTTCTGTCGAGGTATGCTTGAAAAATGAACGGGTGAAAAGGAATGCGAACCAGCCACGTCAATGTCTTTTGTAGTTTTGGATTTTACCCAAACACGATAGGATGTCACTTGAAGGCTTTAGTTTTTACCAAAGGCTTAAATAGAATTTCACTTAAAAGGCTGGGCGACTAATTCTGTTATACTCACTATTCGAATGGTGTATTGGATTCGATTATAATTGAATACTGAAATTAACCCAATTTTAATATCCAAACAATTATCCGAGTATAATAACCGATATTCTAATACACTATTTGGTTATTTCGGTATTTAACCAAATAAAAAAATTAATTTCAAACTTCAACACTAGAGTTTCCAAAGAAAATCTAACACACAAGTACTACACCAAGAATCAAAAAGATAAAAAAAAAAAATTGTAATGATAAGAAGTAATATCAGATCCAGTCATCCCAGCTTGTTTAGCCAATACTTGTAATTTGTAAATGGAACCAAATCATCACACCACACCAATTTAATGCAAGGAGAAGGAAATGAATACTTGTAATTTGTGAACGGAAGAAATCTAGTAAGGAACCAAATCCCTTTTCGGAGTAAGGGGCAAGAATGTGTTTGAATCAAGTAAGACTGCGCTCCTATTAAATCCACTTTTGGCTCTTTCTCTTGCTTCCATCCAAAAAAAAGAAAAAGAATTGTGAGGTATAACCAGAAAGCCAAAATCATTATGCAACTTGGCCCCTTCAACAACTTAGACGAAAAGATTAGGCAAAAGCAGAGCCGGTCCTGGGTTTTTTAAAGCTCGGGCAAATTTTTTCAAGTGTGTCCTTTATACAAATTAAATTAAAAAATAAATAAATTATCAACTAATTATTTTTATTAAAATTATAAGAATTTATAAAAGATTAGAAAGAACACTTTAAAATATCTTCGAAGCAAATAATCATCACATGTACCTACAAAATAAAAATATCAATGAAATTGGTAAAACTAATGAAATTTCCACTGTAGTTGGCAAATTTTACTGATTACACAATTGAACTTTTACTTTTTAAAATTACCCCACTAAACTAATTATTATTTTGAAATTGGGTTATTCCGTTAAAAATAACAATCGGATGTTAATTTTTTATCTACAAAACTAATGAATTACCCACTGTAGTTGACACGTTTTACTGATTACACCATTGAACTTTTAATTTTTCAAATTACCCCATTAAACTAGTTAAAAATGATTATTAAATATTTTTAAAAATTATTATTATTTTTAGTAAAAAATATTAGAAACTTTAAAAAAAAATTCATAAAATGAGTAAAGTTTCATAAAACATAGATTTAAAAAAATTAAAGTTTTATGAAACGTTACTGATTTTAAAAAAAATTCTTTTTTCTTTTTGAAAATAAAGTTTATTTTTTTGAATTTATATTTTATAAAATTTTGTTCATTTTTTTAAAATATGAAGAATTTTCCAATTTTTTTCTTGAAAATAATATTTATTTATAAAAATTATTAATTTCTTTTTTAAAAAAGTTGAATCAATTTTTTTATTTATCATTTACTATTCTTTTAGTTTTAATTTCTATTTTTAGTTTTTTTTTAAAAAAAATCTAATATTAAGAATGGGTCATTCTGTTTTAAGTAAACATTAATTTAATTTAAAATCACTTTAATTTATTTGAATCTATATTTTATGAAACTCTACTCATTTTATGAAAAAAAAAGTTCCTAATATTTTTTACTTAAAATAATAATAATTTTTAAAAATATTAAAATAATTATTTTTAATTAATTTGATATGGTAATTTGAAAAATTAAAAGTTCAATTTGTAATTAGTAAAATGTGTTAACTACAGTGGGTAATTCATTAATTTTGTAGATAAAAAATTAACGTCCGTTTATTTTTTTAACGAAATGACCCAATATCAAAATAATAATTAGTTTAGTGGTGTAATTTGAAAAATTAAAAGTTCAATGATATAATCAATAAAACCTACCAACTACGGTGGATATTTCTTTAGTTTTGTCCAATGAAATCTAAACCACAAAACATCATTTAAAATGTCTTCTTATTGCACTTTTAGATGCAAAATCATCAATTATATTATCATATTTAATGTTTTCTAACATATCGTTTTTAATGCATAATATCGTTAATCTTTTTATTTTTTTATACACATAAATACATAAGTTTATAAAAAAATGTGGGCCCCCCTCAACTGTGGGCCCTGGGCGATTGCCCTGATGGCTTTTGCCCTGGGCCGGCTCTGGGCGAGAGCACCCAGTCCCGCAAGCACCAGCATTTGTCAATCTAATAAGAAGTAGGTGCTAGGTTCAAGCAATTCTCCAAGACTTCTGTCTTTCCTACTTCCATCCAATAGAGCAATTGCATGTAAAGTCCGGAGTCCTAAATCGACCTACTTATAAAGGGGCCTTCCCTCTTGTTTTCTATCTTTGAACTATTGAAGAGGCATACGCTTTCTTTCGTTTTTTAAAAAAGTTCGTGAAAGTCTTGCATAATGAGTAAAAAGAAAATCATATAACGTCAAAAATCACACCACACCACTAAATTTAATACATGCCAAGAGCTTATGTTGTTTTGAGGAGGAGATGAGATGTAATATCCGAATTTAAAAATAAAATAAATAATAAATAATAATAAAATACTATATACATATAGATAATGAAAAGATAATTATTAGTACATGTCTAAAACATATAAGGATAAGGATAATATAAGTCATTTAAGTTGTAACAAACTTTTAATTTTAAAAGCGACTCTTTTACTTGATAACTTATTTTGCAAAGAATTAAATATATTTAAACAACAAGAGAGAAATATGATGAGTGAGTTTTATATCTACGAATCTAGTATTGTTAAGCTTAATTATTGTTATCTTTGAGTACTTTTAGTATCTTTTTATTGGTTTTTGTGTTTATTTCTTGTAGGATGGAGGTGGATGGATAAATTGGTAATTTGGAACTGAGTGACATTTTTGTAATTCCTTGGTCCCAACCTAGTGCCTAGTGCGCTAAGATTACACTATGTCTAGCGCTTAGTGCGTAAGCCACGACTTTTGTTGGTGTTTTTCTGCTAAGTTGGATTTTGAAGCCAAACAGGAATTTGAAAGAAGGTTGAGACCCAATACAAATAGGAGAAGATTTGAGAGAGAAAGTATTACGTGAAGTATCAAGGAGTTTATCAAGATTTTTGCAGAGAGAACAACAAGGGAAACACGAAGGATATTGCAGAGGCTAAAGATCAAGTGGAGAATTAGGAGCAATCTGACAAGTTCTTCTAATCTTTTCTTTAATTCTTATTCTTTGTAATTATCTGGGATGTTTGAATTATTTATTTGGATGATGTTTTTCCTTATTATCATGATGAACTAATTTTAATTAAGATTGCAACAGAACTTGGTATGTAGTTTAAATTAATTCTTCCCATTGAATGAAAGTTGGCTTTTATTGAATTATTTATTATATCTTGCATTTACTGATTAATTGTTTAGGCCATCAATTACCATGATAATCTATATAAAATTGGAAGATGGAGTATAGATTGAGATTTGGATATAATAACATTTGTTCATATAATCTTAATAGGGTTAATATGATTATCTTTTGTATTCATTGAAAGAATTTGTGCTTAAAACTCTAATTAACTTGATTCATATAGGAATATAGTGAGTTGATTGACTAGGGTGTTCCTTGTAATTTTGTGCCTTAAAGATCGGATTTAGGAGAATTTGTTCACGTATCTTTCAGAAGAAGCGCGTGAATACTATAAAGCATTATTAGATAACAATTCATATTAATCAACTAAATTAAATGGGAAGTAAATTGATTTAAATGAAATATCAAGGGAAGTTATAATCTTAGCATGTTAAATCTAGAGTTAATCTTGTGAACTTTGATCGTAGTTATTAGTTTTGTCAATTAAAATTTTCATATCACAACCATTATTTCGTAGTTTAAAGAAGGATTAATTGAATTGAAATTGGTAGTCGATAAGTATTAACATATTTCCTCGTGGGAATGATACTTTTCTTATCATTATATTCTTGTTGACCACGTATACTTGCGTGTATTCATTGATTGTGAAATCAACCAACAAGTTTTTGGCGTCGTTGTTGGGGAAATTATTTTAATATTTTGTCATTATTAATTTCAATTAAATTAATCTTAATTTAAATGTTTTTTTATTTTATTTCTCTCTCTAGTCTAATTCGAGAATAACTATGACTATCATTGGCCATATTCGAGAATAACTCGGCCAAGGGAGGCAAAGAATTATAGACTTAATGAATTGTCCGCACAATTTGGGACACTTTCGAGGAAGATTTACGCTTTATCAGTACAACCTACTCAAAGTGTAGCGGTTGTAAGACCCCTGTAGACACTCAAAATTTCGTTTTCCTATTACTAACTATGCAGGAGGACAAAAATGTCTTTTTCACACTCCAGATATAACCCTGGAGGACCACAACATCAATTCCAACCCCGAAGATAGCCACAAGAGATCCGGTTCTCAACCCCGAAGATAACCTCGGGAAATCAAGGTCCAAACCTCGGAGATAACCTAGGGAAAGTCAGTTTCAACCCCGGAGATAGCCCCAGGGGATCAAGATCAAAGACTGGAGATAGCCCCAGGAGGTCAAGCCAACCTCAGGGATGACCCTGAGGACAGTCAAAGTCAACAGCAGGCCAACCTCAGAGATAACCCTGAGAAAAGACTGCTGCAACTACGCGAATACCGGAGATAACCCCGGGAGGGGCAAAATGGTCATTTTGCCAACTCAACTCCACTTCAAATCAAATAAACTTATTTCAACTCAAAATACTTCAAAGGAAGTCCCACAAGAGCGATATCTTAACTCCGGAGCACAAACTACACAAAACGGCTCACCGGATTGCATGACGGAAACCCGGGAATGCCATTTCGGTCATGGACCCATCTTCCTGGAATCAAAAAAGGTCAAATCATATGTCATTATGTATCTCTCGGAAAGAGCTTTCCGGAATGGTATGGAACGCTTCCATCGGACTCCCGGATTGAAAGTTATGAGCGACCGAGCGAACAGCGCGTTATCCGAATGTACGTACTTCGACACGACAAGACCCACACTGCCCGGGGCACCCCGGGCAGCCGCAGGTACACCTGTTACTAGGTGCCGCAGGTCGACCTGAGGCTCCCCCCTCTATAAATAGAGGGCTTGGGGTGGCCATTTTGGAAGATAAAAAGGCGAGGAAGCCCTGCCTAATTTGCTCTGCACTCACCGCATGCAGTGTACTTTCCCCCTCTAAACACCTGTGAGCTCATATATAGCCCTTTTGTACCTACAAGAGTCAGTGTTTACCCACTCTAAAGATATAGAAGCCTTCTTTATCAGTCAGCTGTAAGCCTTCTCACACACTTTAGAGTCTTTCTCTTCATCTTTGCACACACCCTTCTACACGTTGAGAGTCGTGTTATTTGCTTTTGCCCGGACTTCGGTCCGTGGTTTCATTTTAGTCCATATATATATTATATATATATTTACATATATATTGACTAACATTATCGAGTTATGCCTCGATTGAGCCTAGACTTCGGTCTGGAGCGTTTATTTGCTTTAATATATATATATATTTACATTTATTTATATTAACTGTGTGTCGAACTTTGTTTTATGAGCCTAGACTTCGGTCTGGTGCGTTTACTGCTTTATTATATATATATATATATATATATATATATATATATATATATATATATATATATACTTATATATTAACTGTGTGTCGGACTTTGTTCGATGAGCCTAGACTTCGGTCTGGTACGTTTACTCGCTTATATATATATATATATATATATATTATATATAAAAGCAGAGTAAACGCACCGGATGTAAAATTCAGGTTCATATATATATTTATATATATGAACTGTGGTCGGACTCTGTTTGATGAGCCTGGATTTTATATCCGGTGCATTTATTCACTTATATATATATATATATATATATATATATATATATATATATATATATATATAAAAGCAATAAACGCACCGAATGTGAAATCACAGTTCATATATATAAGTATATATATATATATATATATATATATATATATATATATATATATTGTCCCACCTGGAGTTTACTTCGTGGTGGTTGATCGCTTTTACAGCTTTCTTTATATTTCGTCCTGCCTGGAGTTTACTTTATGGCAGTTGACCACATTTACAGCTTTATCTACATTCTGTCCCGCTTAGAGTTTCCTTCGTGGCGGTTGACCGTATTTATAACTTTATTTACATTTCGTCCCGCCTGGAGTTTCCTCCGTGGCGGTTGATAGCTTTTAACAGCTTTATTTACATTTCTGATCCCCCATGGAGGTGCTTCGTGGTTGGTGATCCTGTCTGTATATATATTTACTGTGAAACCCCAGATTTTATGAATAAAGAATTAATTTTCTCGAAATATTTTTTTAATATTATGGTGTGAATTTGAGATAATATTATAGTTGTGGGTAGTATTTATAAATTTTGCAAAGTATGTAAGTTGTTATATTATATTCGATTGGTTAGGGAATATTCTTTGTGTTGGAAAATATTCGTACGACGGTACAATTATTGGTGGACCCCACAACGGAATTATTATCGGATTGAGAAAATGACAAAAATATTTTATTAAAAATAACGGCGGAAGTTTTACCGTTGACACTGTTGAACTACTGGGTAGTAAAAGTACAGTAATACGCGTTGTTGCATAGTAGCACACGGTATTGATTATTGATATTTATGTGAGAAGTCGCTCAGTTTGATTCAATTATTGTCGATTAATAATATGAATTATTATAGCGATGATGACGTTTTGTTTTATTCATATTATTAACGTAATAAAACAGAAACATCTTTTTATATAAAACAGAATACTTTATTAAAGTTATTCTATAAATAGAATATATTAGATTTTATTATGCATAGTGTTGCATAGTGTTTTGCATAGTGTTGCATAGTATTTGCATAGTAAAAATCTTTTTATATAAATAGAATATATTATATTTTATTTAAAAGATTTTTCTTTAAATATGGACCGTCAGATTAAACTAAATCAATATGGACCGTTCATGGATTACTTACTATGCATTCCATTTTCCTATAAATAGAAGCTCATTCCTTCATTATTTTCTTACGAATTTACTGAACTCTAGAGAGAGAAACTATAGAGAGATAGAAGAAAAGCTTTTTGCTACTTAACTTTTCTTTTCCTATATCCAGTTTCTGTTACGGTAAGGGGTGTTATTCTTTCTTATTCATGAAGAGAACTGTTGTTATTCCATTTCTTATTATTCTATTGGAATAACCTGTATACGCGGTCTACCCTATACTTGGTGACATTCTTCTATTATTCTGTTGGAACATCCTGTCTGTGTGTTTTACACCGGACCTGGTTCCGTCTTTATTATTATTCCATTGGAACATCCTGTCTGTGTGTTTACACCAGACCTGGTTTCGTCTTTATTACTATTCCGTTGGAACATCCTATCTGTGTGTTTTACACCGAACCTGGTTCCGTCTTTATTATTATTCTGTTGGAACATCCTGTCTGTGTGTTTTACACCGGACCTGGTTCCGACTTTATTACTATTCCGTTGAAACATCCTGTCTGTGTGTTTACACCTGACCTGGTTCCGTTATTATTATTCTGTTGGAATAACCTGTCTATGCGAAGTACCGCATGCATGGTGATTTCTTTTGTTATTCCATTCTTTATTATACTCAGTTGGTTAAAGTTTTGACTTCTATACTCCAAGAAATTAGAAGAATATCCTTGATATTTGCTCTTCATCCAGTATCTTTTCATGGAAATATTCTTCTGATCATTCTTGAATTTTACTCTACAAAGCAGTATCATGTTGACAATTTGGACGTTAGTAGTTCTTGAACAAATTAATTCTTGAACTTGTTTTATTGAATTCTTATATCATTGTCATCATCCTCATGTTTATGTTATGTTGAAAGTCATCTGTGGCATGTAGTGCATAGATGGACTTGGTATGATTATGACAAGGGATTATTCGGTATAATCATGACCGTAATGTTACAAATAATGTGAAAATTAAAAGTCATCATTGGCCCGTAGTGCATTGATGGACAGTTTTTGGTATGATTATGGCTATGGATTCTCTTCGGCCAAGGGAACAAAGATGAATTATTTTATGGCATGATCATGACCATTGATGAATACACAAATATCCTTGGCCCGTAGTGCATGGAATTTGTGGTTGTGACCCTAATGAATATCCTTGGCCGTAGTGCAGGGATGATGTGGATTATTTATTAAGCTGAGTCTCATCGATAAAAGTGATGAAAAACTTTTTAAATCATAAAAGATAGTAGATTCTATTCTCTACTTGACTCTTTTAATGGATTGCTTGATCCGCTGCTGTTAAACTTGACATTGTTATATTTTATCAGTTTAATACTGTTGAAGGCTAACTATAATTTATTCTTCATTATCTTAGTCATAATATTTCTTACTGGGCTAGTTGAACTCACCCTTTCTTTCACTGTTCTCTTCAGGAAATGAGAACATAGCATGGACTAGTCGGGGAACGGAGTGACGGTCCAGAGGATAACATTAGTAGTCCTCACTATTCTGTGAAATAGTGTATTAATAATTGTAATGAGGACTCTTTTTGAGTTTGTATAATCTCTAGTAGACAATAATTGTATTCAAACTCACAGTTATGTTTTGTCTTATTATACACGATAGTTGTATTAGTAAGTTGTATTTTAATTATGTACCATGTATCTGATGACCCAAGATGGGTGATGTATACCTAATTTTGGGGGCGTCACAGTTGGTATCAAAGCTTAGGGATATGATCCCTGGCTAAGATGTGAGACTAGAACTAGGAGGTGAGAGACGGGGAATTCTTTCGCTAATATGACCTACTTAAATTTATTTTATATTTAATTGGTCGGTCAAAGTATAGGGATAATATGTGATATGTTAATTAACCCTTGTTTTGTATCAGTGTTTGAAAATGACATCCGAGAATGTTGAGATTATCAATGGAGCACATGAGACCATTGAGTCTCCACAGATCAATAATCATGATAATGTGCAACTAGAGGACAATAGTCCTCATGAAAATAATAACACCGATGAAATGGTGAATGATGGGATGGTCAGAGGCTTTATGCAATTCATGCAACAACAGACTAAGGACAGCTCCTATCCAAAATGCAGGTAGAAATACTGATAACTCTCGAACGGTCACCGCTAAGCAATTCAAGGAGCTGGGACCACCAGAGTTTTTGGGAAAGCCAGAACCACTTAAGGCAGAGACATGGTTAAAGCAGATCACCAAGATATTTGATGTCTTGGGATGCTCCGAGGAGCAAAAGGTTCCATTTGCCACCTTTATGTTGCGTGAAGAGGCAGATTATTGGTGGGAATCAGTAAAACGTACTCAACCTGCCGTACTGAAGATGTCTTGGGAGAAGTTCCAAGAGCTGTTCAACGACAAATACTTTCCCGAAAGTATTCGTCACATGAAGGAGGTGGAGTTTATCAAATTGGAGCAAAATAATATGACCGTGTCGGAATACGAGGAAAAATTTGCGGAGTTATCCCGGCTTGCGTCCCACTTGGTGGATAATGAAGAGAGAATGACGCGATTATTTTTAAGAGGTTTGAAGCCGGAGATACGTCAACATCTTATTTCTCATAGACTGTGTTTGTATTCAGATGTTGTAAATAGGGCTTAGTTAGTGGAGCGCGATAACGAGTCAACCAAACCAAAAGAGAGCAGCCGGCAAAATGATAATACCGGTGATAACAGTCATCAAAGTCGTGATAATAAGCATGGAGGGAATCAACATGTCAGAAATGGTAACCACTTCGGTAATAATCATGTCCAAAATAATAAGAATGGACATTTCAAGAAGAGAAGGTTCAACAATGACGTAAAGACGTCGGTACCAGCACCCGTTTTAAAGGAAGAAGAACGACCACCGGTCGTATGTTTCAAATGCGGACAGGAGGGACACATCCGTCCAAACTGTACGCAGCAGTCCAAAGCATGTTTTAATTGCGTAAGAGAAGGTCACCTAGCTCGATTTTGTCGTATGATGAAGTCAATTCCAGCTGGGATAATGATGTCAAAGGATGTCCCAGACAAGCCAAAGCCGGTAGTTTAAGAGAGAGCATTTTTTTCTCTTGTGACGAGGAACCTGAATAAAATTATCACGGGTAAGTTAATCATAAGCTCTTACGAAGTCTATACCGTGTTAGATACCGGTTCTACTCACTCTTTTATTTCACCTAGTTGTGTTCAATGTTTGTACTTAACTCCGGAGGAGTTAAACTTTGATTTATCTATTGAAACTCCATTGGGAGAAACCTTCGTTACCTCCACTGTTTATAAATCTTATTTGATTCAAATCGACACTTTCATGTTACGTGTTGATCTTGTCTCTTTGAAAATACTTGCCTTTGATGCGATTTTAGGAAACGATTGGTTAACTACTCATCATGTTTTTCATAAGGTTGTTAGCTTTCATATTCCTAACCAACCTATTATGCGAATTCAAGCAACCAAACCACTAAATTCAATCATTATCATATCAAGCCATAAGTAAAGAGCCTCGATCCTTTTGTTGATGACTTCCTTGTGTGGAATGCACCGAAGCCAGACTTTCTGTAGGCGACGTCGTGAATGACGATAACAAGTTGATAGGTATCATTGTGAGGTGCTATCTAGGTTAAGGGATAGAAGTCACAGTTGGTATCAATGTGACGTACTATCCAAGTTTTGGATGTGAGTAACAGTTTTGAATGATATTTTTATCATTAATAAATCTCTTGACGTATTCCTGAAGACTTCTTAGCCTACCCCAGAGTGTGAAATCGAATTTTGTATTGACACCACTACAAAACCCATTTCTTAAACCCTTAAAATAATTTTTTCAACTAAAACGAAAGTAACATGCACCAAAGACGTTGACTCGAGCTGTTGAAGATTACGATCGTACTATTCAATATCATCGTGGAAGAGCGAACGTGGTAGCTGACGTGTTGAGTAGAAGATCGTATGCGTTTAAAAGTGCGATGTTGTTAACACAAAGACTCATTTCGTATAACTTGCAAATGATGAAGATAGAGTTAAAGACTCTAGGGACCCACGTGAAGATAACGAATATACGAGTAAAATTGACTTTAATCGATAAAGTTAAAGACGCTCAAGCTACATACTCAAATCTGATGAATGTGAAGAAGAACGTTCAAGAGGATGTTATTTTAGAAGCAAGAGTTGCTGAAGAGAGGAAATCTCAACCCTCGATTTAATTGACCCATTTGAAATCCTCGATTGAGTAGGAACTGTGGCTTATAGACTCGTTTTACCGCCAAATATATTGCGTGTTCATAACATTTTTTTTCGTATCGATGTTACGTAAATATGTGGACGACCCGAACCACATTATTAATTTAGAACCGGACGAGATAGCAGATGATTTAACGTTTGAAGAGATACGTGTTACAATCTTGGATAGAAGAATTGTATTCAACACTCAAAGGTTATATCTCAAGAGTTAGAATTTGAAGTGAAGTCAAGGTATCCTCACCTGTTCGGCATACCAGGTACGTACATAAATTTTAAGGGCGAAATTCCATAAGGTGGGGAGATTGTGACACCCCAGATTTTATGAATAAAGAATTAATTTTCTCGAAATATTTTTTTAATATTATGGTGTGAATTTGAGATAATATTATAGTTGTGGGTAGTATTTATAAATTTTGCAAAGTATGCAAGTTGTTATATTATATTCGATTGGTCAGGGAATATTCTTTGTGTCGGAAAATATTCGTACGACGGTACAATTATTGGTGGACTCCACAACGGAATTATTGTCAGATTGAGAAAACGACAAAAATATTTTATTAAAAATAACGGCGGAAGTTTTACCGTTGACACCGTTGAACTAGCTGGGTAGTAAAAGTACAGTAATACGCGTTGTTGCATAGTAGCACACGGTATTGATTATTGATATTTATGTGAGAAGTCGCTCAGTTTGATTCAATTATTGTCGATTAATAATATGAATTATTATAGTGATGATGACGTTTTGTTTTATTCGTATTATTAACGTAATAAAACTGAAACATCTTTTTATATAAAATAGAATACTTTATTAAAGTTATTCTATAAATAAAATATATTATATTTTATTATGCATAGTGTTGCATAGTGTTTTGCATAGTGTTTGCATAGTAAAAATCTTTTTATATAAATAGAATATATTATATTTTATTTAAAAGATTTTTTTTTAAATATGGACAGTCAGATTAAAGTAAATCAATCTGAACCGTTCATGGATTACTTACTATGCATTCCATTTTCCTATAAATAGAAGCTCATTCATTCATTATTTTCTTACGAATTCACTGAACTCTAGAGAGAAAAACTATAGAGAGATAGAAGAAAAGCTTTTTACTACTTAACTTTTCTTTTCCTATATCCAGTTTCTGTTACGGTAAGGGGTGTTATTCTTTCTTATTCATGAAGAGAACTGTTGTTATTCCATTTCTTATTATTCTGTTGGAATAACATGTATACGCGGTCTACCCTATACTTGGTGACATTCTTCTATTATTCTGTTGGAACATCCTGTCTGTGTGTTTTACACCAGACCTGGTTCCGTCTTTATTATTATTCCGTTGGAACATCCTGTCTGTGTGTTTACACCGGACTTGGTTCCGTCTTTATTACTATTCCGTTGGAACATCCTGTTTGTGTGTTTTACCCCGGACCTGGTTCCGTCTTTATTATTATTCTGTTGGAACATCCTGTCTGTGTGTTTTACACCGGACCTGGTTCCGTCTTTATTACTATTCCGTTGGAACATCCTGTCTGTGTGTTTACACCTGACCTGGTTCCGTTATTATTATTCTGTTGGAATAACCTGTCTATGCGAAGTACCGCATGCATGGTGATTTCTTTTGTTATTCCATTCTTTATTATACTCAGTTGGTTAAAGTTTTGACTTCTATACTCCATGAAATTAGTAGAATATCCTTGATATTTGCGCTTCAACCATTATCTTTTCATGAAAATATTCTTCTGATCATTCTTGAATTTTACTCTACAAAGCAGTATCATGTTGACAATTTGGACGTTAGTAGTTCTTGGACAAATTAATTCTTGAACTTGTTTTGTTGAATTCTTATATCATTGTCATCATCCTCATGTTTATGTTATGTTGAATGTCATCTGTGGCCTGTAGTGCATAAATGGACTTGGTATGATTATGACAAGGGATTATTCGGTATAATCATGACCGTAATGTTACAAATAATGTGAAAATTAAAAGTCATCATTGGCCCGTAGTGCATTGATGGATAGTTTTTGGTATGATTATGGCTATGGATTCTCTTCGGCCAAGGGAGCAAAGATGAATTATTTTATGGCTTGATCATGACCATTGATGAATACACAAATATCCTTGTCCCGTAGTGCATGGAATTTGTGGTCGTGACCCTAATGAATATCCTTGGCCGTAGTGCAGGGATGATGTGGATTATTTATTAAGCTGAGTCTCATCGATAAAAGTGATGAAAAACTTTTTAAATCATAAAAGATAGTAGATTCTATTCTCTACTTGACTCTTTTAATTGATTGCTTGATCCGCTGCTGTTAAACTTGACGTTGTTATATTTTATCAGTTTAATACTGTTGAAGGCTAACGATAATTTATTCTTCATTATCTTAGTCATAATATTTCTTACTGGGCTAGTTGAGCTCACCCTTTCTTTCACTGTTCTCTTCAGGAAATGAGAACATAGCAGGGACTAGTCGGGGAACGGAGTGACGGTCCAGAGGATAGCATTAGTAGTCCTCACTATTCTGTGAAATAGTGTATTAATAATTGTAATGAGGACTCTTTTTGAGTTTGTATAATCTCTAGTAGATAATAATTGTATTCAAACTCACAGTTATGTTTTGTCGTATTATACACGACAGTTGTATTAGTAAGTTGTATTTGAATTATGTACCATGTATCTTGCGACCCAAGATGGGTGATGTATACCTAATTTTGGGGGCGTCACATTTACAGCTTTTATATATATACCTGCTTACTGCTTTCATATAAATTGCAGTATTTTGTGAGCCTAGGAATCATGTGATCACAGATTCATCCCATTGAATCTAGATTCGGTTCCCGTGATGGACATTTTCAGCTGTATGCAGCTTGTAAATTATTCTGCGGTGTCTGAATTTCCTCAAATGGTTTCCATACCCACGAGGAAGTCGGCATTATTTTGTACATTATTTTCATACGGATGCCTCGCATTCGTAAGATAAAATCAACCAAGCCGCGCACTTAATAAAATGGGAGTGTAAAAGGTCTCAATTACTATTGAGCATCAGGGTTTGAAAAAACCTTTTTATAAAACGTCATTGCTATATCTTGCTAAAAAACTGAATTTTCTACATAAATTCAAACTCTGTGTATATAGGTGCGAACGAGGCCTCACACTACTTCCAAATAACAGAACATTGACCCACACACACACACACATTCAGATAATAGTTTCTTAAAAAGAGGCTGTCACTGTGGTAACACGGATGTCGGGGGGTGCCTAACACCTTTCCTTGGCATAACCAAGTCCCCGGACCCTAATGAATCTCGGTTTCACTTACCCATTTAGCAGTGTCACATCACTGGGTCAATGTGCAAACCTTTTCTCGGTTGTGTTGGTACAACCATTTAAAAAATCAACTGGCGACTCTTAATAGTCCATCGTCGAAATTATACATGTCGGACCTTTTTCACTTGTTTTTTCAAACAAATCTCACCTAAAATGAGAATACCAAAGAATAAGTAACAGAAAGGGACATCTAAAAATTCCGATGTCGACAGGTGGCGACTCTGTTGGGGACTCCAGTAAGAGGACTTAAGCCGCTACTACAATCTTTTCAAAACTATTATCTGCTTGTGTGTGGATGTTGCATTTACATTTTGATAAATGTGTATGAATGCATTTCCTTATTTTGCACTTAGTGCTTCGCACCATAACTGTTTGTGATGCTAGTGCTTCGCACCATAACTGCTTGTGATGTTAGTGCTTCGCACCATATCTGCTTGTGATATTAGTGTTTCGCATCACTTCTGCTTGTGATATTAGTGCTTAGCACATGTCATCATTTTCATACGGTGAGACGCGATGTATGTGAATGTATGTTGTGTGGTCCCTCCACCAGGAGGCTATCCCGTCGGTGTTTGATTATTGGACTCGTGAGAAGACTAATTCTCCGAGGCTCAGGAAAGGCACCACCTAAATTCGCTCCAGTTGAAAGACCAGATTAACTTCCCGTCTAGTAGATTGCGATGATTTGGGAACCTTCATGCCAAAAAGCCGCGAGAGTAACCTAAGATAGGTCAGCCTCTGATAAACCCAAAACGGAGGAAAGTCTCTTCATGCTCTCATTTTAATTACTTGTAAAACACAATTACTTGTAATTACATTCCATATCTATCTCCACGTAATGAGAAATATGAAGAAATGTGCACACATACATATTTAACACACTACAAACAGCTGACATCCGTTGTGCATGATAAAATTCCTAAAATAAACACATCACATAACATGTTATTGTATACATTCCCTAAAGACTAAACTATGCCAGTCTTTCGCAGGGAATCAATCGGACCTACTACCCGTTCAAAGTCCAAAAAGGCAACATGCCTACAGTCAATCATGTCGTTATCCGACCAGACTGAACTTAATCCAGTTTCTCGCAAAGAATTTGATGGATTAAGCAAACAGATTACAGATTTGGCTGTTCTACTCAAAGAATTACACCAATCTACACAGGGTCAGAAAATACCCATACATGATGAATCCTCCACACAAAGAAGAACCCAGGTCATTACAATACCTAAACCACAGTTGGATACGACCAATAAAACTCATGATGCTGCCCATTCCCACTGGAGATCCAGACACTGGTGACATCAAAAAGAAAGTCCTCCAAATGGAAGAGACCCTTCGCGCTATCAAAGGAATTGGAACACACGGGAGTGTTTCATATGCTGATCTGGGTATTTTCCCTGGTGTTCATTATCCAGAAAAATTTAAAACTCCTGACTTTGAAAAATATGACGGGTTAGGAGATCCTTATACACATCTAAAAGTGTTTATTGGAGAACTTGGATCTTATGCATAGGACGAAAAGCTCAGAATGCAATTATTCCAAAAGAGTCTAATTGGAGAAGCCCGTTCATGGTACACAATATTAGACAACTCCAAAATCCATAGCTGGGAAGAGCTAGCACATGCTTTTCTCACTCAATACAGCTTTCAGTCTCAGATGGCTCCTGATCTGTATCAAATTACCAAGATCAAGAAACCGTCTAACGAGTCTTTCAGAGAGTATGCCCAGAGGTGGAGACGCCTGACTACCCAATTTAGTCCTGCCATGACAGAATCAGAAATGGTCATGACTTTCATAGACATACAAGAAGCTCCCTTCTATGAGAGAGTTTTAGCCGGCATCGACAAACCATTTTCTAAAATGGTCAAACATGGGGAGATGGCTGAGAATGGGATTGAAGTCAAGAAAGATTCAAGACCTAGCTGCACTCAAAGCTGTTGCTGATCACATCGAATCTGGAAATTATGGGAACAACCCCCGGAGGGTCCATAAAAAGAAAGAGGAAGATGTTTCCATGATACTACAGGGTCAAAAAGGCAATCTAAACATGCTTATTCAAAGGAGAAACTACACTCCCTTTCCAGCATAGTCTACAAACCCTCCAATACCAAAAGGTGGAGAAGTCAAACGCCCTCGAGTGTTTACACCCTTAGGGGATACCCTCGAGAACATCTTAAATCTTCTGACAACACAGAAGATAATTATACATCTTCTTCCACCAGCCAGCCCTAATGGACGGGGTTTCAATGCTGTCAGGAAATATGCTTATCATGCCGGGGCACCTGGACATGATACTCAGGATTGTTGGGCCTTGAAACACAAGATCCAGGATCTAATAGACAACAGGGAGATCGTGGTCAATAAACCAGATTAACCTCACGTACAAGACAACCCTCTTCCTCAACACAAAGAAGAAGAGGTCAACATGATTAATTGGAGCAATGGACAGAGTTCTAACTTCAGCTGTGATTCCTCCCAGACCATAAAAGACGGTGATGACAGATGGGATTATGCTAAGTCCCAGTTCACAATGGAACGAAGGATGAAAGCTCTCTGCAAATAAATTGAACAATTGGGGAATTAGTGACTTATCAACATCAAGTGACTCGGCAGTTTATCAGCCAGGAGCATGCCAGTCTCCTACCTATTGTCATGAATGTTCCCTCGTCACTTTCAAAAAATGAAATGCTGGAAGACAAAGTGACAAAGAGAGCAAATGCCAAAGCCCGTCGGGATTTCGCCAACAAAAGGGAATTCACCTATCTGGGTCAACCTATGGAGGAAATACTTCATATGTTAATCAATGAAGGAAGGATCAGTTCCCTTCTACCTCCAATCAACCCACATTCAGGACGGTACAACTCTGATGGAGTATGTCAATATCACTCCAGTCTCATGGTCACAACACAGAAGAATGCTGGGCACTCCACCACCTTATTCAAAATCTAATCGACAGTGGTGTCCTGCGCCTAGCAGACGACGATACTGTGTTACATGCAAGTGTGGATGCAGGCCCTACTAAGTGGAAAAGTGTGGTAGAAGTTATATCCACTGAAACTGATGGGATTAATACATTGCTCACAACGCCAACAATTCAACTCAAGGGAGGCAACAATCCTTTGAAAGTGGACGCTCCCGAGCCAATCAACTTGCCGTACAGAGCACAATATCCTATTGTTAGCTTGCACACAATTCCGTGGAGCTATGAAGAAGGTGAAGGATCCACCTCACATACAACTGCTACAGTGTCGAAGGAAAATCCACTGTATCTTCCCCAACAGGTGATGAAGCCTACCACCAAATCAAAGGGGAAAATACCCATGGAGAAGATTGAAAAATTCCTCCGCGCTATGGGTCATAACGAAGCTACGGTGGTTTTAAGCTTGAAAGAAGCTCCACAACAAATATCAATTTTGGACTTGGTCCTAACCTCCGAGAATCACCAGAAGGTCTTGTTAAAGGTTTTAGAAGAAGCCTATTTACCGACATCAGTGGATATGGAAAAGTTTCAACATCTGGTTGATCACATTTTCAACAACAATGTGATATCCTTCACTGATGATGACATACCACCAGAAGGAATCGGTCATTGCAAGTCGTTGTACATTGTGGTCTTGTTCTCCGGATATATGGTAGCATGAGTCTTAATAGATGGAGGTTCCTCTTTGAATATCTGCCCATATGCTACCTTGGTGAAGATGAACATCAATCTCAACCGAATTCAGAGTAGCCATACTATCATCAAAGCTTTTGATGGAGCCCGCCGGAATTCGGTCGGAGTAATTGAGCTGCCAATCGAAATTGGTCCTCACACATTCTGCGTATCTTTCCATGTGCTCAAGATAGATTCGGGATACAACCTGCTCTTGGGACGACCATGGATTCATATGGCTGGGGCAGTCCCCTCCACTCTTCACCAACAATTGAAATACATTATCAACAATAGCCTAGTCACAGTCAACGCTGAACCGGAGATTCCTCAGCACGGAGACATGCCATTCATCAATGCCAATGCAGATGTGGAGCCGGTCAGTTTTCATTCTTTGGAAATAAGCAACACCCAATACCATGCTATTGGAGCACCATTGCCCGAACCCAAGATTTCTGCTGAGGTAATGTCGGCCACTCAAGAAAAGATGTCGTTGGGTCATAAGCCAGGACAAGGGTTGGGTAAAGATTGCCAGGGTATCAAGTACCCAATTCATTTAACCAGGCAAGCTGGAACAGCTGGGCTAGGCTATTCTACCAGTTCTAATAATAGGAATCCTCATAAACATCAGCAGATTCCTTCAACTTCAACCATGTGGCGTTTATCTTCGCCTTCAAACTCCGAGTCCGCATAACCTTCCGTAAAGGTACCAGCCAATGTAATGGCTATGTTATGTCCCAAGCCGGTACCGGTGAAAGGAAAAGAAATCTTTGTTCCAAATCCCGCAGTGGAAGAAGAGGAACGAAGAATCAAGCAAGACGTCATCCAGATGATGTCTGGTATACGTATCATCGTTCATGATGAACATACCAACAGATACACCCCAGACGTAATGGCCATCATTTGGGATAGGGAGGATGATGACAATCCCTCCATCACTGCGGTCCACCCAGACTTTGCTCTTGCCAATTGGAATAGCATTCCTTGCATTGGTTGTCAAGGGTAAAGCGGGCAGAAACTCTTTCTGCCATGTAGATATAATAACTGCTTACTTTTCTGTACAATATTAGCAGTTTATCAGTATATGCTAACACTGTGTATGATCAACACATTTCATATATACTAAGTGAAAGCATATTTTGTTTCAGGACTCTGAATTTAGATGTGCCTGTACTTGCTGATATGGTGCCTCTTCTCCACAAGGATTGTACCTTTGA
This sequence comes from Panax japonicus, assembly GCA_020205505.1. NCBI lineage: Eukaryota > Viridiplantae > Streptophyta > Magnoliopsida > Apiales > Araliaceae > Panax > Panax japonicus. The sequence continues at coordinate 16,633,196 of CM035111.1, forward strand.
TGTAGAAATGAATTCAGCCTTGATGGATATACAGGATGACATTGAGGTGCCTCAAGAAATTCAAGAATGGGTCAAAGACAAACCGAAACCCAACCTTGATCAAACCACCTCTTTTAACCTCGGAACCTTAGAAAACCCCAAACAAATCCAGATTGGTATGGACCTCACTCCAAACCAAAGGAATGACATGGTTACTCTATTGACCCTATTCCGGGATGTGTTTGCATGGTCTCACGAAGACATGGTATGTTTATCCACTGACATTGTCATTCATCGCCTTCCAATCAAAGGAGGATTTAGGCCAGTCAAGCAGAAGCTCGGGCAATTAAAACCTGAGCGGAGTTTAAAAGTTAAAGAAGAAATTGTGAAACAATTTTAAGGCGACATCGTCATGGTGTCAACATACCCTGAACGGCTATCCAACATAGTCCCCGTGCCGAAACTCGGAGGAGACGTGCGATTTTGTGTGAATTACAGTGATCTGAACAAAGCTTGTCTCAAAGATAGCTTTCCCGTCCCATTAATCCACATACTCATTGACAATACGACATGTACTCCTTTGACGATTGCTTTGCGAGGTACCATCAAATCATGGTTGCTGAGGAAGATCATGAGAAAATTGTTTTCATCACTCCTTGGAGAATCTTTTGCTAACAGACGATTGTCCTTTGGCCTCATCAATGCCGGAGCTACCTATCAGTGAGCCATATGGCTCTTTTCCACGATCTAATGCATAAAAAAAGAAGAAAAAAAGGAAAAGAAAATAGAAAAAGAAAAAGAAAAAAAAAGAAGAAAAAAAAAAGAAAAAGAAAAAAGATCTTCAACAGGTTCAACAGTTGTTGCCTTACCATCGACAGGTTCTACAGATGACTTTGGAGTTTAAAAAGAAATCTTTCCTCCACATTCCTCAGAATAGGAATGATTTTGTGGATGCGCTAGCAACCTTGGCCTTCTTGATTAATATACATGACAAGGAAGACATGCCAACCCTTACATTTGCGCAACAAAAAGCTCCAACTTATGGGAATTCCATTGAAAAGTATCGGATGACCTACCTCCCATCCAGCATCCTTGGTATCAACACATCAAGAAGTACTTAAAAGATAGATCTACACCCACTGAGGCGAGCCTGACTAGGAAAAGGCGGATCCATCAACTTGCTATAAAATTCTACCTGAGCGGAGATGCACTATATAAAAAGAGATGCAGAACAAGGTCTCCTCAGATGTCTGGACGAGGACCAAGCTCAGAGGCTCATGGATGAAATCAATGGGGAGTATGTGGCCCACGCATGAGCGACCCTCTACATGTAAAGAAGATCCTACAACAGAGAAGTCCGATTACAACAGTTCAAACAACACGACTTGATTTTGAAAAAGATCGTTGACAACCAAGCTCAGTCTAAACGAAAATTCTCCCTGAACTGGGAAGGCCCGTTTATTGGCAAGGAGGTACTGACAGGATGAACTTTCAGATTACAGGAAATGGACGGCGATGAATTTCCACAGCTTATCCAAATTGGACATCGTGAAACGGTACTATGTCTGAGGTTACCATCAAGCAAACATCCTGGTTTTGGATCATCAGATCACCAGTCATTCCGGTTCTTTAACCCTTCACACCCAATCACCCCTCAGGGAAACATCCTTTCAAGTCAGTAGCCTGGCTTCACTACGATCATACCGCTTAGGTCATCCCACAACAAATTGAACCTCTTACGTTTGCAGTTTGGCTACCCATACATGAGATCAAACTTTTCACACCTTCAGTTTATCCTCAACCTAGGATTAAACTTTCTCTTCCCCGCAGTCTGACCTGCTCATGGGATCACGCTTTTCAACTCACCCTGAGGGGAGAACTATGTCGACCTGATCTCCCTAATACACGGGAGTACGCAGGCGGCCATGTTATATGGTCCGGTCTCACCACAGAAAAATAAAAACAAACATACTCCTATCCATAACCACATACAGAAACAAGTCCCAAGAAACCAAAGATGGTAGGGAATACACACAGATCGACGATCCAATCTGAAAATCCTGAGACATCTCACTGTTCATCCATCAAGGAGGAGTTTAGAATACATCCAGATCACAAAGTCCTGGAGAAACAAGAAAATATCAAGCAAGTAACAATGCACAACTAAAAGGGAAGTGAATCTACATATATTTCCCTGCCATATATAATGTTGTTTGATATATACAATGTGTACTGTACATGACAAAATGGATAAGCTAGTCTGTGCAGGAAAATACAAGCCCATCTACAAATCTGTGTATATGGGCTATCAAGTCCAACATGGATTCCTTCTCAAAAGAAGGAGGTAACGCTGGGATCTCCTGCCCAAGGGTTTCTACATGAGCCAACAGATCCACCGCCAACTACATGCGATATCTCGGGTAGATATAGCGTCATCCCGCTCAGCAACAATGATATCCCTATGAGTCAGAACATCATATCTCTAACAAAGCAACATCTCTACCAGAAAGAGTTGTCAACATCAAAGCCCATATCCACAACCGGTTCACCAGAATGGTATAGAAGTAAAAGCCTCTTGTGATCTCGACGTCTTATCAGCTCATTTGTCAAAGTAACTATCCCAGACAACAAGCAAGGCTGAGGCAATTTCAAAATTGGCGACAATAGGATAGTGGGTCCCTTATGACAAGATTGGGGGCAATCTCGGAAGCAACGATAACTCAACACTGGGGCATTTATCAACCATCCTAAAGTGCAAAATGCACCAGTCAGCGCCATCAGCATGGTCCATCATCATCTCAATGGCGATTCAGATATTATTCACTCGCGATGAATCCACAACAACAACATACGGAAGGACTGGGGCATTTTTTGATTCCCAGAAAGGGAAGGAGGTATAGCGATATAAATCCTCATCATCAAATGTGCCAACCAGCGTCAAGTCCTCATCAGTTTAGGCCTTTACACCGAAGTTCCAATCTGGGTAGCGAAATAGTGAGCTGCACCTTCCAGGGATATTAGCGGCATTCAGGTCATCAGTTCAGCCGAGTTTGAATTAAGAGCTCAAGGAAATGGGGCACCTGCCCCCAACAGCGAAAAGAACTCCAAATCACCTCAAAAAGGGTGAGCGTAACATCAGGAGAAATCTAGTGAAGTAATCCGTGGAATATTACTTCAGCGAAGGTATCAAAAGATCTGGTATTCTAAACTATTGGCATCCAGAGCAACATCAAGATAGTTCAGCAATAAAAGCCTCGTATACCACCGTTTGAGTGGGAACCAAAAAAGTTTAGCGATCAGCAGGATAGGCACCGTTGTAACTATCAGCGAATACATTGGGAGGGTCTGGTGGTTTCAGAACGTCATCCCCATCTGAGATGTGGAAAACATCTCAACTCATCTTCATCAAATAAGCATCAGCGATTAAATGCCAAACCATTGGAGTCAACACCAGCATATGCATCAGCAATGACCGATAAAGGTAAAGCGATTTGCGAATACATTTTAACATTCATCATAACATTCATTACATTGCGATTTAAGATATTACAATATGCGATATGCGATTTACGATATGCGATTTGTGATGCGATTTGTGATGCGATATACGAAATATGATGTGCTAGTTACGATGTGCGAATTGCGATGTGCGATTTGGCCAAATGCGAAATGCGATATTCGAAATGCGATGTGCGAAATACGAAGTGCGATTTATGAACTGCGATTTACGAAAACATTTTCATATTCATTATAAACATTCACTACATTGTGATTTGCATCATTAAAAATACCTTGTCATGTTTCAAGTGTCTACTAATCTTTATCATGTTTATTCCATTGCATGAACATGATAAAGAGGGGCATTTGTAGACACTCAAAATTTTGTTTTCCTATAACTAACTATGCAGGAGGACAAAAGCGTCTTTTTCACACTCCAGAGATAACCCTGGAGGACCAAAACATCAATTCCAACCCCGAAGATAGCCACAAGAGATCCAGTTCTCAACCCCAAAGATAATCCTGTGAAATCAAGGTCTAAACCTCGGAGATAACCCAAGGAAAGTCAGTTTCAACCCCGGAGATAGCCCCGAGGTATCAAGATCAAAGCCTAGAGATAGCCCCAGGAGGTCAAGCCAACCTAAGGGATGACCCTGAGGACCGCCAAAGTCAACAGCAGGCCAACCTCAGAGATAACCCTGAGAAAAGACTGCTTCAACTACGCGAATACTGGAGATAACCCTGGGAGGGGAAAAATGGTTATTTTGCAAACTCAACTTCACTTCAAATCAAATACACTCATTTGAACTCAAAATACTTCAAAGGAAGTCCTACAAGAGCGATATCTTAACTCCAGAGCGCAAACTACATAAAACGGCTCACCGGATTGCCTGACAGAAACCCGAGAATGCCATTTTGGTCATGGACCCATCTTTCTGGAATCAAAAAAGGTCAAATCATATGTCATTGTGTATCTCTCGAAAAGAGCTTTCTATAATGGTATGACACGCTTCCATCGGACTCCCGGATTGAAAGTTATGAGCGACCGAGCGAACAACGCGTTGTCCGAATGTACGTACTTTGACACGGCGGGACCCACACTACCCGGGGCACCCCGGGAAGCCACAGGTACACCTGCTACTAGGTGCCACAGGTAGACCTGCGGCTCCCCCTCTATAAAAGGAGGGCTTGGGGTGGCCATTTTGGAAGAGAAAATGGAGAGAAAGCCCTGCCTAATTTGCTCTGCACTCACCCCATGCAGTGTACATTCCCCCTCTAAACACTTGTGAGCTCATATATAGCCCTTTTGTACCTATAAGAGTCAGTGTTTACCCACTCTAAAGATATAGAAGCCTTCTTTATCAGTCAGCTGTAAGCCTTCTCACACACTTTAGAGTCTTTTTCTTCATCTTTGCACACACCCTTCTACACGTTGAGAGTCGTGTTGCTTGCTTTTGCCCGGACTTCGGTTCGTGGTTTCATTTCAGTTTGTATATATATATATATATATATATTATATTTACATATATATTGACTAACATTATCGAGTTATGCCTCGATTGAGCCTAGACTTCGGTCTGGAGCGTTTATTTGCTTTAATATATATATATATATATATATATATATATATATATATATATATTTACATTTATATATATTAACTGTGTGTCGAACTTTGTTCCATGAGCCTAGACTTCAGTCTGGTGCGTTTACTGCTTTATTATATATATATATATATATATATATATATATATATATATATATATATATATATATACATATATATTAACTGTGTGTCGGACTTTGTTCGATGAGCCTAGACTTCGGTCTGGTGCGTTTACTCGCTTATATATATATATATATTTATATATATATAAACTGTGGTCGGACTCTGTTCGATGAGCCTGGATTTTACATCTGGTGCGTTTACTCTACTTTTATATATATATATATATATATATATGTATATATATATATGAACTGTGGTCGGACTCTATTTGATGAGCCTGTATTTTATATCTGGTGCGTTTATTCGCTTATATATATATATATACTTATATATATGAACTGTGGTCGAACTCTATTCGATGAGCCTGGATTTCACATCCGGTGCGTTTATTGCTTATATATATATATATATATATATATATATATATATATATATATATATATTTTGTCCCACCTGGAGTGTAATTCGTGGTGGTTAATCGCTTTTACAGTTTTCTTTACATTTCGTCCTGCCTGGAGTTTACTTCGTGGCAGTTGACCGCATTTACAGCTTTATTTACATTCTGTCCCACCTGGAGTTTCCTTCGTGGCGGTTGACCGTATTTACAGCTTTATTTATATTTCGTCCCACCTGGAGTTTCCTCCGTGGCGGTTAATAGCTTTTAATAACTTTATTTACATTTTTGATCCCCCATAGAGGTGCTTCGTGGTTGGTGATCCTGTCTGTATATATATATTTACAGCTTTTATATATATACCTGCTTATTGCTTTCATATAAACTGCAGTATTTTGTGAGCTTAGGAACCATGTGATCACAGATTCATCCCATTGAATCTAGATTCGGTTCCCGTGGTGGACATTTTCAGCCTGTAAGCAGCTTATAAATTATTCTGCGGTGTCTGAATTTCCTCAGATGGTTTCCATACCCACGAGGAATTCGGCATTATTTTGTACATTATTTTCATACGGATGCCTCGCATTCATAAGATAAAATCAACCAAGCCGCGCACTTAATAAAATGGGAGTGTAAAAGGTCTCAATTACTATTGAGCATCAGGGTTTGAAAAAACTTTTTTATAAAACGTCATTGCTATATCTTGCTAAAAAACTGAATTTTCTACATAAATTCAAACCCTGTGTATATAGGTGCGAATGAGGCCTCGCACTACTTTCAAATAACAGCACATTGACCCATACACACACATTCAGATAATAGTTTCTTGAAAAGAGGTGGTCACCGTGGTAACACGGATGTCGGGGGGTGCCTAACACCTTCCCCTGGCATAACCAAGTCCCCGGACCCTAATGAATCTCGGTTTCACCGACCCGTTTAGCAATGTCACATCAATGGGTCAATGTGCAAACCTTTTCTCGGTTGTGTTGGTAAAACCATTTAAAAAACCAACTGGCGACTCTTAACAGTCCATCGTCGACATTATACATGTCGGACCTTTTTCACTTGTTTTTTCAAACAAATCTCACCTAAAATGAGAACACCAAAGAACAAGAAACGGAAAGGGACATCTAAAAATCCCGACGTCGACAACCCCAACTTTTATGAATAAAGGTTAATTTTTCTCAAAATATATTTTTAAATACTATGGTGTAAATTTGATATAATGTTATAGTTGTGGGTAATATTTAAAATTTTTGCAAAGTAAGCAAGTGATTATAAAATATTCGATTGGTCGGGGAATATTCGTTTTAACAAGGAATATTCGTATGACGGCACAATCATTGGTAGACCCCATAACAGAAGTATTGTCGGAGTTGGAAAACGACAGAAACATCTTTTTATAAAAATAACGGCGAAAGTTTTACCATTAAACTGTTGAAATACCCGATTGTAAAAGTACAGTAATGTACAGTATCTTTGATTATTGATGCTTACGTGAGAAGTCACTCAGTTATACTCAATTATTGCTACAGTAATTGCTACATAATATCTCTCATATTATTGATTCAATTATTGTCAGAGTATTATCTGCATAATATTTTATATTATTAAATCAATAATTGAGACGACAAAGTTATTCATATTATTATTTGTATTATTGACGATGTCTAGAAAACTCTGTCGAGGAAAGGGGTTTGGTCACCTAATTGCACGTTAATAAGGAGAAATCCTTATCGGAAAGCCCCCTCTTTCCTGGGAATGATCTGGTTGTTAAATATTGTGAGTTATAATATTAATGATAAATAAGTTTGTGTTGATTAAAGATGAAATTATTGATAAAAATATTTCCATTGTATTGGGATTATTAGTGTTGGTGGAAATAGACATTTATTTCGATAATAATTGATTTCTGGATGTTAAATTGACCAAACAGACAATTAATTGCTATTGGTTCACATGCAAATTACTGTTGGTTCACATGTATGGAACTATTGTTTCACATGTATGTACTATTAGGGGAGGTGGTGAAAGATTGATAATACTTGTAGGACTAAATTAAAAATAGAGGTATAGATGAAGGTATTATACTGTAATAATTCGTGCCCCTAAACGTGCAATTATCGAAACTATGTTTTCCTATAAATAGAAGCTCATTCTTCTTTCATTCTCACCAATTCACTAAGACTGACAAGAGCAATTATAGAGAGAGAAGCTATAAAGAGAAAGAAGAAGAGTATTCTGCTACTTCACTATTGCAGTATCCAGCCTTCTACTAAGGTAAGAGATATTATTTTTTCAGTATTCGTATGAAATAATATTTTCTTCCATACTCTATAGTATTTAAGTAATATTATTTTGTTTCGTATTCCTAATTCTACACTCAATTTGTTAAAGTATTGCTTCTATACTCAGTGAAATTAGTAGAATATCCTTGAAATTTGCGCTTCAACTAGTATCGTTTCACAAGGATATTTTTCTGAACATTCTTGTTAAATTTTAAGATTTTCATGCCGGAGTACTTTTCATGGGGTACTATTCACAAAGTACTATTCACATGGTACTATTCACAAAAATACTATTCATGGGGTACTATTCATAAAGTACTATTCACGGGTACTATTCACAAAGTACTATTCACGGGGTACTATTTCTAAAGTACCATTCATGGGGTACTATACTTTTCACCCGGGATACTATTCATGACAAAAATTAATTTTTTTCTGTTCAAATCATTTTTGATACAATATTATTCTTGAATTTTACTCCACAAAACAGTATCATGTTGACAACTTGGACATTATTGAGTTCAGGATAAATTAAATTATAAATCTTTAAAAATTTATCATTTTCTTTCTTTCAATTAAATTCTTATATCATTGTCATCATCTCATGCTTATATTGTGATGAAAGTCATATTTGGCCGTATTGCATAGATGGACTGTTGACTGGTATAATTATGACCAGGGATCATTCAGTATAATCATGACCCGTAATGTTACAAATAATGTGGTAAAAGTCCTCATTGGGCCGTAGTACATTGATGGTCAGTTGCTGGTATGATCATGACCATTGGTGATTACACGAATATCCTTAGCCCATAGTGCATGGATAATTCGTGGACGTGATACTAATGAATATCCTTGGCCCGTAGTGCATGGATAATTCAGTGATGTGGATTAGTTATTAAGCTGAGTCTCAGCGATAAAGTTGATGATAAACTTTTTAAATCATAGAAGATAGTAGATATCATGATCTACTTGACTCTTCTAATGGATTGCTTATTCTGATGCAGTTAAACTTGATGTTTATTGTATTTTATCAGTTTAACACTGTTGAAAGCTAATGATAATTTATTCTGCATTATCTTAGTCATAATATTTCTTACTAGGCTAGTTGAACTCACCCTTTTTCTTTCGTTATTCTCTTCATGAAATGAGAACGTAGCTGGGACTAATCAGGGAATGGAGTGATGGTCTGAGATGGTTGTTTTAGTAGTCCTCGCTATTTAGTGTGATAATAAATGTAAAGAGGATTAAATTTGAGTTTGGATATTGTCAATGAGACAATATTCGTGTAAAAACTCTCAGCTCATGTTGTATAATTAAGTTTGTATTTGTATTAAGTACCATGTATTTGACGACTCAAGATGGGTGATGTATTCCTATTTTGGGGGCGTCGCAGTTGGTATCAAAGCTTAGGGATATGATCCCTGGCAGAGATGTGAGACTATAACTAGGAGGGGAGAGTCGGGTAATTCCTTTGCTAGTATGACCTACCTAAGTTTATTTGTTATTTAATTGGTCGGTCAGAGTATAGGGATAATATGTGGCATGTCAATTAACCCTTGTTTTGTGGTAGTGTTTGAAAATGACATCTAAAAATGTTGAGATAAACAATGAAGCACATGAGACCGTTGAGTCACCAACGATGAATACCCAAGATAATGTGCATCAGGAAGGCAATAATCCTCAGGTAAATAACAACACCGACCAGATGATGAACGATGGAATGTTCAGAGGCTTTATGCAATTCATGCAACATCAGGCAAGAGAGACTCCTGTTCAAAATGCAGGTAGAAACACTGGAAACTCTCGGATGGTCACCGCTAAGTAATTCAAGGAGCTGGGACCATAGAAGTTTGTGGGAAAGCCAGAACCACTTAAGGCAGAGACATGGATAAAGCAGATCACTAAGATATTTGATGTCTTGGGATGCTTCGAGGAGCAAAATGTTCCCTTTGCCAACTTTATGTTGCGAGGAGAGGCAGATTACTGGTGGAAATCTGTAAAGCGTACCTAGTATGCCGCACTAAAGATGTCTTGGGAGAAGTTCCAAGAACTATTCAACGACAAGTACTTTCCCAAAAGTATTCTTCATATGAAGGAGGTAGAGTTTATCAAGCTGGAGTAAAACAATATGACAATGTCGCAGTACGAAGCTAAGTTTGCTGAGTTGTCCCAGTTTGCGTCTACTTGGTTGATAATGAGGAAAGAATGACGCGAATGTTTTTGAGAGATTTGAAACCTGAGATACGTCAATACCTCATTTCTCACAAACTTTTTTTGTATTCAGATGTTGTGAACATGGCTCAGTTATTGGAGGGCAATAATGAGTCAACCCAACTAAGAGAGAGCAGCCGACAAAATGATAATACCAGTGGTAGCAGTCATCGAAGCGGTGACAACAAACGTGGAGGGAATAAACATGCCAGAAATGGTAACCACTTTGGTGGTAATCATGGCCAAGACAATAGAAGTGGAAATTTCAAAAAGAAGATTCAACAATGATGGAAAGACGTCAGCACCATAAACCGTTGTTAAGGAAGGAGAACGACCACCGATCGTATGCTTTAAATACGGAGGGGAGGGACATATCAGTCCAAACTGCACAATGCAGTCCAAAGCATGTTACAATTGTGGAAGAGAAGGTCACCTAAATCGATTTTATCGTGCATCAAAGTCAAGTCCAGTTGGGATGGAGGCACCAAAGGCCGTCCCAGATAAGAAATGTGACGCCCCCAAAATAGGTATACATCACTTATTTTGAGTCGCCAAATATATGGTACAAAATATAAATAAAAACTTAAATATACAACTGTCGTGTAAAATACGACAAAACATAAGCAGTGAGTTTTAATACAACATTGTCTTCTAAACAGTATTCAAACTCAAAATAAGTCCTCAATACATTTATTTTTACACTATTTCATAAAATAGTGAGGACTACTAATGCTATCATTTGAACCGTCACTCCGTTCCCCGACTAGTCCCCGCTACGTTCTCAATTCCTGAAGAGAACAATGAAAGCAAAAGGGTGAGCTCAACTAGCCCAGTAATAAATATTATGACTAAGATAAATTATCATTAGTCTTCAATAGTGTTAAACTGATAAATATAACAAATATCAAGTTTAACTGCAGCGGAACAAGCAATCCACTAGAAGAGTCAAATAGAGAATAAAATATACTATCTTCTATGATTTAAAAGGTTTTTCATTACTTTTATTGCTGAGACTCAGATTAATAAATAATCCACATCATCCCTGTACTACGATCAAGGATATTCATTAGTATCACGACCACAAATTTTCCATGCACTACGGGCAAAAGATATTCGTGTATTCATCAATGGTCATGATCATGCCAACAACTGTACATCAATGCACTATGGGCCAATGAGGACTTTTACCACATCATTTGTAATATTACAGTTATGATTATACCGATTAATCCCTGGTCATAATCATACCAAGTCCATCTATGCACTACAGGCCACAGATGATTTTTAACAGAATATAAACATGAGGATGATGATAATGATATAAGAATTCAATAAAAAAAAGTTACAGAATTAATTTATCCAGGAACTAATAACGTCCAAATTGTCAACATGATAATTCTTTGTAGAGTAAAATTCTAGAATGCTCAGAAGAATATTTTCATAAAAAGATACTGGATGAAACGCAAATATCAAGGATATTCCAATAATTTCATGGAGTATAGAAGTCAAAACTTTAATCAACTGAGTATAATAAAGAATGAAATAACAAAAGAAATCACCAGGCATGCGATAGACCGCACAGACAGGTTATTCCAATAGAATAATAAATAACGGAATCAGGTCATGCGTAAACACACAGACATGATATTCCAACATAATAATAAATAATGGAACCAAGTCATGCGTAAATGCACAGACATGATATTCCAACTGAATAATAAATAACGGAACCAGGTCATGCGTAAACGCACAGACAGGATGTTACAACATAATAATAGAGAATGGAATAGAAGAATTTCACCATGTATGCGATACTTCACATAGATAGGTTATTCCAACATAATAATAAAGAATGGAATAACAGAAGAATTTCACCATGTATGCGGTACTTCGCATAGACATGTTATTCCAACATAATAATAAAGAATGGAATAACAAAAGTTCTCTTCATGAATACAAAAGAAATAATATCCCTTACCTTAGAAGAAACTGGATATAGAAGTAGTGAAGTAGCAGAATACTTTTTTTCTTTCTCTCTATAGTTTCTCTCTTTAGAGTTTCAGTGAATTCGTAAGAAATGATGACGGAATGAGCTTCTATTTATAGGAGAATGGAAAAGATACTATTTAGAATTCTCATGGACTGCACAGTAGGAATCAGACGAAATCATTTGTAAAATCACGGGCGAACGAATTTTTTTTTTCCAGACGCAACTTAATAATATAAATTGGATTCCCTCAATTCACGGCAACCTAAATATATATATTATATATATACAACAAGCTGGCCGCTTATATATATATATATGTATATATATATATTATATCCACCATTTCAATTTTTCATCCTCTCGTGACTTAAAGTCACCCCCACCCATGTTGTGAAACCCCAAATTTTATGAATAAAGATTTAAATTTATCGAAATATTTTTTTGAATATTATGGTGTGGATTTGATATAATGTTATAGTTGTGGGTAGTATTTATAAATTTTTTAAAGTATGCAAGTTGTTATAAAATATTCGATTGGTCGGGAAATATTCTTTTTGTCGGGGAATATTCGTACGATAACACAATCATTGGTGGACCCCACAACGGAAGTATTGTCGTATTTAGAAAACGACAAAATTATCTTTATATAAAAATAACAGCGAAAGTGTTACCGTTAAAACTGTTGAACTACTCAGTAGTAAAAGTACAGTAATACGCATGGTTGTATAGTAGCACACGGTATTGATTGTTAATGCTTACGCGAGAAGTCACTCAGTTATACTCAATTATTACTACAGTAATTGTTGCATCATATCTCTCATATTATTGATTCGATTATTGTCACAGTATCATCTGCATAATATGTTATTTTATTAAATCAATAATTGAGATGACAAGGTTATTCGTATTATTAAATTGCAATATTTACAAGGTCTAGAAGTTATGTCAAGTAGAGGTTTGGTCACCTAATTGCGCGCCAATAGGGAGAAATCCTTATTGGAAAGCTCCCTCTTTTCTGGGAACGACCTGGTTGATAAATATTGAGTTATAATATTAATAATGAATGTTATTAAAATTGAAGTTGTGTTCAGAGTTGAATTTGGAGACGCGGACGTGATATTTGAGTCTGGAACGACGAAATTAGTAAAAATAGTCTATAAACACAAAATTTTCTGGAATTCACTATTTGGTCAAAATGTCAACAGTTGTTTAAATTTTCAAAATTTATATTTTTGATAAAAATGGTTTCATTGTGTTGGAATTATTTGTGTTAGTGAAAATCGACAATTATTTCGATAATAATTGATGTCTGGAGGTTATATTGATCAATCGGGTATTTAACCGGATAAATGAGTAATTAATTGCTATTATTTTACATGATTATAACTATTTGTTCACATATGTATACTATTGTTTCATATTCTTGTCACTATTAGGGGAGTTGGTGCAAGATTGATAATACTTGCATGACTAAGTTAAAACTAGAGGTATAGATGGAGGTACTATACTGTAATTCATATTTTCACATGTCTAGAACTATTGATTCACATAATTTACTATTGAATCACATTAATTACTATTAGGGGAGGTGGTGAAAGTTTGATAATACTTCCATGACTAAATTAAAAATAAACGAAAAGTTGGAGGTATTGTACTATAATTTTTTGAACCCCAAAACGTGCAATTATCGAAATTATATTTTTCTATAAATAGAAGCCCATTCTTCCTTTATTTCTCACCAATTCACAAAAGCTTTAGAGTGATTATTATAGAGAAAAATTATAGATAGAAAGAAGAAGAGAAGTCTGCTACCTCACTATTCCAGTATCCAGTTTTTCCAAGGTAGGGAGTATTATTTCTTTCTTATCTATGAAGAGAACTTCTGTTATTCCATTCTTTATTATTCTGTTGGAATAACCTGTATACGCGGGCTACCCTATACTTGATGAAATTCTTCTGTTGTTCCATTCTTTATCATTCTGATGGAACATCCTGTCTGTGCGTTCTACGTCGGACCTGGTTTCGTCTTTATTATTCTGTTGTTATATCCTGTTTGTGCGTTCTACGCCGGACCTGATTCCGTCTTTATTATTCTATTGGAATATCCTGTCTGTGTGTTCTACGCCGGACCTGGGTCCGTCTTTATTATTCTGTTGGAATATCCTGTCTGTGCATTTTACGCCGGACCTGATTCCGTCTTTATTATTCTGTTGGAATATCCTGTCTGTGCGTTCTACGCCGAACTTGATTCCGTCTTTATTATTCTATTGGAATATCCTATCTGTGCGTTTTACGCTGGACCTGATTTCGTCTTTATTATTCTGTTGGAAAATCCTGTCTGTGCGTTTTACGCCGGACCTGATTCCATTATTTAGTATTCTTTTGGAATAACCTGTCTATGCGAAGTACCGCATGCATGGTGATTTATTTTATTATTCCATTCTTTATTATACTCAGTTGGTTAAAGTTTTGACTTCTATACTCTATGAAATTAGTGGAATATCCTTGATATTACGCTTCATCCAGTATCTTTTCATGGAAATATTCTTCTGAGCATTCTTGAATTTTACTCTATAAAGCAGTATCATGTTGACAATTTGGACGTTATTAGTTCTTGAATAAATTAATTCTTGAACTTGTTTTATTGAATTCTTATATCATTGTCATCATCCTTATGTTTATATTTTTTGAAAGTCATATGTGGCCTGTAGTGCATAGATGGACTTGGTATGATTATGACCAGGGATTATTCGATGTAATCATAACCGTAATGTTACAAATGATGTGGAAAAAGTCCTTATTGGCCCGTAGTGCATTGATGGACAGTTTTTGGTATGATTATGGCTATGGATTCTCTTTGGCCGTAGTGCAAAGATCAATTATTTTATGGCATGATCAAGACTGTTGATGAAAACATGATTCTATTTAGTCGTAGTGCATGGATAATTCGTGGTCGTGATACTAAAGAATATCCTTGGAATGTAGTGCAGGGATGATTTGATGATGTGGATTATTTATTAAGCTGAGTCTCAGCGATAAAACTGATGAAAATCCTTTTAAATCATAGAAGATAGTAGATTTTGTTTCCTACTGACTCTTCTAATGGATTGCTTGTTCCGCTGCAGTTAAACTTGATAGTTATTATATTTTATCAGTTTAACACTGTTGAAGGCTAACGATAAATTATTCTGCATTATCTTAGTCATAATATTTCTTACTGGGGTAGTTGAGCTCACCCTTTCTTTCACTGTTCTCTTCAAGAAATGAGAACGTAGCTGGGACTAGTCGGGAAACAGAGTGATGGTCCTAGATGGTGCATTTGTAGTCCTCACTATTCTGTGAAATAGTGTGATAATAATTGTAATGAGGACTCCTTTTGAGTTTGTATACTCTCTAGTAGACAATATTTGTATTCAAACTCACAGTTTATGTTTTGTCGTATTGTACACGACAGTTGTATTATCAAGTTATATTTGAATTCTGTACCATGTATCTGGCGACTCAAGATGGGTGATGTATACCTAATTTTGGGGGCGTCACAGTTGGTATTAAAGCTTAGGGATATGTTCCCTAGCTAAGATGTGAGATTAGAACTAGGAGGGGAGAGACGGAAAATTCCTTCGCTAGTATGACCTACCTAAGTTTATTTGATATTTAATTGGTTGGTCAGAGTATATGGATAATATGTTATTTGTTAATTAACCCTTGTTTTGTGGCAGTATTTGAAAATGACATCCGAGAATGTTGAGAATAGGAATGGAGCACATGAGACCGTTGAGTCTCCACAGATCAATAATCAGGACAATGTGCAACAAGATGGCGATAATCCTCTTGTAAACACCAAAATTGATCAATTGACGAACAACGGTACGTTTAGAAGCTTTTTAGAATTCTTGCAACATCAGGCCAAGGCCACTCCTGTTCATAATACAGGAGGAAACAATGGCAACCAACGGTTGGTCAGCGCTAAGCAATTCAAGGAGCTGGGACCATCAGAGTTTTTGGGAAAGCCAGAACCACTTAAGGCAGAGATGTGGTTAAAGCAGATCACCAAGATATTTGATATCTTGGGATGCTCCGAGGAGCAAAAGGTTCCCTTTGCCACCTTTATGTTGCGTAAAGAGGCAGATTACTGGTGAGAATCTGTAAAACGTACCCAGCCTGACGCACTCAAGATGTCTTAGGAGAAGTTCCAAGAGTTGTTCATCGACAAGTACTTTCCCGAAAGTATTCGTCACATGAAGGAGGTGGATTTTATCAAGTTGGAACAAAACAATATGACCGTGTCGCAATACGAGGCTAAATTTGCGGAGTTATCCCGGTTTGCATCCCATTTGGTCGATAATGAGGAACGAATGACGTAAATGTTTTTAAGAGGTTTGAAGCCGGAGATACGCCAATATCTTATTTCTCATAAATTGTGTTTGTATTCAGATGTTGTAAATATGGCTCAATTAGTAGAGCGCGATAACGAGTCAACGCAACCAAAAGAGAGCAGCCGATAAAATGATAATACCGGTGATAACAGTCATCAAAGCGGTGACAATAAGCATGGAGGGAATCAACATGCCAGAAATG
Organism: Panax japonicus; assembly: GCA_020205505.1. Taxonomy (NCBI): domain Eukaryota; kingdom Viridiplantae; phylum Streptophyta; class Magnoliopsida; order Apiales; family Araliaceae; genus Panax; species Panax japonicus. The sequence continues at coordinate 16,649,866 of CM035111.1, forward strand.
GTAACCACTTCGGTGGTAATCATGGTCAAAACAATAAGAATGGATATTTCAAGAAGAGGAGATTCAACAATGATGGAAAGACGTCAGCACCAGCACCCGTTGTTAAGGAAGGAGAACGACCACCTATCATATGCTTCAAATGCGGAGGGGAGGGACACATCAATCCAAACTACGCGATGCCATCCAAAACATGTTATAATTGTGGAAGAGAATGTCACTTAGCCTGATTTTGTCGTTCACCGAAGTCAAGTCCTGCTGGGATAGTGATGCCAAAGGATGTCCCAAACAAGCCAAAACCAATAGTTTAAGAGAGAGCATTTTTTTTCGTAACAAGGAACCTGAATAAAATTAACACGGGCAAGTTAATCCTAAACTTTTGTGAAGTCTATACCGTGTTAGATACCGGTTCTACTCACTCTTTTATTTCACCTAGTTGTGTTCAATGTTTGAAGTTTACTCCGGAGAAGTTAGACTTTGATATATCTGTTTAAACTCAGTTAGGAGAAACCTTCGTTACCTCCACTATTTATAAATCTTGTTCAAATCAACACTTTCACGTTACCTGTCAATCTTATCTCTTTGAAAATACTTGCCTTTGATGCGATTTTAGGAATCGATTGGTTAACTACTCATCATGCTTTTCGTAAGGTTGTTAGCTTTCATATTCCTAACCAACATGTTATGAGAATTCAAGCAACTAAACCACTAAAGTCAATCATTGTCATATCAAGCCATAAGTAAAGAGCCCCGGTCTTTTTCGTTGTTGACTTTCTTGTGTGGAATGCACCGAAGCCAGACTTTCTATAGGCGATGTCGTGAATGACGATGGCAAGTTGATAGGTATCAATGTGACGTACTATCCAAGTCTTGGATGAGGGTCACAGTTTTGAATGATATTTCTATTGTTAATAAATTTCCTGACATATCCTTGAAGACTTCTTAGCCTACCCCTAGAGCATGAAATCAAATTTGTATTGACCCCGGTGTAAAACCCATTTCTAAAACCCTCAAATATTTCTTCAACTAAAATGAATGTAACATGCGCTAAAGACGTTGGCTCGAGCTGTTGAAGATTACGATCGTACCATTCAATACCATCGTGGGAAAGCGAACGTGGTAGCTGACGCGTTGAGTAGAAGATCGTATGCGTTTACGAGTACGATATTGTTAACACAAAGACCCATTTCGTAAGACTTACAAATGATGAAGATAGAATTAAAAACTCTAGGAACCCACGTGAAGATAACGAATATACGATTAGAATTGACTTTAATTGATAAAGTTAAATCCGCTAAAGTTACACACCCGGAGCTGATGAATGAAGAAGGTTCAAGAGGGCGTTATTTTAGAAGCAAGAATCGATGAAGTGAGGAAATCTCAACCCTCGATTTAATTGGCTCATTTGAAATCCTCGATCGAGTAGGAACTGTGGCCTATATACTCGTTTTACCGCCAAGTATGTCGCGTGTTCATAACATTTTTCACGTATCGATGTTACATAAATATGTGGACGACCTAAACCATATTATTAAATTAGAACTAGACTATATAGCAGAAGATTTAACGTATGAGGAGATACGTGTTAAAATCTTGGATAAGAAGGATCGTATTCAACACTCAAAGTTTATACCTCAAGAGTTAGAATCTGAAATGATGTCAAGGTATTCTCACCTCTTTGGCATATCAAGTGCGTACGTAAATTTCGAGGGAGAAATTTCATAAGGAGGGGGAGATTGTGAAACCCCATATTTTATGAATAAAGATTTAAATTTATCGAAATATTTTTTTTGAATATTATGGTGTGGATTTGATATAATGTTATAGTTGTGGGTAGTATTTATAAATTTTTCAAAGTATGCAAGTTGTTATAAAATATTCTATTGGTCGGGGAATATTCTTTTTATCGGGAAATATTTGTACGATGGCACAATCATTGGTGGACCCCACAAAGGAAGTATTGTTGTAGTTAGAAAACGACAGAATTATCTTTATATAAAAATAACGGCGGAAGTGTTACCGTTAAAACTGTTGAACTACTCGGTAGTAAAAGTACAGTAATACGCGTGGTTGCATAGTAGCACACGGTATTGATTATTAATGCTTACGCGAGAAGTCACTCAGTTATACTCAATTATTACTACAGTAATTGTTGTATCATATCTCTCATATTATTGATTCGATTATTGTCACAGTATCATCTGCATAATATGTTATTTTATTAAATCAATAATTGAGATGACAAGGTTATTCGTATTATTAAATTGCAATATTTACAATGTCTAAAAGTTATGTCAAGGAGAGGTTTGGTCACCTAATTGCGCGAAAATAGGGAGAAATCCTTATTGGAAAGCTCCCTCTTTTCTGGGAACGACCTGGTAGATAAATATTGTGAGTTATAATATTAATGATGAATGTTATTAAAATTGAAGTTGTGTTCAGAGTTGAATTTGGAGACTGCGGATGTGATATTTGAGTCCGGAACGACGAAGTTAGTAAAAATAGTCTATAAACACAAAATTTTCGAAATTCACTATTTGGTCAAAAAGTCAACAGTTGTTTTTTTTCGGGAAAAGTCAAACTTCAAATTTCAAAATTTATATTTTTGATAAAAATGGTTTCATTGTGTTGGAATTATTTGTGTTAGTGAAAATCGACAATTATTTCGATAATAATTGATGTCTAGAGGTTATATTGACCAATCAGGTATTTAACCGAATAAATAAGCAATTGATTGCTATTATTTCACATGATTATAACTATTTATTCACATGTGTATACTATTGTTTCACATTCTTATTACTATTAGGGGAGTTGGTGCAAGATTGATAATACTTGCATGACTAAGTTAAAAATGGAGGTATAGATGGAGGTACTATACTGTAATTCGTATTTTCACATGTCTAGAACTATTGATTCACATAATTTACTATTTAATCACATTAATTACTATTAGGGGAGGTGGTGCAAGTTTGATAATACTTCCATGACTAAATTAAAAATAAAGGAAAAGTTGGAGGTATTGTACTGTAATTTTTCGAGCCCCAAAACGTGCAATTATCGAAATTATATTTTTCTATAAATAGAAGCTCATTTTTCCTTCATTTCTCACCAATTCACAAAAGCTTTAGAGCGATTATTATAAAGAGAAATTATAGAGAGAAAGAAGAAGAGAAGTCTGCTACCTTACTATTCCAGTATCCAGTTTTTTCAAGGTAGGGAGTATTATTTCTTTCATATCTATGAAGAGAACTTATGTTATTCCATTCTTTATTATTCTGTTGGAATAACCTGTATACACAGGCTACCCTATACTTGGTGAAATTCTTCTATTGTTCCATTCTTTATCATTCTGTTGGAACATCCTGTCTGTGCGTTCTACACCGGACCTGGTTCCGTCTTTATTATTCTGTTGGAATATCCTATTTGTACGTTCTACGCCAGACCTGATTCTGTCTTTATTATTCTGTTGGAGTATCCTGTCTGTGCGTTCTACGCTGGACCTGGGTCCGTCTTTATTATTCTGTTGGAATATCCTGTCTGTGCGTTCTATGTCGGACCTGATTCCGTCTTTATTATTCTGTTGGAATATCCTGTCATTGCGTTCTACGCCGGACCTGATTTCGTCTTTATTATTCTGTTTGAATATCCTGTCCGTGCGTTTTACGCCGGACCTGATTCCGTCTTTATTATTCTGTTGGAAAATCCTGTCTGTGCGTTTTACGCCGGACTTGATTCCGTTATTTAGTATTTTGTTGGAATAACTTGTCTATGCGAAGTACCGCATGCATGGTGATTTCTTTTGTTATTCCATTCTTTATTATACTCAGTTGGTTAAAGTTTTGACTTCTATACTCCATGAAATTAGTGGAATATCCTTGATATTGCGCTTTATTCAGTATCTTTTCATGGAAATATTCTTCTGAGCATTCTTGAATTTTACTCTACAAAGCAGTATCATGTTGACAATTTGGACGTTATTAGTTCCTGAATAAATTAATTCTTGAACTTGTTTTATTGAATTCTTATATCATTGTCATCATCCTCATGTTTATATTTTTTAAAAGTCATCTGTGGCCTGTAGTGCATAGATGGAGTTGGTATGATTATGACCAGGGATTATTCGATGTAATCATAACCGTAATATTACAAATGATGTGGAAAAAGTCCTCATTGGCCCGTAGTGCATTGATGGACAGTTGCTGGCATGATCATGACCATTAATGAATACACAAATATTCTTGGCCCGTAGTACATGGATAATTGTGGCCGTGATACTAAAGAATATCCCTGGCCGTAGTGCAAGGGTGATTCGATGATGTGGATTATTTATTAAGCTGAGTCCCAGCGATAAACGTGATGAAAAATCTTTTAAATCATAAAAGATAGTAGATTTCATTCTCTACTTGTCTCTTTAAATGGATTGCTTGTTCCGCTGCAGTTAAACTTGATATTTGTTATATTTTATCAGTTTAACATTGTTGAAGGCTAACGATAAATTATTCTGCATTATCTTAGTCATAATATTTCTTACTGGGCTAGTTGAGCTCACCCTTTCTTTCAATATTCTCTTCAGTAAATGAGAACGTAGCTGGGACTAGTCGGAGAACAGAGTGATGGTCCTAGATGGTGCATTAGTAGTCCTCACTATTCTGTGAAATAGTGTGATAATAATTATAATGAGGACTCCTTTTGAGTTTGTATAATCTCTAGTAGACAATATTTGTATTCAAACTCACAGTTTATGTTTTGTCGTATTGTACACGATAGTTATATTATCAAGTTATATTTGAATTCTGTACCATGTATCTGGCGACTCAAGATGGGTGATGTATACCTAATTTTGGGGGCGTCACAATTATTATAATTCACAATATTAATCGACCAGGTCGTTCCCAGGAAAGAGGGGGCTTTCCAATAAGGATTTCTCCCTATTGGTGCGCAATTAGGTGACGAAACCTCTCCTTGACAGAACTTCTAGACATCGTTAATATTGCAAATAATAATATTAATAAATTTGTTATCTCAATTATTGATTTAATAATATATAAAATATCGACAATAATTGAATCAAATAACGTGAGATACTATGCAACAATTACTGTAGCAATAATTGAACAAAATTGAGCGACTTCTCACGTAAGCATCAATAATCAATAATGTGTGCTACTATGCAACCACGTGTATTACTGTACTTTTACTACCGAGTAGTTCAACAGTTTTAACGATAAAACTTCCGCTGTTATTTTCATAAAATAATTTTGTCGTTTTCTCAATCCGATAATAATTCCGTTGCAGGATCCACCAATGATTATGCCGTTGTATGAATATTCCCTGTTAAAATGAATATTCTCTGACCAATCGAATATTATATAACAACTTGCGTACTTTGCAAAATTTATAAATATTACCCATAGCTATAACATTATATCAAATTCATTCCATAAAATTCAAAAATGATAATCATAGAAAATTCATCTTTATTCATAAAAGTTGGGGTCTTACAACCTCCCCTTCTTATAAAATTTCGCCCTCAAAATTAGGGTACGTACCTGGTATGTCGAAGAGGTAAGGATACCTTGATTTCATTTCAGATTCTAACTCCCAGGTCATTTCCTCAACATCGTGGTTCCTCCACAAAACTTTGACTTGAGGTATAACCTTGGAGCGTAGAATATGTTCCTTCTTATCCAAGGTTTGAACAGGAACCTCTTCATACATTAAATCTTTCGCTATTTCGTCCGGTTCTAACTCAATAATGTGGTTCGGGTCTTCCACATATTTACATAACATGGATATGTGAAAAACATTATGAACACGAGATATACTTGGCGGTAAAGCGAGTCTATAGGCCACAGTTCCTACTCGATCAAGGATTAAAAATGGGCCAATGAATCGAGGATTGAGTTTTCCTCTCTTTACAAATCTTGTAACTCCTTTCCATGGAGCAGCACGTAACAACACATGATCTCCTATATCGAATTCCACGTCCTTTCGGTGAAGATCAGCATAACTCTTTTGTCGATCTTGTGAGGTTTTTATACATTGCCAGATCGTTTGAATCTTTTCCGTAGTCATACGTACCAACTGTGGTCCCAAGAACGTTGCTTCACCCACCTCATCCCAGCATATTGGAGAACGACACTTTCTTCCATACAACGCCTCAAATGGAGCCATGCCAATACTTGCTTGATAACTGTTGTTGTAAGAAAACCACACCAATGGCAAGAATTTATCCCAACTTCCCTTGAAGTCAAGGACACAGAGTCTTAATAAATCTTCTAGAGTTTGGATAGTCCTCTCTGATTGTCCGTCCGTCTGAGGATAATATGCCGAACTAAATCGTAAATCCGTGCCCATAGCTTTTTGCAAACTAACCCAAAATCGTGAAGTAATTTTTGGGTCTCGATCAGAAACTATGGATACTGACATACCATACAGTCTTACAATCACGTTTATATACATACGAGCAAGACTTTCAAGTGTATAAGTTTCTCGTATTGGTAAGAAATGAGCAGACTTGGTCAATCTATCAACAATGACCCAAATTGCATCTATGTCTTGAGAAACCTTGGGAAGACCAGTAACGAAATCCATGGTAATGTGCTCCCACTTCCATTCTGGAATTTCAAGTGGTTGCAATGGACCTTTTGGTACTTGATGCTCTGTCTTTACTCGTTGACAAGTTAGACACCTTGAGATAAACAACGCTATCTCTTTCTTCATATTGCTCCACCAAAATGTATGACGAAGATCACGATACATTTTGGTGCTCCCAAGATGTATTGCGAACGGTCTGTTGTGCGCATCCATCATGATTTTATACTTTAAATCAGGGTCATTAGGAACACAAAGTCTGGAGTTGACTCGAAGCATTCCTTCTTCATTGACTCTTGCTTCCAGAATAACACCTTCTTGCACTTCCTTCTTCATACGCATAAGCTCCAGGTCTGTATCTTGAGCAGCTTTAACTTTATCAATTAAAGTTGGTTCTACTCGTATATTCGCCATCATCACATGGGTCACTAGAGACTTAAACTCTATCTCCATCCTCTGCAAGTCACACAAAATGGGCCTTTATGTTGACAATATTGCACTTGTACCCGCATATGATCTTCTACTCAATGCGTCAGCTACCACGTTCACTTTTCCAGGATGGTATTGGATGGTATGATCATACTCTTTCAACATTTCAAGCCAACGTCGTTGTCGCATGTTGAGTTCCTTCTGAGTGAAGAAATATTTGAGGCTTTTATGATCCGTAAAGATCTCCACTTTCTCCCTATACAAGTAATGCCTCCAAATCTTTAGTGCAAAAATGACTGTTGCCAACTCTAGATCATGAGTAAGATAATTCCTCTCATATTCTTTGAGTTTCCAAGAGGCATAGGCTATGACTTTCCCATGTTGCATGAGAACACATCCTAACCCTTTGCCCGAAGCATCACTGTAGATGACAAATCCCTCTGAGCCAGATGGTATTGTCAGAACAGGTGCTGAAATGAGTTTCCTCTTGAGTTCTTGAAAACTCTTCTCACATTCCTCGTTCCAACCAAATTTTGTATCTTTTCGAGTCAGCTGAGTTAGTGGAGTAGCGATTCAAGAAAATCCTTTCACGAATCTCCGATAATAACCAGCTAAACCGAGAAAGCTACGCATTTCGATCACTGATTTAGGTTGCTCCCAGCTTTGAATAGCTTTAATCTTTGCTGGGTCAACAGATATTCCATGACTTGATACTACGTGCCCAAGGAATGCTACTTCCTCAAGTGTTGCTCATGATCTTCATAGCTTTTGGAATAAATAAGGATGTCATAAATAAAGATGACCACAAAGTGATCCAAATATTCCTTGAATACTCGGTTCATCATATCCATGAAGGCAGCAGGAGCATTAGTTAATCCAAAAGACTTGACTAGGAATTCATAATGCCCGTACCGAGTTCTGAAAGCCCTCTTTGGAATGTCATAGGTTCTAATCTTCAATTGGTGATATCCGGAACGAAGATCAATCTTTGAAAAAATTTGGCTCCTTGTAACTGGTCAAACAGGTCATCAATACGTGGCAATGGGTACCTTTTTTTGATGGTGACATGATTTAACTCCCGATAATCAATACAAAGTCGCATACTCCCATCTTTCTTCTTCACGAATAGAACATGAGCACCCCAAGGAGAAGTACTAGGACGAATAAAGCCAATGTCTAACAATTCCTGTAGTTGGGTCTTTAACTCCTGCAGTTCAATAGGAGCCATTCGATATGGGGCTTTGGAAATGGGTTTTGTAACGGGTTCAAGGTCGATACAAAATTCAATTTCACGCTCTCGGGGTAGGCCAGGAAGTTCTTCAGGTAATACGTCAGGAAATTTATTTACAATAGAAATATCATTCAAAACTGACGTAATTTTGTTTAGATCCGTGACATGAGCTAAGAAAGCTTGACATCCATTTTTTAATAAACGAATAGCTTTATGGCTTGAGATGACAGTGATTGATTTTAATGGTTTGGTTGCTTAAATTCGCATAATAGGTTGGTTAAGAATATGAAAGCTAACAACTTTACAAAAATAATCAATTTTTGCATGATGAGTAGTCAACCAATCAATCCTTAGAATCACATCAAATGCAAGTATTTTCAATGAAATAAGATCGACAGGTAATGTGAGGGTACCGATTTGAACCAAACAAGACTTATAAACAGTGGATGTAATGAAGGTTTCTCCCAATGGAGTTTCAACACATAATTCAAAGTCTAATTTCTCCGGAGTAAATTTAAACGTTGAGCGCAAGTAGGAGAAATAAAAGAACGGTAGAACCGGTATCAAATAAGGTATAGACTTCACTAGAGTTTATGATACGCTTACTCGTGATGACCTCGTTCGGGTTCCTTACTTTCTGGGAGGTCGCAATAAACGCTCTCCTTTGAACTACTGACTTTGACTTTTCTGGGACGGCCTTTGATGCCTCCATCCCAGCTGAACTTGCCTTCCCTGAATGATAAAATCGGGTTAGGTGACCTTCTCTTCCACAATATAACATGCTTTGGATGGCATCGCGCAGTTTGGATTGATATGTCCCTCCCCTCCGCATTTGAAGCATATGATAGGTGGTCGTTCTCCTTCCTTAACCACGGGTGCTGATGCTGACGTCTTTCCATCATTGTTGAATCTCCTCTTCTTGAAATGTCCATTCTTATTTTCTTAGCCATGATTACCACCGAAGTGGTTACCATTTCTGGTCATATTGTTCTACTCCAACTTGATGAACTTTACCTATTTCATGTGACAAATACTTTCGGGAAAATACTTGTCGTTGAATAGTTCTTGGAACTTCTCCCAAGACATCTTCAGTTCAGCATGTTGAGTACGCTTTACCGATTCCTACCAGTAATCTGCCTCTCCTCACAACATAAAAGTCGCAAAGGAAACCTTTTGCTCCTCGGAGCATCCCAAGACATCAAATATCTTGGTGATTTGCTTTATCCACGTCTCCGCCTTAAGTGGTTTTGGCTCTCCAATAAACTCCGGTGGTCCCAGCTCCTTGAACTATTTAACGGTGACCGTCCGAGAGTTGCCAGTGTTTCCACCTGTATTTTGGACAGGAGTCTCTCTTGCCTGATGTTGTACGAATTGCAGAAAGCTCCTAAACATTTCGTCGTTCGCCATTTGGTCGGTGTTATTGTTCACCTGAAGGTTCACCTGAGGATTATTGCCTTCCTGATGCACATTATACTGGGTGTTGATCTGTGGTGACTCAACGGTCTCTTGTGCTCCATTGCTATTCTCAACATTCTCGGATGTCATTTTCAAATACTTCCACAAAACAAGGGTTAATTGACATGTAACATATTATCCCCTATACTCTGACTAACCAATTAAATACCAAATAAACTTAGGTAGGTCATACTAGCAAAGGAATTCCCCGTCTCTCCTCTCCTAGTTCTAGTCTCACATCTTAGCCACGAATCATATCCTTAAGCTTTGATACCAACTGTGACACCCCCAAAATAGGTATACATCACCTATTCTGAGTCGCCAAATACATGGTACAAAATACAAATAAAAACTTAATTATACAACTGTCGTGTAAAATACGACAAAACATAAGCTGTGAGTTTTAATACAACATTGTCTTTAAAACAGTATTCAAACTCAAAATACGTCCTCAATACATTTATTTTCACACTATTTCATAGAATAGTGAGGACTACTAATGCTATCATCTGAACCGTCACTCCGTTCCCCGACTAGTCCCCGCTATGTTCTCATTTCCTGAAGAGAACAATGAAAGCAAAATGGTGAGCTTAACTAGCCCAGTAAGAAATATTATGACTAAGATAAATTATCATTAGTCTTCAACAGTGTTAAACTGATAAAATATAAAAAACATCAACTTTAACTGCAACGGAATAAGCAATCCATTAGAAGAGTCAAGTAGAGAATAAAATCTACTATCTTCTATGATTTAAAAAGGTTTTTCATTACTTTTATCGCTGAGACTCAACTTAATAAATAATCCACATCATCCCTGCACTACGGTCAAGGATATTCATTAGTATCACGACCACAAATTATCCATGCATTACGGGCAAAAGATATTTGTGTATTCATCAATGGTCATGATCATGCCAACAACTGTCCATCAATGCACTACGGGCCAATGAGGACTTTTACCACATCATTTGTAACATTACGGTCATGATTATACCGATTAATCCCTGGTCATAATCATACCAAGTCCATCTATGCACTACAGGCCACAGATGACTTTCAACAGAATATAAACATGAGGATGATGACAATGATATAAGAATTCAATAAAACAAGTTCAAGAATTAATTTATCCAGGAACTAATAACGTTCAAATTGTCAACATGATACTTCTTTGTAGAGTAAAATTCAAGAATGATTAGAAGAATATTTCCATGAAAAGATAATAGATGAAGCGCAAATATCAAGGTTATTCCACTAATTTCATGGAGTATAGAAGTCAAAACTTTAACCAACTGAGTATAATAAAGAATGGAATAACAAAAGAAATCACCAGGCATGCGATAGACCGCACATACATGTTATTCCAATAGAATAATAAATAACGGAACCAGGTCATGCATAAACGCACAGAAAGGATATTCCAACATAATAATAAATAATGTAACCAGGTCATGCGTAAATGCACAGACAGTATATTCCAACTGAATAATAAATAACGCAACCAGGTCATGCGTAAACGCACAGACATGATATTCCAACAGAATAATAGAGAATGGAATAGAAGAATTTCACCATGTATGCGGTACTTCGCATAGACAGGTTATTCTAACATAATAATAAAGAATGGAATAACAGAAAAATTTCACCATGTATGCGGTACTTCGCATAGACAAGTTATTCCAACATAATAATAAAGAATGTAATAACAGAAGTTCTCTTCATGAATACAAAAGAAATAATACCCCTTACCTTAGAAGAAACTGGATATAGAACTAGTGAAGTAGCAGAATATTTTTCATCTTTCTCTCTATAGTTTCTCTCTCTAGAGTTTCAGTGAATTCGGAAGAAATAATGACGAAATGAGCTTCTATTTATAGGAGAATGGAAAAGATACTATTTATAATTCTCACGGATTGCACAGTAGGAATCAGACGAAATCATTTGTAGAATCACGGGCGAACGAATTTTTTTTTCAGACGCAACTTAATAATATCACATTGGATTCCCTCAATTCACGGCAACCTAAATATATATTATATATATATACAACAAGCTGGCCACTTATATATATATATATATATATATATATATATATATATATATATATATATCCACCATTTCAATTTTTCATCCTCCCGTGACTAAATGTCACCCCCACCCATGTTGCTTTCAAGATATATATATATATATATAACAACATTTATCATCATTATTATAATTCACAATATTAATCGACCAGGTCATTCCCAGAAAAGATGGGGATTTCCAATAAGGATTTCTCCCTATTGGCGCACAATTAGGTGACCAAACCTCTCATTGATAAAACTTCTAGACATCGTTAATATTACAAATAATAATATTAGTAACTTTGTTATCTCAATTATTGATTTAATAATATATAAAATATTGACAATAATTGAATCAAATAACGTGAGATACTATGCAACAATTACTGTAGCAATAATTAAACAAAACTGAGTGACTTCTCACGTAAGTATCAATAATTAATACCGTGTGCTATTATGCAACCACGCGTATTACTGTACTTTTACTATTGAGTAGTTCAACAGTTTTAATGATAAAACTTCTGCCGTTATTTTCATAAAATAATTTTGTCGTTTTCTCAATCCGACAATAATTCCGTTGCGGGGTCCACCAATGATTGTGACGTTATACGAATATTCCTTGTTAAAATGAATATTCCCCGACCAATTGAATATTTTATAACAACTTGCATACTTTGTAAAATTTATAAATATTACCCACAACTATAACATTATATCAAATTCTTTCCATAAAATTCAAAAATGATAATTATAGAAAATTCATCTTTATTCATAAAAGTTGGGGTCTTACAAGACAAAACCGGTAGTTCAAGGGAGAAGCATTTGTCGTGACCTCCTAGAAAGCGAGGAACCCGAACGAGGTTATCACGGATAAGCTAATCATAAACTCTTACGAAGTCTATACCTTATTTGATACCGGTTCTACCCATTCTTTTATTTTTCCTACTTGCGCTCAACGTTTAAATTTTACTCCGGAGAAATTAGACTTTGACTTATCTGTTGAAACTCCGTTGGGAGAGACCTTCATTACATCCACTGTTTATAAGTCTTGTTTGATTTAAATCGGCAACCGCACGTTACCTGTCGATCTTATCTCTTTGAAAATACTTGCATTTGATGTGATTTTAGGGATTGATCGGTTAACTACTCATCATGCTAAGATTGATTATTTTCGTAATTTTGTTCGCTTTCATATTCCTAACCAACCTATTATATGAATTCAAACAACCAAATCACTAAAATCAATCACTGTCATATCAAGCCATAAAGCTATTCGTTTATTGAAAAATGGATGTTAAGCTTTCTTAGCCCATGTCACGGATTTAAACAAAAATACGTCATATTTGAATGATATTTCAAAATAATAATTAGAGGAAATTAAATTTTATTTATTAATTATTTGGGGTCTTACAGTAAGACTACATGATATGCCAGTATCCATAGTTTCTGATGGAGACCCAAGATTTATTAAACGATTTTGGGTTAGTTTGCAAAAAGTTATGGGCACGGATTTACAATTCAGTTCGGCGTATCATCCTGAAACGGACGGGCAGTCGGAGAGGACTATTCAAACTCTTGAAGATCTATTAAGACTATGTGTCCTTGACTTCAAAGGAAGTTGGGACAAGTTCTTGAAATTGGTGGAATTTTATTATAACAACAGTTCTCATGTAAGTATTGACATGGCTCCATTCGAGGCGTTATATGGACGCAAGTGTCGTTCTCTAGTATGCTGGGACGAGGTGGGTGAAGCAACGTTGTTGGGACCGAAATTGGTACGTATGACTACGAAGAAGATTCAAATGATCTGGCAACATATAAAAACCTTACAAGATTGACATAAGAGTTATACTGATCTTCATCGAAAGGACGTGGAATTCAATGTTGGAAATCATGTGTTGTTACGTGTTGCTCCATGGAAAGGAGTTACAAGGTTTGAAAAGAGAGGAAAGCTCAATCCTCGATTCATTGGGACATTCAAAATTCTCGATCGAGTTGGAACTGTGGCCTATAGACTCGCCTTACCGCCAAGTATGTCTCGTGTTCATAACGTTTTTCATATATCTATGTTACGTAAATATGTGAAAGACCCGAACCACATTATTAAATTAGAACTAGACGAGATAGCGGAATATTTAACGTATGAAGAGGTAACTATTAAAATCTTTGATAAGAAGGATCATATTCCACGCTCCAAGGTTATACCTCATGTCAAAGTTTTGTTGAGAAACTACGATGTTGAGGAAATGACCTAGGAGTTAGAATCTGAAATGAAGTCAACGTATCATCACCTCTTCGACAAACTTGGTACGTACCCTAATTTCAAGGGCGAAATTTCATAAGAATTGGAGGTTGTAAGACCCCAACTTTTATGAATAAAGATTATTTTTTCTTGAAATATATTTTTGAATATTATGGTGTGTGTAACATTCCAGAATTTTAAAGTGTAATATTAAATATTTATTGAAGTATTTAATGGATTATGTTTATTTGTTGAATAAATAATTAAATATTAAATATTAAATATTTATTTACAATATTATATGGCAATTTGAGTTGATGTGATTTAGTTAATTATTTGTTGAGTAAATAATTAAGGAGCTAAGAAAATTAATTGTTATGAGGTTATATACTAATTTAATTTAATAATTAAGTTAGAGAGCTAATAATGATTAAATGAATTATAGTATTTTAATTGGAATTGTGATTAAAATAAAGTAGTTAGTTGATTAAATAAAATTATAATTATAAAGAAATTATAGTTTTGTGATAATGATTTATGTATTAAAGTAATTTAATAGATTAATATTCGAATTAATTAAATTAATTATTTAATTAAATAGAAGTGTGACAAATAACCTTGTTATAAAGGAGTTATTAAAATAAATTAAGGGAGTTTAATTCAGTTTTGTCAAACAAGGCCTAATGCCTATTAAGTCTTTAATCTAATTGTGTTTTACCAAACAAGGCATAAGGGTTAATTGATTATTTTTAGAGGTTAGCCAAACAAGTCTTATGGCTTTTTATTTTCAAAATAAAAATAACTGATGTCAGTTAAGTTAGAGTTATATTATTATTTAATATATACATTATATCCATATAAGTTATATTTTTATTACGTAAACTAGAGTTGGGAGAAGAGAGAAGAAGAAGAAGAACACAGAGAAATTTTTTTGAGAAAACTCTAGAGAGAAAGTGAGTGATTCTAACAGGTTTTTGAGAAAGGAATTGGAGAGAAGAAGCTTGAGAATAACCATCATCTTCTTAATCAAAGGTAGGAGCTTAATCTTTTCTTTAAAAAGTTAGTTTTCTTCTTCTTCCAAAAAGTTTTCTGTGAAAATTTTATAAAAGATAAATTGTTGTTATGTATATAGTTTTGTATGATTATTGATTATAAGGTTATTTCATGAGTTTATTCATGATTATAAAGAAATTAATTTATGTATGAATGTGTTTTGTGAAGAAAATATATTACAGAGTGTTCATATGAAAAATATATGAGTATGACTTAATTTAAAATAGAAATTAAGGTTTAATTAGTTGTTAGATTGATAAATTGACTATGGAAATTGATAGAGTATGTATAATCGTAACTATAATGTTCTGAAATTTCTGTTTTGATTGGAAAAAAAATCACAGTATTGATTTTCATTAAAAATGTCAACAATAGAGTTTTTGCCAAAAACATTGAATTTGGGTGTTGTAACTTTGATGTTTATGTTATTTTATGAGTAGAAACATGTTAGAAGTCTTCACAATATGTTTATATGAAGTCTATATGTGTATTACATGTTAATCAGTCTATTAGATTCGAGCTTTTAGGCCAATTTGACTTTTGTTCATACTGTTGCCGAGCTTGATTCGGTTTATAAGATATTGTGATTCGTATTGATTCGGTTTAGCGTACGAGCAAGGCAAGTTTTCTAACTCTATTTTATAATTGAGCAAGTTCTCTAACTCAAAACTTCATTGTGCGAGTTTAATTTCATTTGGTACATTATTGTTTTTAAATTCAATTACAATTGTTGTAAGTTGCTACTTCTACACTTTCGTAAAGCCAGATTGCCTATTATTGAGTAAGTCATTGTATCTAGTTACTCATGAGGATACAAGTTTTTTAATCTATTATATTGTTAATTCAATTACTATTTTCAATTCGATTACAATATAATGATGTAAATTATTTGGAACAAGTTATTCTGGTATTTAACTTGTGGTTTAGCATGCACAACTATATATGCTATGCATGCTTATTATTCAATTCTAATTAACCTTGGCTTAGTATTGTTCAAGCAAGGTATGCTATAATTATTCAAATTGTATGCTATTAGATTATTCCTAATGCATGACTTTAGTTTACTATGATTGACTCAATCACGATTATCCTATAGTATAGTGTTATTGGTCTTATTCAACTACTCCTTAGTTGATGTTCGTTAAATTCCAAATTTCCTTGAAAGCTTATCCAAACTAAACTTACTTTGGTGCAGACTTGTATTCTAAATACTGAGATGAACAACTCTTTTAATAGAGGTTTACGCTTACCGTTGAAATGGTTGAGCACAATACATTGTACAAAGGGTTGATCTCCCTAAGTACGTGGAGTCCTTATAGTCTTATGACTGTTAAAATTAAGGTTGAAAGATTACTTATAACTGTGGACATGATTCGTGGTCATTAGACCCTCAGTGAATGTTATAATTTTAAGAAAGTTAATAGAATATATTGTTCAGTTCTATTGAGCCTAATATTGGCAATTGATGTAAAAGTTTAAAGATTTATTTATTGTTATTTCAAGTTGGACTTATTTGCTCACTCTTTCATGTAAAATTTCTTACAGCTAAAGTTGAAACTGGTGACGTACCTAGCACCAGTAAGGGAAAAGGAAAGATGAACAAGTATTGAAGACTTGTAATAGATTTGATAGTTTTATTATCAGACTTTGGTTTAAAGATTGTAATGAAGTTTATTTAAATTTCGCATTTGAATGATTGTTGTTAAAGGTTAGATAACCTGGGAGATTTTTATTTAAATTTATTCATGTATGGGCAGGTTTTATTATTCAATTTTATTATAATTGGGTAGTTATAAATGAATGTTTTGATTAAGTGAACACCAAATCTTGAGGAAATGAAGTACCAGGATTTGGGGGTGTCACAGGTTGGTATCAAAGCTTTAGGTTTTGAACCTTAGGTGGGGAGAAAGCCTTAGAAAGTAACCTTTGAAAAAATAGTGGAGTTAACTCTTATCGAGTTTTAAGAAAGAAGTAATAAAACACTTATGTGCTTATGTGTTTATAGTTTATGTACTCGTGAGTGTCGAGTAGTAATGATTAATAATTAAAACTTCAAAACTTTGTTGTCAGGATGACTAATGTCAGAGAATCCAGTCAGGCAAGGGAGGAGGGATCACAAATGACTATAGAGGAGGAGCCTCGCGACATTCAGGTGGTTTGGGAACAACTACTACCACGGGAGTCAGCCCCGTTAGTCATAGTAGTTGAAGATGAGGATGATGATGTGGAGACAGACGAGGAGGATCCCGTTGAGTTACCACAGGAGGATGAGGATGACGAGAATGAAGGATGAAAGGATTCCACTTAACTCGATAGCAGGCTGTATATACGATGAGGTGCATGACCGTAACGGGGAACTTCAGGATACAGTTGAGGAGTTACAGGGGATAGTAGCTGAACAACAGACTGCAATGACACAAAAAAGACGGCGAGATCCAGGATTGTGAAGAACGACTGACAAAT
This sequence comes from Panax japonicus, assembly GCA_020205505.1. NCBI lineage: Eukaryota > Viridiplantae > Streptophyta > Magnoliopsida > Apiales > Araliaceae > Panax > Panax japonicus. Next base: position 16,667,399 of record CM035111.1, read on the forward strand.
GTCCAGGAGAAACTAGTATAAACTAAAGGAGAGAAGGAATAATTGATCGAGATGGTCATGGAGCTGAAGAACAAGTTGAAGGAAGAAGCTACCAAGAGGGTAAGAGCTGAAGATGCATACGAGGAAGCTTATCAACGAACTGGAAGAGCAGTAAGGGACTCATAGGCGAAGAGGATGAAGATGGAAGAGATGGATAAAGTTTTTAACACCGCAATTAATCGAGCTCAAGATCGGGTCATGGGATATCCGATTCAGTTCGAGACGCTGCCGTCATTCGTGTTAGATCGCAGAACAATGTTTCGAGTCATGGAGGAAGAACGTGATAGGGCTAAGAAGTATCTTAATAGATCATCGTAGAAAATGTGCCTGTAATGCACGTAATGAGTATTAAATAATGTGTAAATCCCTAGTGTTAAGTAACCATGACATATGATAATAATGATGTTGTCCTATAACTTTGTAGTTCAGGAAAGGAATGTAAATAGCAGTGATGCTATTGTTTTTATGTTTTTCGAATTAATGATGAATAAATAAAAGTTATTATTTTATTCAAAGTGTTATGTGTTATGTGGTGATTTCTTTTATGGAGGCAAGTTAATTTGAAATACTTAAAGAAGTTGGGTAATAGTTTAATAGATGTTTTATTTTAACAGAAAATGCCTCCCAGACGTGAACCACCCCGACAGAGAAACAATGAGATAACTACCAATAACGACAATGTTGATGGTAACCCCATTCAACAATTAGTAACACTACTGACAGGAGTGTTGCAGAATCAACCACAAAACCATGGTACAACGTTTAAGGATTTCAAGGCGGTTGGACCACCTGAATTCCGTGGGTCTATGAATCCAATCGAAGCACAAACCTGGATTATGGAGATAGAAAAAGTATTCGATGTCGTTAGGTTAGGGGATGATCAGAAGATTGCTTTCGCAATGTTCATGTTGAAAACAGAAGCTAGTTATTGGTGGTAGGCAAATAAAACTCGTGAAGGGCCAGGAGTGATGACCTGGGATAGGTTCAAGGAGTTGTTCCTCGAGACCTATTTTTCGGAGAGTTCGAAGAGTCAGCTAGAAGTGCAGTTTTTGGAACTAAAACCAGGGATGATGATGGTATCCGAGTATGCCGCAAAATTCAATGAATTGGCAAGGTTTGCGCCATATCAAGTCAGCACAAACGAGCGTAAGGCGAAGAGATTTGAACAGGGACTGAAGCCCTGGCTTTACAGTAGGGTATCCCTGTTCCAGTTGAAGACATTTGCAGCGGTGATGGAGAAAACAGTACTTGCTAAAGGTGGAGGCGAGGCAATGACAAAGTTCAATCAAGAACAAAAGAAGAAGATGAATGAGAATGAGACTAAGAATGGGAGTGGTAGCGGTGGAAAAAACAACAACAATAACAACAACAACAACAACAACAACAACAACATGAAGAGGAAGTGGAATGGGAATATGGGTGCTGGAAACCATCAGGGTAACTAGCAAAACAAAAAGTTTGAAACATGTGCGACATGTGGGAAATTTCACAAGGGTGCGTGCTTAATGGGGAAATGGGTATGCTTCAATTGTGGTCAGGAGGGTCACATCGCCCTAAGTTGCACTCAACCGAAGAAGATATATGCTTCACGTATGGATCCAAGGATCACTTTGCTCGTGAATGCCCTAAGAAGAGGGAAGGAGTGACAACCAGAAGCAATAGAGGTAACAATGGAAGTACACGGGCCATTGCAGGACCTGCAACATCAAACATACCCACAGCCAGAACCTTCAACATGACTGTGCAAGATGCTGTACAATCAAAAGATGTAGTGTCAGGTATTATCTCAATTAATGATATAAATGCTTATGTATTATTCGATTCGGGTGCTACTTGTTCATTTATATCTGATGAATTTGCTAAGAGGTTAGAATTACCTAGAGAAGAACTGAATTTTCCTTTGAACATAGAAATTATGAATAAGGAAGTAATCCCTGTTAGATTCGTATACAAGAACTGTAGGGTGAACATTAAGGAAAATATCTTATTGGTAGATTTGATTCCAATTAAGCTCGGGGAATTTGATGTAATTTTGGGGATGGATTGACTGTTCAAATATGGAGCAGTAATCGATTCTCATAAGAAGTCTGTAAACCTTATAACTCCGTCAAAGGTAGTATTTTATGGTAGAAAGTTGCCTAGACAAATGAAATGTCTGACGACTATGCAGGCCAAGAAATTGTTGAGTCAAGGTTGTGTGGCCTATTTAGCTTATATAGTCGATACTCAGAAGAAGGGTGTGAAATTAGAAGAAATATCGGTAGTGAGAGAATTCGAAGACGTGTTTCCAAAAGATTTTCCAGGACTTCCGCCTGACAGAGAAATTGAGTTCTTGATCGACTTAGCGCCGAGAATAACACCGATATCGAAGGCCTCGTACAGAATGGCTCAGGTTGAAATGAATGAACTGATGGTACAATTGCAAGAGTTACTGGACAAGAAATATATTCAACCAAGCGTATCGCCGTGGGGAGCGCCAATAATATTCGTGAAGAAGAAGGACGGATCAATGCATCTTTGCATTGATTATAAAGAGTTAAACAAAGTCACTATTAAGAATAAGTATCCGTTGCCTAGAATAGATGACTTGTTTGATCAGCTGAAGGGTGCTAAATATTTCTCGAAAATAGATTTAAGAAGTGGGTATCACCAATTGAAGGTAAGAAAAGAGGATATACCTAGAACGGCATTCAGAACTCAGTATGGACATTACGAGTTTCTGGTGATGTCTTTTGGTTTAACAAATGCCCCTGCTGCGTTCATGGATTTGATGAACAGGGTGTTTAAACCATTCTTAGATAAGTTTGTAGTGGTATTTATTGATGACATTCTGGTGTATTCCTAAACTCAAGAAGAACACGAGGAACATTTACGTTTAACATTGGAGACACTTAGGATGGAAAAGTTGTACACAAAATTCTCTAAGTACGAATTTTGGCTCGATCGTATACAATTTTTGGGTCATGTTATTGACAAAGATGGGATTTCAGTGGATCCGTCAAAAGTGGAAGCTGTGATCAATTGGGAAAAACCAAGAACACCATCAGAAGTGAGGAGTTTCTTGGGACTACTGTTGGAGATCCCAGAATAGAAATGGGAACATATTACAATGGACTTCGTGGTTGGCCTTTCGACGACTCAAAAAGGCTATGACGCAGTATGGGTTATCGTTGACCGACTGACGAAATCCGCACACTTCCTTCCGATCAAAATCAGATTCAACTTAGATCAGTTGGCGAGACTATACGTAAAAGAGATTGTTTCGAGGCACGGAGTGCCGGTGTCAATTGTTTCTGATAGAGATCCGCGCTTTACATTGAATTTTTGGAAACGTCTTCAGGAATGCATGGGTACGCAATTGCGAATGAGTACAGCATACCACCCTCAAACAGACGAACAGAGCTAAAGAACGATTCAGACATTAGAAGATATGCTAAGAGCCTGTGTGATGGACTTTAAAGGAAATTGGGATGATCACCTACCGTTAGTAGAGTTCGGCTACAACAAAAGTCACCACGCTAGTATAGGCATGCAGCCTTATGAAGCGTTGTATGGTAGAAAGTGCAGAACTCCACTTTATTGGGATGAAGTTGACAAAAGACAATTGCTAGGGCCAGAATTGGTACAGCAGACAGCAGAAATAGTCAAAGTGATCTGAGTACGACTGGTAGCAGCTCAAGATAGACAGAAGAAATACGTTGATCCACATCATAAAAATATCGAATTTGAATCAGGTAGTTATGTTTTCTTGAAGGACTCTCCTTGGAAGGGAAAGATCAAGTTCGGAAAGAAAGAGAAATTGAGCCCAAGATTCATTGGACCATTTGAAGTACCCGGATTGAGCCCTACCTCCAGCACTCAAGAATGTCCATAACGTCTTCCATGTTTCTATTTTACGACCCTACAAACCTGATTACAAGTATGTAATTGGATACGAACCCCTACATTTTGAAAAAGACTTATCTTACGAAGAAATTCCTGTTCAAATTGTCGACAAAAAAGAACAAGTTCTCAGAAATAAAGTAATTGTTGGGTAAAATCTAGTTACGCACAGCACGCAAGTATACGTGGTCAACAAGTAATAAAGTGATAAGTTGAGTATCGTTTCCACAGAGAATTATTTAATAAAAATCACCAAGTACTAACCCGTAACCAACTCAATATTATTTAAACAAATGAATTTAATGTTATAAATTAAAATATTTAACTAAACTAATTCTAATTACCACTAATTAAAAATCAGATTATGGAGATTTAAGATCACAACTTCACTTATTGCTTCATTTAGGTTAACACACTTCTCATCAATTATTCTCTATCCCGAATTGTTAATCAAGAACACGAAAGTAGTATTAACCACCTCTCGATGCACTAATATCGTATTAACGTCAATCCACAATTAAGATAGAAATCCGTTAAACACCTTAATCAACTAACCCACTATATCTCTATGTGAATTACAATTGAAGAAGGTTGAAGAATAAGTTCTCTATCCGATTACATGCAATGTCAAGCATATCTCTACCTTAACACACATCAAGTTTAAGCTACTAACAAAATCCTGAACACATGCTATCATGATTAGATCTAAATCTATACTTCATCTCTCGAGTTCATATAGATTATCACGGTAATTGATGGCCAAGCAATTAAACAATTAAGTCCAAATCACAATAGACAATCCTCTAAATAGAACATAATAATTGATAACGAAGCATATTAAAATAAACTACACAATAAGATCCATTGTAATCTCAAAGAAAGAATTAGTTCATGATTATTGAATTAAAACTAAGAATCCACAATTGAGTAATCATTAAAAGAAAAAAATAGAAGAAGTAAAGAAGATAGAATCTATTGTCTATAGATTTAACGCTCCCTCCTTGCTCCTACTTTGAATCTTCAATGGTCTCCAAGTTGCATCAATCTCCAAATCTCATAAAAACTAGTGTTTTGATCTAATTTACTCTAATCTAATCTAATAGAATTTTTTCAAAAACTCCCTAATCTCTCAATAATCCCCTCCTTTTATAAGCCTTTATATATGTCTTTAAGTCCTATTGGAAGTCCTTGAATCAAACAACTCAAAACAATCCTTTTCGGACTCAAATTCGAACAAAATCTAATCTTTTTCGCATAGGCCAGCCCCGGCTGGCTTTTTCCTTTATAAAAACCCAGCCCTGGCTGGGTAGTGGATTGCTAGAACGCCCAGGACCCCAGCCCCGGCTGGGTCCTAAGGCACAAAAACGTCCAGCCCCGGCTAAGGTGCAAACTGCCAATTAATTTTCTGCTGGAACCTCCTCTGTTAAAATTGCCATAACTTTAAAACCGAGAGGAGTTGTTGGGTCTGCAACCTATAAAATCAAAGCTATCGACGAGATCTACAACTTTCATTCTTTGAGCTTTCAGAAATAACGAACGCATGATGGTCAAAATTGGACTGGAAGTGACTGCTATGCAAATGACCACCCAAAACGGTGAAGTTCAACGTCCGTTGGTAGAAATGTCATAACTCTTTCATCCGAACTCCGATTTGAATGATTCAAGATGTTTCGGAAAGCTAAGAAAATGCTCTAAAATATAGTCTAAGCTCCAAGCCAAGAACATGAATTGAACATGAAAGCATAAACGATGTCCGGATTGCTTTTTCCTTGCATTTTCCTTGCTTTTCCTTACCAATAGTCGCTCACACCGCTCCCAAACGTATAACCTACAAAATGAACATGAAATGCATGAAAAGTAACTAAGAAAAATGAGTTTAAGCAATAAATTCAAGTAATATATACCGGATAAGTAGGTATAAAACCTACTTATCAAATACCCCCAAACTTAAACCGTTGCTTGTCCCCAAGCAACACAACATAATGCAATGCAATGCAATGAAATGCAACTAATCTACATGCCTACGAATCCAACAGTATTAATAAACACAAATCTATTTACTCGGCCTTAGAGCAATCAAGCAAACAGGATAATACTTCATATCAAAACCAATCAACAATTTCCTAGTCAATCATCAAGTCTTAAATTGTTATCACTGGTATAGTTCATGTGTGCTCCACAACAATGTTAACTGATATAAAATCAAATTTAACACATAACAAGTCTCTTCGAAGGCATAATATAGTGTAAACTTAAGAAATCCAAAAATAAGCTAGATCCAACTAAAATCAAATAATTACCAATATCGAGGGTTAACATGGGATACTTATGCTTTATTTTCATCTACGGGGGCTTTTTGCTCTTTTCCCGTTTTATTATTTTTTTTTCTTTTTTTTTTTACTTTTTAACCATGACTGTGCAATGTCTCATTCCATTAGGCTAACAGTGCTACCCCTTAGCGAGCTTTCGACCAATGACTCCCAGACCATATAAGACCTTAGGGCGCTAGGTTTTAAGACACCCCTTCGGGCGTACTTGCTCAAGTAACAAAGGCACCGAAACAAAACTAGACACGGTATTTTTTTCCTTTTTTTTTCCCTTTTTTTTAGCTTATATACCCCAAATATTCCCCCAAACTTAGGTTCTTGTCTAACTTTAGCCATCACTACTTATTCTTTTCATTTTTTCATTCAAACTAGCATTATCCTTTAGAATCTCGTTATGTATCAATTTAAACTCAATCAATCACAAGTTATTTTTAATGTGTTATCCTTGTTATACCAGTTTCAAACAAAAAAAACTTAATTCATAATAAGAAATCACATCAAAGCTCTAATAGTCAGTACTAAACTTGCCTACTCAATCCCATTCTAATCATTGGCTAAAATAGAATGTAACTCATCAAACAGCTGGACTCGTGCAAGATGAACATAGTAACTAACTATTATTTTTGAATTTTTTTTTTTGATTTTTTTTAACAAAAAATTTTTGAATATAATGCTATTCAAACTATACTATTATGCAACTACTTATATAATTGTACTAGATGAATATAAACAACATGAACCTAAACTAAATTAACAACGTATGCAAAATAACATAACATAAACATGAAACTAAACATGCAATAAAGAACTAAACTAAACTCCCCCTAACATAGCAATTACAATGTCCTCATTGTAAGAATATAGCGATAAATAGAAGAGAACTTCCCTGTAATCAGCTAAGCGTGAGTTGATGTTGGCGATGGCTGCGACGATCATTTTGCTATCCATTGGACCTCCAATACCTGCAATGAAGAGAGACAACATGGATTAGATTATAAGAGAGCTTAATAAGAAAATTAATTCATATCTACTAAATAAACTAGTAAAGCATATAAATATAAAAATTTCTGGGTTGCCTCCCAGTCAGCGCTTGATTTATAGTCTTTTAGCCTGACTTTGTCTGGTCAATGCTATCCAATTCCTCTTCGAAAGTTGAGGAACCCTCCATCCATCGGAAATAATATAGCTTTTGGTAGGTTCCCATTTGTGATAGCCATCGAGTTAAAGTCACCTAGCATGCTTTGTTTAGATAAGATTACATTGAAGAACGTCCAACATCTAGGCGTTTTCTCCGATGTGTCTGCGAATAGATTCTGGCATTGAGGCTTGTCAGACACAACAGTCTCTTCTTCTATCTTCTCCAGCTCATCACACCATGGCTTCAAAGTTATACTCGCTTTTACGTCACAAGGAGTATTGTCGACAACATGACTACCAATCGGACAAGGTTTTGCAAATCTAACCAGATTCTTGAACTGTGGAGGAGAAGTCACTTGAGACATAAATAATATTGGCTCATCATCGTTGGTTCTCACAATTAGTTCTTCACCGACCTTGTTGTCATTATCCCCACTTGTCTCCTCTTTTTCAACATCTCGAGGCTCATCCAGTTGTAGATTTTGTTCAAGTTCTCCGTCAATTTCGTCATCCATGTCATAAAGCCAAGTGTTTGGAGGAAGTTTGCTTACGGCTTCGGTCATTTGCTCTATCTGATCAGCAAGATTTTGATATTCCCTCGCTTGATTACTCATCTTCTCCTCATTTACTATGAACTTGGACAATAATTCCCCCAGCCTTGAACTTTCTGTTTCAGTCTCGGATGCTATGTATTGAGGACCATTGGTTGAGGATTGTGAAATGTTTTTCCATCCAATTATTAAAATTTTGGATTGACAGCTCCTGACTGTTTATAAACTCTTCTTTTTCTGCTATAGCCCTTAACATGAATTCCATAAACTCTGAATTGTCTTCTTGTCGCATTGGAGGTGAATATAAGAATTCCGGCGTGTATGTTGGACTTGGAGCAGAGTATTGGTATTGATAGTTGTATCTCCATGAAGAATCCGGGTGATACCCCCAAACTTGATCATAATTATCATATGCATACTGATCGAGGTTGTTACCACCATACTGTACCGGCCCAAGATTGATGGTGCATTGATGGCTCGGATGGTTTCCAGCACAATAGTCACACGTAACTGCCATCCTTCTACTCTGTTGGGCTGCGATAACGTCCAACTTCCTCGAAAGTTCTTCAATTTGTGCTGACATTGCGGAGATTGTCACGAGTCTGTCAATCTCCGCTTCCTTTGTTTGAGTCATGTTCGTGTATGGCCATTGATACGCAAAGTCATCCATGGTACCTAAAAAGAGAAAAATATAGGAAGAGAATTAAAAATAAAAATAACAATGTTTAAATTAAGACTAATTTGATCGAAGCTAATATCGGTAAAAGTGTATTAACTAATTCCCCGACAACGGCGCCAAAAACTTGTTGGATAAAATCTAGTTACGCACAACACGCAAGTAAACGTGGTCAACAAGTAATAAAGTGATAAGTTGAGTATCGTTCCCACAGAGAATTATTTAATAAAAATCACCAAGTACTAACCCGTAACCAACTCAATCTTATTTTAACAAATGAATTTAATGTTATAAATTAAAGTATTTAACTAAACTAATTCTAATTACCACTAATTAAAAATCAGATTATGGAGATTTAAGATCACAACTTCACTTATTGCTTCATTTAGGTTAACACACTTCTCATCAATTATTCTCTATCCCGAATTGTTAATCAAGAACACGAAAGTAGTATTAACCACCTCTCGATGCACTAATACCGTATTAACGTCAATCCACAATTAAGATAGAAATCCGTTAAACACCTTAATCAACTAACCCACTATATCTCTATGTGAATTACAATTGAAGAAGGTTGAAGAATAAGTTCTCTATCCGATTACATGCAATGTCAAGCATATCTCTATCTTAACACACGTCAAGTTTAAGCTACTAACAAAATCCTGAACACATGCTATCATGATTAGATCTAAATCTATACTTCATCTCTCGAGTTCATATAGATTATCACGGTAATTGATGGCCAAGCTATTAAACAATTAAGTCCAAATCACAATAGACAATCCTCTAAATAGAACATAATAATTGATAACGAAGCATATTAAAATAAACTACACAATAAGATCCATTGTAATCTCAAAGAAAGAATTAGTTCATGATTATTGAATTAAAACTAAGAATCCACAATTGAGTAATCCTTAAAAGACAAAAATAGAAGAAGTAAAGAAGATAGAATCTATTGTCTGTAAATTTAACGCTCCCTCCTTGCTCCTACTTTGAATCTTCAATGGTCTCCAAGTTGCATCAATCTCCAAATCTCATAAAAACTAGTGTTTTGATCTAATTTACTCTAATCTAATCTAATAGAATTCTTTCAAAAACTCCCTAATCTCTCAATAGTCCCCTCCTTTTATAAGCCTTTGTACATGTCTTTAAGTCCTATTGGAAGTCCTTGAATCAAACAACTCAAAACAATCCTTTTCGGACTCAAATTCGGACAAAATCTACTCTTTTTCGCATAGGCCAGCCCCGACTGGCTTTTTCCTTTGTAAAAATCCTGCCCCGGCTGGGTAGTGGACTTCTAGAACACCCAGGACCCCAGCCCCGGCTGGGTCCTAAGGCACAAAAACGTCCAGCCCCGGCTAAGGTGCAAACTGCCAATTAATTTTCTGCTGGAACCTCCTCTGTTAAAATTGCCATAACTTTAAAACCGAGAGGATTTGTTGGGTCTGCAACCTATAAAATCAAAGCTATCGACGAGATCTACAACTTTCATTCTTTGAGCTTTCAGAAATAACAAACGCATGATGGTCAAAATTGGACTGGAAGTGACTGCTATGCAAATGACCACCCAAAACGGTGAAGTTCAACGTCCGTTGGTAGAAATGTCATAACTCTTTCATCCGAACTCCGATTTGAATGATTCAAGATGTTTCGGAAAGCAAAGAAAACGCTCTACAATATAATCTAATCTCCAAGCCAAGAACATGAATTGAACATGAAAGCATAAACGATGTCCGGATTGCTTTTTCCTTGTATTTTCCTTGCTTTTCCTTACCAATAGTCGCTCACACCGCTCCCAAACGTATAACCTACAAAATGAACATGAAATGCATGAAAAGTAACTAAGAAACATGAGTTTAAGCAATAAATTCAAGTAATATATATCGGATAAGTAGGTATAAAACCTACTTATCAGTAATACCTTCTGTTAAGGTAATTTGGAGGAACCATAACGTTGAAGAAGCTACGTGGGAACTCGAAGAGAATATGATGAAGAATTACCCTCATTTATTTAATTAATTTATGTGTAAGCGATTCTGGGAACAGAATCTTTGTAAGGGGGGAGAATGTAACATGTTGAATTTATTGAGTCGTGATTCTGGGGACAGAATCCTTTTAAGGGGGGTAAGATATGAAGAAAGAGATTTTTATAATTTAATTTTAATATTTATTGAAGTAAATAAATATTTTTGATGATTTAATTATTAGATTAAAGAATTAATTGATGCAATTGTGATAGATTAATTTAATTATATGTGTTATATTTATTAAATTAATGTGGAGAATTTTTGTTATTTGAAGTATGTCATTATGTGAGCTTATTGTATTAAAAGAAATATTTAATAAGCCTAATGTTATTTTAATTAATTTATTTATTAATTAGAGATTTAATAATTTGACATTATTATTAAAGGAGAAATTTAAGTATGTGACTATGTGAATTAATGAGAAATTATTATATTTTATTTAAGTTAAATTAAATTAAATAAGATATTTGAAATGGGTGTGACATTATTTTAACTATATGATAAAAGGTTTTATTAAAATAAAGAGTTTTGAACCTAATTTGCTAGCCAAATGAGGCCTTAGGAGGAGTTGGGGGCAGTTAAACCACAAATGGAATAACTGACCTCAACTCGGCGTATAAAGGCTCAGTTGAGTTTAACTTACGTATTCTTCATTTGAGTTAATTGAGAGCCAGAGAGATTTTAGAGAGAGTTTGAGAAATCTTTGAGAAAGATTATAGGGTAATTGTCATCATTTTCATCTACGCTTGGGTAATTCTCTTTAACCCAACTGTTTATTTTACGTCTTTTAAAGTTTTCATGAATATGACTTTCATTCTTTCTGTGAATCTCTATAAATTGGGAAATTGTGTTAGGGATATATGTAATAATTCGAGTATTATAGCATGTTTTAATATATATTGTATATGATTCCATATCATAAGTTTCATAACATTATGACTTGTTGTTTCAAAAATTTACAAAGTACGTTATATGGCCATATGGCCCTTATACATAACTTTAATATGTCAACCATAAAGTTTCCTACAAAATTTTCACTTATATGTGATTATGCATGATAAAATGAACAAAACGAAATTTGAATGATTGGATTTGGTTTTATAACGAATCCGTGGCGTTGAATTTTAGGAATTTATGTTCAACACTTCAAGAACATCAAGAATAGTACAATTTGCATAATTTAATTCTGTGATTATGTGTTCTAATGGGTTAAAATCACTCTATAAATGTTGGGTATTGATTATATATGAATTCTAACATGTGGGCATGTATAATTTGGAGAATTAATGATTATATAGTGTTTATTTCGCTGAATTCTGTATTCTTCGCGAACTGGGAATTCAGAGTCTGGAGTGTCGCGCCGCGGTGCCAACTCCTAGTTCATTTACCCCGCTACAGCGCCAAGTACCAGGCCGCAGCGCCACGGCGCCGCAGCGCCAAGACCCAGTACAAAAGTGGCACCGCAGCGCCACTTAGCAGAATGTCCAGAAAATGCATTTTTAATGTTCAAGTATAGAAATGTGTTAGTAACCTTGTCTAATGAACATAAAAACTTGTTAGATATATAAGAGATACTAAAATGAGTTTTTACCAAGTCAAGAAGACAATTACATGTTGATTGAATTGTTGATTATATACTTAGCTTGTTGTTCGTATAGTGTAATATTATGTGGAAACAAGTATGGTAATATGACTAAGTATAGTCCTGAATTCGAGTTAGACAAAGAATAAACGTGTGATGTTTAGTAAGTAATAATTGACTGGTATTGTGAACGTAATTGATATGTAGGAGTTAAATCAAAGAACGAGTTTAGTTAAAGTGTAATCTACGCATGAGGCAAGTTTTCCTAACCCTACTTGTTATCATTATATAAGTTGATGATTTCACCTTTCTACATTGAGCAAGTTCTCATTATTATTGATCAAGTCTGTTTTGTTATATTAAAGCCTATTAATCTTTCAAGCATGATGCTTTTGTACAATAATTATTCTATTGTATACCTTTGAGATTGTATCCAAGTTAATTATTCAATTACTATTAAACCTTGTTAGACTAGCGAACCCTTTATGATTCGACTAGTCCATAGTTGATGAGCGTTTTAAATTTCAGAACCCTTGATGAATTATCCAAACCAAACTTCATTTGGTGCGGACTCGAATGTCAAGCTGAGATGAACAACCCTGTATAGGGGATTACTTATGCGTTAGAGTTAAGATATTATGCACAGTATGGTACTAAGGGCTGATCCCCCTAAGTACGAGTAGAAAGGTCCATAGTCTTATGACTGTTAAAGGTTTCAAGTATAACCCTTGATAACCTATGACATAGTTCAAGGTCTTATGACCCTCAAAAATCTTTTGATTCTTGTTAATCATTCTTGATTCAAAAGTTGAGCTTTTATTTCAGAAGTCTTTGATTCACTCGCATGTTATTATACATTATTATTTCATTATTTTACTTATGGGCAATAGTGCTCACTCTTGCTTAATAATAACATTGCAGTTAAGAATGAAAGAACCGACGAGCCTTCTAATAGTAAAGGCAAGGGCAAGGTTAACAAATGATGAAGACTTGTATTTATGAGATGTTGAATTTATGTGTTAAGACTTAATGTTGTTAAGACTTATTAATTGTTTATGTTTCCGCACAGATGTTTAAGGTTAGTTTAACCTGGGATTGTATTTACTATTCGGATGTTTTAACCCCATAAGGGGAGGATTTTATTTCTATCTATTGCATGGTTTGCATTTTTTATGGGTAGATAGATAGATGATATTTGTACAGTGAACACCAAATCCCGTGGAATTGAAGTACCCGAATTTGGGGGTGTCACAGCTAAGTTGTATGATTCTTTGTATGGGAGCTGAATTTTACTTGGTGTAACAACCACTTAGTTTCTGGCACTTATAATCATTGAAATGTATGTGTCGCGCTATTAGCTATATGGATGTTAAGAGGGTGATTCTTTTCTCATGTGTATAACAGATAGGTAGGTTATAGGTAGAGAATATCAGGTTAAGTACGAGTTCTTAAAACTCATACTTATGGTATGTAGGAGTGATCATTCGGTTATAATCGAACCGGATAAAATATTCGGTTATAACCAAAAATCGAATTATTGATAATTTTACTATCCGAAATAATAACCAAAATTTGAAAATAACCGAATTACCGAATTTTAATTACGGGTATTCGGGTAATAACCGAACTAACATCCAACATATTTACTGATAAGTACTTAACTATTTAACAAATTAACTGTCCAGCAAGGCAGCAACTGTTAACTTAATTATCCAGAAGCAAAGTAACTTAACAGCAAATGTTTAAAAATACAGCAAGTCAGCAACAACAAGCCAACAAATTAATTGTCCAGTCCTTAAGACCTTAACAAAGTTATGATTTAGCAAAGCAGCAACAAGTCAGCAGAGTAGCAGGCAGGCGAAAATAGCTAGCAGCATTCCAGCTAACAGCAACATACAACAACAACAACCAACAGCAAGTCAACAACAGCAACATGAACATGCAACACAAATCCTGTACATCACATGACCAAACAGGAAAAGGGAAGAGTATATAATTAGATCTAACACCTTAGAATGTTTATAAAAACTGGAATACACATAATGAATTTGCAACCCATTGGATTAACTATCATCATCAAATTTCATATACAAAACATATCAACTGGCCTATAATCAAACTTTACTTAACAGTTTAACACAGTTGGTTTATCATTAAAACAAACTCTATTTAACAATTTAACACACTCAACTACACCACATTACTGACTGCAGAAAAACACAACTAAACCACGAAATTTTAGCATTCTTTTCTCATATGATCTTGCAAGCTTTGAGGAGTACCTCATTAATTAAGTTGAGTCGTGGTCCTCGTGTACAAGTGCACTATTTGACCACTTACTTAAATTTTGTACTCTTTAATAACACATACCATGTAAATAAAGTCACTATTTGACCACTTTGGTTTTAATTATGGATGAAGAACTATGAGATATTTGTGATTACAAACAAAAAGCTTGAAATTCATGGTCTGTGACAGCTCACGACAGGCCTAGTGCAACTAAAAACAGTGGATTTGTGTTACTTAAAGGGAAGGTATATGGATTTGGAGATGTGTACTTGGGTAGATCTAAAGGAGCCTATTCCAGGGTAGTGTTTGCACACACTTATATTTCAAAGACCATTGTCCTTGAAGGATGGACCAACTGGAGATACCCAGGCAGTACAGAGTAAGATACTTGACTTAAATATTTACTAAACTTATACCAAGAAAAGCCTATTCCAGCATGTTGTGAATTGGAAATAGAAACTTATACCAAGCATAGTACAACTGCCATGGACTAGGATCTGCTAAACTTATACCAAGCAGAGTACAAGTGCAACAAGTTATTTCCAACATGATAGATAAAATGGATGATGAAAGAACCTTCTACTTGTAGTGTCTAAAATACAAAGAGGATATAACAGAACTTTTTCCTAATTTCTTTTCAAAACCTCAGAAATTACACATGCACAGACACAATTACACAAAAATCTGTAAAGTATTGCCTAATCTATAAAGTATTGCCTCATTTTTAATCTGTAAAGTATTGCCACATTTGCCTGCAGAAAATAGAAATTGTGACTAATGAACCAACAATCTTTAAAATTATAATCCTTCTATTTTTTTCATCAAATATATGTAGACAGTAGACACCCACCCACACTAAAAGCAATCAGTCTTCGAGAATTTAGTAAAGGATTACCTTAATAAATGGAAAGCTGTCGTCGGCGCTGAAATCTGAGAGTTCGAGATGAATGCCAAAGGCCGAGAATTCGAGACTTGAGAGATCTCAGATCTGAGACTCTGAGACTGGGAGTTTGAGAAGAGTACGAGATAGTCAAGACTTAAGACTTGAGATGCGAGAGAGAGATTTGATCTGAGTCTGAGAGACGAAGAGTCGGAGACTGAGGTCTGAGACTGAGAGTTCGAGATGAAGGCCGATGGAAAACAAAATCTGAGCGTGAGACGTTGGGAGACTGAGACTCGGAGTCTTCATCTTCGAGAATCGAGATTCGAGAATTTATTAAAGTAACGAATATTGAATGGGTTATGGGCTGACCGGCTGAGTAGTGAAAACTGTTGAAGTGTTGAGAATTTAGTAAAGTAATAAATTAGAAATTTATTAAAGTGTTGTTCGGTTATTCGGTTAAACCAAATAACCAAAAAGTAATACTCGTACAAACTAACTGAAATCGTAACAAAATTCAGGTATAACCGAACTATTGAAAATAACCGAATTATCAGAAAATTTCGGTTAAATTATTTCGGTTCGGTTCGGTAATTCGGTTATACCCGTTTTTTGCTCAGTCCTAATGGTGTGTTCGTGACTCATGATTATATGAAATGTTTATGAACCCCTCAGCGAAATGGAAGCCAAAGGTCTGACTAGGACAAGTTCTTAAACTCATATGATTCTGGAAAGTTCCTGAACTCATGAGTGTGGTTTGACGAACTGGGTAGAACTATGTGTAAACAGAATATTGAGGATTATAGGAACAGATAGATTTCTAAGTAATTGACCATTAGTGGAGACATTAGGTTTTCCAAATCTCCTAGCTGTGTTAGATTTCAAAATTTTGACATCAAGCTAAATACGCACTACGTGCCTTTTTGAAAATGAATTTTTTTTTTATTTTATTCAGCTCTTGGTGACCATTGTGTATGCGTGAACTTCCGGCCACCGACACAATCGTTATATGTTGAGATGATAAAACAGATTTGAAATGAATTTTTGAACGGTTTAAAGAATAGTCTATGCTACTTATTTCGGCTAGACGATAATGATTTGAAAAAAATATATTTTATTTATCACTTATGTACCATGTAACCTAGTACAAAGATGATAAAAAGTTGATGGAGTTGTGAATGCAGGAATACTTAGTGTTAAATTTGATCTAACATCGTTATTCCACTATTGTATGATGTGTTATGACAAAGTCACTTGATGACGGCATCCTCAAACGGGTTGTTAATACAGTACGGCATCATAACGTCATTTTCAAACTATTTTAAAATTTTAATTTGCCAACGGCGTTTGGCTACACACATTCGTAATTTGATTGAAGTTGATTATTGGTATGAGTTTAAGCTATTTGATTCGGCTAGACCAATGTTTATGAAAATTCTAAGCGTTCTTTGAAATTTTTCCCGAACCAAATTATTTTGGTGCGGAATCCGATAAGACTCAGGTAAAATTTGTGTGCCTATGGCAGAGACGAGAAACAGATTCGACCAGCAGTACAATATAAGTACAGGGCATATCGGGCTAATTACCCACTATGATTGTAAGTTATGACGATTTGCGGATGAATTTCTATAAAACCTTTGCGAAAACGACAGACAATAGTCTGTATAACTCCTCAGCAAAATTTCAAAATTTTTACTCTTGTGAGGATTGTATTGGGTAGCATATGATGATGAGAATGAACGGTGTATGGTGTATTGTGTAAGGTGTAAGGTAAATTTTTGGGACGAAATTTTTAGAAGAATGGGTGAATGTGACAACCCGAGAATTTGAATATTTATAAAATCTTAAAATATTGAATTAAGGTTAAATAATAAACCTAGACAGAAAATAAGCTATGGATTTGAGATTTTCGAGAATGAATTTTGTGAATTTAAAATTTCTGTGGTGAATTATTTAGGATTAAGGGTATACGTGAATATGTTCTGTGTATATGGTATTATATGTGTATAGTATGTGGTTAAGGGTTAAGGGTCAAGGGTCAAGGGTTGATCAGATAATTGATATTAGTGGACAACCCTAATATTATATTAAGAACGTCAACGTTCAGTTAGAAAATTCTTACGATTAACAAGAAACCCTAAAATCGATTCTAGAAACCCTAATTTTAGTTCCAAGAATTCGAAACCCTAATTCGGAATATGAAACCCTAATTTGGGAATGCAAATGCTAGTATAAGGTTTAAACGTTATTGATAGTAACCTAATTAGGGATAACCCTAATTGATTTAGAAAATCCTAATTTCTGGATTAGAAACCCTAATTTATAATTAGGGAAAACCTAATTATTAACTTAATAATTTTAATGTTAATTAGTAAACATTAATCCTAATTTTCAAGTTATAAGTAATTAGAAAACCCTAATCTAATTAGGAAACCTAATTTTTAAATTAGAAAGATTATTTTTCTATTTATAACCCTAATTCTTGTGTTATAAACCCTAATGTACCATTTTGACCCTAATTGTTAAATTAGCAATTTTAATTAGGGAATAATAATCCTAATTAGCAAGATTGAATTTATGATTAGAAAATCTTAATATATAATTATCGAATCCTAATTATAATTTAGAAATATTAATTTTTATTTTTTTAAAAACCTAAATTAAAAATTCTAGAAAGTGATTTTTTGGAACCTTAGGTTTTAACCCTAAGGGTTAAACCCTAATTAGGGTCAAACCCTAAGGGTTGTAGCCAATGTCTAATTTGTCATTAAAATTAAAATCGAAATGATTATTTTACCCTTTGTGCATTATTTAGTAAGTTACTTGCAAATCTTGCCAAATCTAGGGTTGGTGACCAACTATTGTTGAAATGGTGACTTATTTTGCAACAACTCAGCCTATTATTACCAGCAATCTCAGCCAACATTCATTGCATCATACATTTTAAAGATTAAAGAGAGAGAGAATGCTCATTTTATTCCTCATTCTTGCAATAGTCTTTCTCTCTCTAAAAATCTGAAATTCAAGGTGAAAGAGAGAGAGAAGATAAGCCATGATCAGGTGTTAGCATCCCAAGATCAGATCACTAAGATCATAATCAAGGATCAAAGTTAGAAAGGTATAAAAACCCTAAATTTTAAAAATCATGTGATCCATGTTGTTTGATGTTGTTTGTTGTTTAAAGTTATGTTAGAGGGTGTCATTTAGTGATTTGAGTTGTTAGATCCCAGATCCATATCATCAAAGTGCACGAAATAGCATTTTTTTGAAATCTGGAAAAAAATTAGAAAGTAGCCTGACAGTCGAATGTCAGAGGCCTTAAATCTTTATGTGTTAGATTTTTTGTGTGTTTTATGTTTTGGATATGTTCTATGCCATGTAGGCTTTGCTTTGGAACTTGAATCAAGGTTGGATCATGTCTAGATCTCTTGTTATATGCAGTCAAACTGCGTTGACCAAGCACGAAATGGGGTTTCTGGGAAACCCAGAAACCCAGAAGTTCTTTGACAATGTTTTGCAGGCATTAGATCTGGATGTGTTTTGTTATTTAGGTCATGTTGTTAGTTTGTTGTTAGATCGCCTAGATTAACAACAGAATCGAAAATAATTACGGTCAAAGTAAGTTGACCAAACTGCCTCATGAAGTTTTTCTGGAAAACCCAGATCTTCCTCAGGCCGAGTTTTCTGTCAGATATTGACCGGCCTTGATCTTTTAATTGTGTTGATGTTATAATGATCTGATGAGATAGAATTGTTCTTTGTCATGTTTACTACAAGTATGAACATTTTAAAACAAGATTATCAAGCCTAGAATGCAAAATATAACGAGTTAAATATAGTACCTACGTCTGTTCTTCATTTTCTGGAAAACCCAGAAATGAAGAATAGCGTTGTCAAACTTTTTGAGGGCTAATAACTCACTGATCTGATGTTGTTTAGCCCTAATGTTTGTTTGTGAATGTAGTAGTACATAAATACTACAATATGATTGCCCTAAATTTACCAGAATCATTAAAACCAAGAATCTATGCACGGTCAAACGTACCACCCGGTTAACTGCCATGAGTTTCTGGGTTTGAGCTCAAGAACACCAAGAACACAATTAGCGACGGATTCGTCGCCTAAAGTCCCTATAGCGACAGTTAATTTCGAAAAATAATTATTTTATTAAATAATTAGAGAAATTGGTTTTTAATTATTAAAAATACAAAATAAATTCCTAAAAATTATTTTAAAGTCTGAAAATTAGTTTTTAATTATTTTGAGTATATTTCATATATATTTAATATTTTTGGAATATAAATGGTATTTAATTTATTTAATTATAATATTAAATAAATTATTTAAAAATGATTTTAATACATGAAAAATCATGAAAAATTATATGATGGTAGAAGAAAATATTTTAAGTTATTTTTAATGACTTTTAATATTTTGTGAGGAATTTCATTAATAAATTAATATTAATGATAATTAATTTATTTACTATATGTATTAAATAAATTATGGAAAAATAGAATTAATGTTTTAAAAATCATATAAAAATAATTTTAAGTGTTATAAAAATATTTTAAGTTATAACATATAACTTTTGATTTTTTGTCATGAAAATATTAATAATTTAAAATTAATAACAATTAACGGATAAAGAATTTAAGGTATTAAAAATAATTTGATATATTATAAATATATTATAATATTATGACATGTATTTCATTAATATTTGATATTAAATAAATATTAATGATAAAGAAATTATGTGGTATTTAATTCATATAAATACGTTATTAATAATTGAAAGATTATTATAAATAGTAATAATTATTTAAAAATTATTACGAGCTTACGAAAAATTATTTTGACTGATATTAAAATTATCTGAGATAATTGTTAAGTGTTAGGCAGCGTTTAATTGAACTTAAACTCGATGATTATCCGACTAAACCGTTGGGATGTTAGAATTTTGCTAAACTCGACTCAGATTATCAAAGTTTGACTCGAGGTTAGGTTTTATGTGTTGTATAGACTGATAGAGTTATGTGATAATGTGTTTAGGTTATTTTAAATACCGTGATGATATTATTCTAATTTGTATATCGATATTATTTATATATTAGGTTCAGACAAAGCTTATTTAAATGTGTAACGGTTATCAACGGTTCAGGCAAGTCTTTCTTAACTCGACCTCGAGTTGTATTATTCAATTATATTTATGATTAATCATTTCTGATTGCCATGTCTAAGAATTGTTTCATTGCACTATAGTGCGTATTGCATATGTTTAGTAGGTATGAAAGGTTGATCACCTTCATTACCATTCGGTCCAGATATATTTGTTCATGTTAAATGCTTGTTCAGTCAAAAATTTGTTCATGCTAATTCACAACTATATTGTTGAATTATAGCTAGCTTATTATTCTAATTCTTTCAATCATGATATATCCTTAAATGAACTTACACTTGTTGAGCAAACCTATGCTCACCCTTGATATATCATTATAAACATTACAGATTAAGACGAATACGTCTGATACAAAGAAAGGTCAAAGACAGTTCCAACATTAGTATACGTGTGCAGTTAGATTTGTGACAGTATTGTATATTAATGTTATTGTAAGTCAAATAAGTTATGAATTGTGTATTAAGTGAAGGTTACTCGACCTTAAGGAAAAGTGTGTAAAGTATGTTGTATAAACAATTTATGTTTATATCTTCCGCAATAGTTATAGAATGATTGTACCAGACCCGTGGTGATTTGGGACACGGATTTGGGGCTCTCACACATATCATACCATATACACATAACATATTCACTTATACCATTAATCCTGAATAATTCACCAAAAAAATTTTAAATTCATAAAATTTCTTCTCGGAAATCTCAAATCCATTCACTTATTTTCTGTCTAGGTTTATTATTTAACCTTAAATCAATATTTTAAGATTTTATAAATATTCAAATTCTCAGGTTGTCACATTTTATATATTGTTATTGTTATTATTATTCTTGTGTGTAATTATTTTCTCACTCTTGCATATAACATTTCAGTTAAATCTAAGGAACAGTCGACGAACAAAGGAAAAGGCAAAGTGCATAAGTAGATTATGATGTTTAATTTTATTATGTTTAAGAAAATATGTATTCAGACTTTATTTATTATTATATTTCTTTCCGCAATGATGTAATAAAAGGTTAGATAACCTGAGATTTGTTTAGAACTACGTAACCCTTTAATGGGAGGATTATTTTAAGTTTATTAGTTTTATTATATTTATGGGTAGATAGTTGAGATTTTATTGGACAGTGAACACCAAGTATGTGGGAATAGAGATCCTGGATTTGGGGGTGTCACACTTGCTGGCAATTGTTTGCTCACCCTTGCATAAAAACATTGCATCTAAGGTTGAAAAGTCTAACGAGTCGTTCACTAGCAAGGGCGAAGACAAGATGAACAAGTGATGAAAAATAGTTTACTTTTATTTGACAATGTTTATGTAGCGAGACTTGAATGTTACTATCATTATGTTTTTATTTTCCGCAAATACTGTAATAAAGGTTAGATAACCTAGGATTTATTTTGAGATTATGTAACCCTTTAATGGGAGGACTATTTATTAAGTTGTGCCTTTTATTTATATCTTTTATTTATGGGTAGATAGATGTGAATTTATTGGACAGTGAACAACAAATCTGTGGAATTGAAGTACCCGAATTTGAGGGTGTCACATCATCCATATTAGTCATATTGATTAACTTAATGTTTTGAGCATAGGCTTTGATACAAGTTGTTGGCCCAGCGTGTGACTATTTTTTTTATTTTGTTTTTTGTTTTTTTTCTAAAACAACTAAAAAAAATATTTAATATTCTATGGAACTGAAATTTTTCCATAATACAATATTTTGGGTGTGATTTGGATAGCTATACCAAAAAATATGTGTACAGTCTACACAGACTGTACATACATATTTTGTTATATGTATCCAAATCACACTAAAAATACTGTATTATGTAAAAATTCAAGTTCCATAATTTTTTATTTTTTATTTTTTATTTTTAATTGTTTTAAAAAAAAGCAAAAGCAAAAAAAAAGTCCGAATTTTTGTCCGGTCCAGGAGTCCGGACCTGATCCAGCCTATATATATATATATATATATATATATATATATATATATATATATATATATATATATATATATATATATATATATATATATATACTGCTTTTATATAAATATCTGCTTTAACTTCTTTCATAATATAGATATTTAGCCTTCTAGTCTGTGGGTTAGATTTGCCTAAATTTGGCTATTTCTAACTTTGATCGGTTCAAAAGTGACTAAACTGAAACAGTTGAAGCTAGAATTGTTTAGATTTATTCAAATCTAATTCTTTTCAAGCTTTTGTATATATTACTCTTTCATGTGAGCCTATAAATCATGTGATCACATATTCAACTTCTGAATCTAGATTCAGTTCCCACGATGGACATCTCTCAGCTATAATCAACTTATAAATTATTTACGATGTCTGAATATCCTTAAATGATTCTCATGCCCACAAGATCTTCCCCTTCCCCTTCCCCTTCGCCTTCCCCTTCCCATTTCTAGATCTACTTTGTCATCCCAAGACCTAACAAACCTAATTCAATTAAAAGTTATATATAATCTTGGCTTATTGTATAGTTATTAATAAGGAAATTGAAGTCATTGATTAATGCATATGATATCATCACTAATTTACATGTTAATCAAGTTATTTTTGCCCCTTTATGACATCATTAAACTGATTCATTGTAAAAACTTAAATAAAAGTAACAACAATAATTAAAATTCTTGCAGTTTATACTGAACAAAGTGATGTGTAAAATTTTAAAAATGACTACTAAAGATTTAATAAGTAATCCCTCTTTTTTTTAAAGTCAAACTATCACCAACCAAGTGTACTAAGTTCTTAAAAATAATATGATTAAAATCCAAATAAAATTCACTATAGCTTTGATGTGACGCCCCCAAAATAGGTCCATTCCATCCAACCAATTCTGAGTCGCCAAATACACATGGTACAGAAACAACTACAACTTTTACCACCCATAAGCTGTGAGTTTGAATACAAACATTATCATCTAGACAATATCCACATGCAAATAAATCCCCATCATAATTATTGATACATAATTTTACAAAAAAATGATGAGGACTACTAAACAGCTCTTTCTAGAACCTTCATTCCATACCCCAACTAGTACTCGCTACATTCTCGCCTCCTGAGAAGAAAAATGGAACAACAAGGAAAAAGGTGAGCTCAACTAGCCCAGTAAAGAATATTATGACTAAGATAATGTACAACAAATTATCCTTAGTCTTCAACAGGGAAAAAATCTGATAGAATACAATAGACAACAAGTTTTAGATCAACAACTGCAGCGGAAACAACAATTCATTAGAAGGGTTAAGTAGAGAATAAAATCTACTAACATTTATGAATTTAAAAGTCCATCATCAATATTTTATCCCTGTAACATCAATCAATATATATCTCAAATCAAATCAAATATTCATCTTTGCACTACAGGCCAAAGATATTCATCAATCGGTCATGTTCATCTCAACACCTGTTCATCTTTGCACTACGGGCCAAAGATATTCATCAATTATTCATGTTCATCTCAACACCTGTACATCTTTGCACTACGGGCCAAAGATATTCATCAAGAAATCATTCATCTTTGCACTACAGGCCAAAGATATTCATCAATTATTCATGTTCATCTCAACACCTGTACATCTTTGCACTACGGGCCAAAGATATTCATCAAGAAATCATTCATCTTTGCACTACAGGCCAAAGATATTCAGTAACACCATCATTTAGGACTGAGGATGATGAAAAATATTTTAAAGAAAACGAATCCAGTGAAACAAAATAACAAGTATTAAGGATTCGTACTCTAAACAATCCGAGTTCAAAAATACTTCATAAATAATCATACTGAAGTAAAATTCAAGAATGATCAAAACATGGATTCAATCAAAGCTAGTATCCATAATAGATATTTTAGACGAAAAGAAAATTTTTTATTTTTCGATGAATAGTGTCATATTCGTGAATAGTGTCGTATACGTGAATAGTGTCGTATACGTGAATAGTAACTTCGACACCAAAAGATAGTAATTTCACAAAAAAAACATTTTCACGCTTCGTGAATAGTACTCGTGAATAGTAACTCGTGAATAGTAACTCGTGAATAGTAACTCATGAATAGTAACTCATGAATAGTAACTCATGAATAGTAACACCAACATGAAAAAGTTCCAAATTTGATAAAAAGTTCAGATCAATACTTTGGCATAATGATATTAGAAGAAATAATATCATTTTAAAAAAATAATATCCCTTACCTCGAAAGACAGCACTTCTAGTTAAAACACCGGATATAGGCTATGACTTGAACTTGCACCGTATAGCAATACTCAAAGTATATTCAAAATACTCACAAGAATACGCTCTATAATATAGAGAGAGAAAACTTCAGTTTCTGGTGTGATTTTCAATTCTAACCTAAGCACCTATTTATAGGAAATTGCTTAGAACACCAAAGCAGAAAATTTATTATAATATTAATATATATATATATATATATATATATATATATATATATATATATATATATATATATATATATAATCATCTACGCCAACCCTTGAATCTGATTTTCAGCCATTGAACACATGCTCCCTTCTAGAAAAATAAATAAAAAACGTTTTTATTATTTAAAATAATTAAAACTTTCAAAAATCAATTATTTCAGAACTCCGGAACTTCAATAATTCATAATAAATAGTCTTTTT
The DNA here is from genome assembly GCA_020205505.1 of Panax japonicus. Lineage (NCBI taxonomy): Eukaryota > Viridiplantae > Streptophyta > Magnoliopsida > Apiales > Araliaceae > Panax > Panax japonicus. The sequence continues at coordinate 16,692,642 of CM035111.1, forward strand.
GCCAGAAAATTCGAATCTCGCGAGTTTTTATAGGAAATTCAATTCTCTACAACTTTGCAGAAGAAAGTTTTTCCAAATTCCAAACAGAAATTGACCGAAATCCACAAACGGGCGATTTTACAGGCTATAATCAAATTTTCAGTCAAGAAATAGGTCTACCGACACACAAAATCTGTTTTTAATATTTATTGCAACAAGAATACTCTTTCTCCTCATAAACTCATATATCCCACATTCATTGTAAAAATATCACCGTTAATATATTTAAATGAATTATTTTATCAGAAAAAGTTAAAATATTAATTTTCAACAATTGTCACATTAAAAATTTTCTCCATCTATATCCACATAAAATCAATATTTTTCCTCATCATATGAATCAATAATTAATTATTCACAAATAATATTACAGAATCACAGTACTGGCAACCAGGCCGTTCCCAGGAAAGAGGGGGCTTTCCAATAAGAATTTCTCCTTACTGGCGTGCAATTAGGTGACCAAACCTCTCCTTAGACAGAACTTTCTAGACATTGCCAATAATATTATCTAATAATATTATTCAGATAATATGAATTATTGTTTCGATAATGAAAATACTGTGTAATGACAATTATTGAAACAACAGTAATATTAAATATCAATGCAGCAATTATTGAAGCAATAACATAAAATACTGAACAGTAATTACTGTAACAATTATTGAGTAGTGCCTTCTTACGTAAGAATCAATAATTGGTGCAATACCGTGTGCTACTGTGCAACAACGCGTATTACTGTGTTTTAACCACCGGGTATTCCAACAGTATTAACGGTAACAACTACGTCGTTTTTTATAAACAACTTATACTTGTCGTTTTCTTCATCCAATCGCTTTCCGTTATGGGGCCCACAAAAGACTGCGCCGTCGTACGAATATTCCCCGACAGCAAGAATATTCCACGACCAAACGAATATTCCCCGACAACAATGAATATTTTATAACCACCTGCTTATTTAAAATATTTGCGCATTTTACCCATAACTAACCACATTAATCAAATTCACCCTTATTATTTCAAAAAAAAAAAAAAAAAATTCCTTTTTATTTAAAAATTTTCGGGGTCTTACATTTGATATCTCTTCCCTTTTATGCAGTGATTTTTATAATTTATTTGAGCAAACATAGATTATGAAATTTTAAAATTTAACAATAACTTAACAAAATCTCTTAGACTAGTATGAATTATGAAAAATTCATATTTTAACAATATTCAATTAAAACTTCTTCATTAATTTAAAAATCACATAAGAACTACCCATGAAAATATTTTACCACCAATAAAGCGTAAAGATGAAACCATTAATTCAAATATAAGTACTAATTATAGAGAAGATAGAGAATATTTGTCATGCGACTCGTGTACCTACTAGAGTTCTCAAATATCTAAAATGTACAACAAGATGAGGCTTATTTTTACCTTCTAAAAATGATCTCAGATTGACTGGTTATTGCAATAATGACGGGGTTGTTGCCCTACTTCAAGAAGGTCGGTTACTGGTTTTGGTTTAATGTTTAGCCCTTCCCTGATTTCCAAGAAGTAGACGGTGACTTTTAGGAGTATTACATAGGCCGAGTATAGCCTTGCTTTGGCTCTACTACTACTTGTGAAGTAATATGACTTCATAGCCTAAAGAATTTTTCCAAGTTTCTATTACTAATCCTAATACCATATTTTGTAACCAAAAAACAGCAACTGATGGTGCTGAAAACTCTACCATGCCAAAACTAAACACATACTACATTTAGATTGAAGGAATGGAATTACGTTCATTCCATCCCTTTGATTTTCATTTTATGCGGGAGGTGTTAGGTGTTGGAACGAAATCATTCCACTGGAATGGATATATGACAATTATGACATCTTATCACACTACTGCACCACCCCACCACCCCACCACCAACAACAACCAAACATACACTTGCAATGTCAAAAAAAATACACTTTTTCATTCCATTCCTTCCTCCATTCCTTGAATCCAAACTTAAGAATAGAAATAGACTGCCATTTTGTTCGAGAAAAGGTGCAAGCAGGTCAAAATTGCTTCAAAAGATCAACTAGCAGATCATTCAACCAAAGCTTTAGCCAAAGTGCCTCATTGGCTTTTATCTTTTCTTTTCTTTTTTTTTTGGATAATGTTGAGTATCCGGTCCGCAGTCCGACTAATTTTTCCACTCTGAGTCAGGCTTTTCATACGGGCTTGCGCCCGCGTCCCCGTGACCATTTTATTGACTTGACGAATTGGAGCCAGTGGTATTTGAAACGAAGACGTCCGAGTCTACGGCCATTTGAACCATTGTCTCATTGGCTTTTAAGCTTCCAAGTTGGCTTTGCACAGTCCTTGGGCCCTCCAACTTGTGTTGGGGGGGGGGGGGGAATAATACAACTAGCTAGTGCTACTGCAGCACTAGTTCTGGCATCAAGTGACACAACAAGACCATTTCCAGAAATAAATACAAGTTCAGTAGCAACTGCTGCATGAGCAGGGCCAGTGTGGCGCAGCAAGGTACCAAATGCGTTGGAGATGACAGCCAAGAAAGAAGTGCATAATGGAGCTGCAACTGCACTACACAGTAACATTACTGGTGTAACAAACTTTGTAACTAGTTTTCAGAGTTAGTTGCTATCGTAATTGTATAATTTATAAATACGTCTAATAGCGTCGATGTACATTCAAGCAAGTAATAGAATAATCTTTCATTTTTTCTTTTAATATGTATTCATAGTTCCACGTATATACTGGAGATATGATGAAATCTAAAACCTATTTTTTTTAACAGTCTCTGCTCTTATCTGTGGAATTTAGCTAGGGATGGCTACACTGGCCTGAAGTGAGGGACCTGGTTTGGTGCATCCCAGTTGTGGCCTAGCCTGGCCTAATTTTTGCAAGTCTGTGTGAACAACCAGATTCCAATTACAGGACTGCTCTCCAGTATTAATCATAGTAAAATACACTATTTTTAATAGCAGAGTCTACAATTTATTATCAATATGGCCTATATTAGGTTCCCAAATTATTGTCAATCTAACCATTTAGACACAATCTGCATTTTTTTTTCTAACAGGCCACATTTGAGACATGCATATATTCCTCCCCAACTAAGAAAAGAAGAGATCATACAGAGCAAGCTAGTTCAATGTTCAAGCAACCTTTAGGTCCTTTACTAATACACAAATCAGACATTATTCTTCAAGAGTATCTGTTAGAATAGTATGTTAAGATTCATGGGACTTCATCTGTAATTTACATGGATAATGGACGCTTTATCTATATCCATGTATTCGATTGAAAAGCATATTAGGATTTTTCTTTCTTTTTTTTCCCCCTAGTGTTTTTGTTTCAGAATTTGGTTTCTTAAAGTGACAGAATTATGTATAGTAGTCGTACAACATTACCTCCAATTATGTAACAATACATACATGGGGAAGAAAAAGAAGAAAGTTGAATTTCCAAATCAAGAAGTGCAACCAAAACACCGTCTTACTGAAAAAGTCTTGGAATTTGGATGCAGCTCATCAGGCTCAGCCACTAGTTTCTCACGAGGAAATTGTTTATGGAAAGCTTTCACTGCTCCTGCAACTCCATCCTCATTTTCCATAGCCTTGGCCAGTTCAATTGCACGCTCTTTCACCTACATCCAGGGCATAAGCAACTTCCATTTATTTGCATTATAAAAAGAAAACCTTTTCTAGTCGGCTATGCAATGTTTCAAGCTTTTAGAAACAATCTGGATATTTAGAGCGTGGACAAAGAGTTCAACAGACTCATTATCAAGTCATGTTCATCTGCAAACTTTAACCACAAATATATCCAGAGTCAACTTTCCAATACGTAACATTCAATAAATTAATGATCTATAATTAATTTTTTTTATTTTTTTTCAGAAATCAACTTCATTCTACAACGGATACTGAGTAGATGAGACACAATCTCCACTTAAAGTGCAGAATGGTCTTTATAAGCAACTAATAAGTTTACATCTTCTTCCTCTTAACTTTTTGCATGATTTAAGTTCTGGCTTGCTTTCATAAATTAGGAATGTGAAATTTTCTTTTCATGAATATTGGCATAAGATCAATTGTATGTAAATATATTTCAAAAATGAAAACGTATCAAATTTCCAACAATAAATTGTTTACCGGACCATCAAGTTTCCAACAATAAATTGTTTGCCGGACCTTCAATTCGTCTTTCTTTTACTAACCAATTCACGGATCAGCTAGCTTAAATTAACTTTTGCAAGCAGAGTTTTTGCTTCTACATCAACTGGTCATGTGAGACAAGCAAGCAATGGAATAAGAATTCCAGTATTCTAAAAATTCCCGCCTAGGCGCTATGCGGTCCTCTACCGCCTTGATTTGGCTAGGCGCCTAGGCAGAATCAAACCTCTACTTTGAAACTCCACAATAAATTTATTAAGCCTTAAAGATTATTTTTTTGGTAATGCTATATGTAAAATTTAAAAAAAGTACATATACTATATGTTTTGTATAGTATAACAAGTAAATACAATAGAAAAATAAATAAATAAAATCCCCTAAGAAAACGCCTAATCCGCCTAGGAAAATGCCTAGGCACCGATTAGGCGGCCTAGGCGCTAGACACCCCCTTCGCCGCTTAAGTCCGCCTAACGATTTTTAGAATATTGAAAAGATCCCCTTGATTAGTGTAGGAAATGCATAATTCTGACAGGTTACTTTCCATTTGCTGCTGCATGCTGCTTACGATCTGCCCCTAATAGGATGGAACTGTAACTAGTAAAGAGTAAAAAGTTATTGGTCACTATCCGCCTCTTTTTGGGGTGGATATATTAAAAAATTATGCAATTCAGGGGCTTTGCAATAAATCAATTATCCGAGACTTATACTAGCGAAAGGGACCTATACTGGCGAATAGCGAATTTTTTTAAAGATATGGGTCGTCCATTTCTCATTTGACAAACCTTTGATTTATTTAGTTGTTAGAAACTGGAAAAAAGAACTGGCAACACTAGAGGAAAGAGATTATGGAGGTAAAAATAAAAAGATATTTTAATTTAGTTGGATAGGTGATGCGACAACTTTGCCTCTAAAAACCCTCACTGATGTGCACATGTTTCATTTTGTTAGCCTCTTTGACAGATTTTTTGATCAGAGTGTGCGATTTGTCAAAGCGCGAAAAATATGATGCAAAGTGCCTATTTTTAAGTATGAGATGCAAAATTAGGGGAGCAAAGTGTTATTTTCTTGAAATTTATTCATAACATTAACTATTAGGATGGTAATATATGTGTACGCTTACGTAGCTGGATACACAGTTTGATAATTACATTTAGTAGTACAATAAATCAGAAATGATAAGTAAAATATGTATTGGTATTTGGTAATAACTTTGTAAACAGTAAAATGAGAGTAAAATATGGATTTATTTATACCGAGTACATATGGCTCTTGAAAGAAATTAACTTCTAGAGTTCAAATCAAATTTTACCTTTGTTTCTGTAATTTATAACACAAACAAACAAGCATAAGAAGAAGAATACTTTCTTTTGACCAAAAAGATATGAGAAGCTAATTATTGCTTTAGACTTGGAATAAATATACTTTTTAGACCAAAAAAAATGTAACTAAAAAGTTGAGTGTAAATCTCTCTCTCTCTCTCTCTCTCTCTATATATATATATATATATATATATATATATATATATGGGAAAAATGTATATACACAGTTGTGTATTACACAGTAGACTATGGCGACGGTTTTTTGGGCTATAGCGACGGTTTCATCCGTCGTCATAGCTATAAATAAACCTACTGTGTAATACACAGCTGTGTATATACATATAGCCCTATATATATATATGTAAACCTTTTAATAACGTTAGTTTAAGAAAATTTAGTAATTAATAACTCTAATAATTAATGAATTTTTCTCATCCCTAGATTATTAATAATAAAGCTGACTGTATAAAAAAGTGTATATAATTTAACTTAGGATTTTGTAGTCTTTATAATGTTTCGAGCAACTGTACTTTAAGAAACTAAAAGCAGTTCACCAGACATGCATAGTATCATTCAGTTCATTATAGCACTTAAGTTTTCAGAAGTTCACAAGTACCTCTGGATCAAGCATGAACTTTATTGCTGCTACCAACTTTTCAAGTGAGAACTCATCAACAGGAATGGGTGCTGGTCCTACTCCCCTTGCATGCACCCGCTCTCCCCAAAATGGTTGGTCCCCAAAGAAAGGTACCACAGTTGTTGGACACTGATTCCCAATGAAAGTCAAACATGATTTAGTCTTAAGAGAATCAAAAGATAATAGGTCAACCGAAAGCATGTTAGTTACCGCAGCTTTAAGACCAGCAGCAGTTGTTCCTGCACCTCCGTGATGCACCTGGGTGAAACAAAATGCCTTAAAAGCACAAATTGCAGAATGCATAGCGAGAACACAAATTGAACAATTTCCAAAATTATTTTAGTAGGCCAAGCCCATGAAACTTTCACTATAACGTTGTCTTACCATGTTGTTCCCATCAATCTTCTAAACTTCTGAATAACATGTGATGACATCTATACTAATTTCTTAACCAACTTCAAATATATGTGGTTCATGGAGAAATCCAGCTCTTTTAACAAACCTTTCACCACTTTAAGTCAATAACTGTTGGATGCTTGACACATGGCAAATTTAATTCAAGGGTATAGATTTTGTCAGTTCATTCTAAGACTCTTTGCCACAGTTTAACTTAAGGTTAATGAAATAAAATTCAAAAAGACCAAGCAAAAAAACCACGTTGTCACTACATAGAAAGGAACCAATTCCTTCACTGCCATAACTACCTAACTTAAAACCAAAATCTTCACGACGATCATATTCCCTCACCAGCTCTCTGTGTGGGAATGTGTATATACAAATATGTATATATATATATATATATATATATATATATAAGTATCTGTTTATGGGCTGTACAATTTTCTATTCAATTCTGTACCCAAAACCTTGCATATAAGCTAAATGAAAAGAGAGAGGGGGAAAAGAAGGGGGATAAATGAATCAGAGACTGTCTTGTATGGAAGAAAATCTATGTGACAACTCTTTCACTAAGATCATATCTGGTCTATGGTTGAAACTGTTTCCCATCCCTCTCTCACTCTCTCGTGCGTTCATACTCTCACAGTTGGATTTGTTCCTTAACCTCAAGTTATTCATAGTTAAAGTGATTTAATTTACAGGACGGCTATTTTCACAAAAAAAAATTGCTAGTTCCAACGGGTCCCCTCTCATGAGTGTTAGTCAAATTTGCTATTCATAAGAGAGGGACCTGGTGGAAATAGTAATTCCTTAATTTGTATGAGATGATGCAGTCAATTTAAATTTAATTCGATTCTTGTAAATCATCCAATTGTGTGCCGAGTGAAATTGGATGAAAGGTGTATTGGACGTTGTGAATATGTTCCCCAAGTTGGAATTTAATAGTAGGTTAAGCAAGAGAAAACAAATCAAAATGATCAAGTTATGCAATTCACTAAGACAATTGGCACAAGAACACATCCTTTAGTTCAGTCCATTTGAGTTGACATCATTTAGATTTTAGTTGATCTGGAACATAAGAACTCATCTAGTCACACAGCATGTAAACAGATAACAAAGAGCCACAAAAATAATGTCTCCATTAGGCATTATTGGTAACAAAGAAATTGTGCAGCCAACAGGAGATCTTTCAAGTTTCTAGGCAAGTGAGTACAACAAAACACTAATTGGCTGCAAACTTCAATGAAAGCGGTTTAGTTTTATCAAGGCGAACACTAATTGATATTTTGATAATGTGATACGAAAGTAGAATTTTCTTAACCCAGTTTAAGTTACACTTGTAATTCAAAATACAAATTCAGAGACTGAAGACTAATGCAACACCCTTTAAAGTGAATTTGAACTAATGAGCAAAGTAATAAAGCCTTACCACTGCTGCACATCTTAAGAATAGCCAATCGTGTGGGCAGTTATCCAATAAGTACACGAAGTCCTTTGGTTCTGCCACTGAGAGAAGAAAATAAACTAGTATATATATTGACTTCTGGAAGGTAACATTTGCATAGCAGTAAAGTTTTACTAAGCAGAAGCATATGGTATTCCACAAACTACAAAATTCGATAAAAACACAAACAGAGCTTACAGTTTCCAAGTCCACCCCATCCTTTGTTAATGATGCCCCTTTGTCCTGTCATTTCCAGTGCCTGAACAATTATCTGAGTCATTCTACCTGGTTCTCGAACAGGCTGCACGGTATTCATGAATAGATAAATGAAAATTGAGAATGGAAAAATATAACTAATATTCAACTCAGGGTGCCATTAGATCTACGTGGAGCGCTTTAAAAATCCTCTTTTCTCACTTTTACATTTTTTAATACCTATGAATAAGAACTTTAAACATGCGCTATCTGGTGAAATAACAACAGACTTGAATTTAAAATTTAAAATATTGTTATTGAACTCCAGATCAAAATTTAGATACTCTAGGTTGATATAAATAAATTGTATCCCTGTTTGAACTCAATTATAAGTTCAGATATCCGAATTCAAGTCAAATCCACACAAATATTACATTCTATAACTTTTAGTTATAAACAATTTAGATAAACCATGTTTTCTGGGTAAATTTAAGTATTATCTTTCAAATATAAGTTATAAACAAACTGATAAACCATGTTTTCTGGGTAAATTTAGGTGTTATCTTTCGAACATACTTGTTAAACTCCAAAATAGAAAAACATAATTCTTCATGATTGGTTTCTAAATTTAATCAAATTCAATTAATTTAAAGCAAAATCTTAAAAAATTGACCAAAACAAAAGTTCAGCTTATTACAGCTCTGGAACCAATTTCCAAGAAAAAAGAAGAGGGAGGACGCCACGGGGGGGGGGGGGGGGGGGGGGGCAAGAGTGATCTTTCATCATGGTCCTGAGGTCTCGTAAAAATAGGCTCAAGTTTAGCTTCTTAGTGCATTAAAGCTCAATGTACAATTATAAGGTAAATATCCAAGTCAATTTTCAGGTGTAATAGTCAAAAGAACAGAAATACTTGATCAATGACAAAGGACAAAGGTTGATCACTACATTCACAACATTAGGTCAAAATAATTTGATGCCCTTAAACCATCATAAAGAGTTAATGATGTTCACAATAACAATTCTTCTAATAATGGATTAAAGAAAATAAGTATAAAGCATCTTCATCAGTTTTTACAATTATATATTATGTGATACTTAAGATACAACGTGAAAAGCATGCAAAAGAAAACAACCGACGTAATAAATTCCAAATTGGAAGCAGAGTGTTCAGACACCAATATGTAATTTGTGATCACTACCAAAAAAACACATTCCGAGTGATTCAAGCTGTGTATCTCATTCAACAGAAATTTAAAGGGATATGAAGGGCCATCTTTAATCATTTAGTGTCAGATTCAGTGACAGCGGAACACTAAGCGAGAACACGGTGATTATAGTTTCTTTTTACGATAGTGAATTTTTTGAGTATTAGATGAGTACTTCAAGTAGAGTATCTAAAGAAGGTACAAGTATTTTATTCAACATATATGGCTTCAAATATGCAGGCGCTTTCATAACTCAACATATATTCAATAAGATGATTAAAACTCGTCATCATGCCAAACTGGCATATATAAACCTGAAGGATATTTAAACATTTCAAAACCATATACATTCATCTAAAAGTTGTAGATCAGACCTATCAACAAGTATCTGGGAATTAAACAGCAAATTCATGCATTCCACGAGTACGATTGGTACGGAAAAACTTCTGCAGCAACCAAATTCAACCATTTGACTTTACGGGAGTCATAGTGAAGTACTAAGACCATCACATTTCATTTTCTACGAACTTTTGCAAGCATTTAGGACTTTGTTTCAGTAGCAGAAGTTTAATTCATCCAAAAAAATATTGCTAGAATCATGTAATTAGGACTTTTCTCTAAATATTGTTTTAAGAGAACGAATCCAGTGAGAAGGGGAAATATACATGAGCTTTAATTAAGATTAGCAAATGTAACCATTTCCAATATTAAGCAGTATGCAGTTTGAAATCGAAAAACTGCAGCCCAGAGGACAATAAGATTCCTTCACTATTTATTAATTAAAAATCCCGCTATTCAATGCAATAGATCTTGAAATTCAATTATTATCAGTTTTTCAGAGGTATGATGTGCAGTAGAAATTTACATAAGCTAATAATTAAGATTAACAAATGTAACCACTTTTAATATAGACAGTATGCAGTTTGAAGTTGAAAAGATACAACCTGCAGAGGACAATAAGATTCCTTCACCAGTTTGTTAATTAAATATCCCATTATTCAATGAAACAGATCTTGAAATTCAATTTTATCAATTCCTCAGATATAAGTTCATTCTTTTTCTGAAATTAATAGAATATTAAGAAAAATGACCAGGAAAAATAAAGCTTGCTTAGAAACTCACAAGGCTACCAAATCCAATATAGATAGGCTTTTTACCATCTTCGAGCCATTTCACAAGTGAATATTGAGGTATATAACTTGATGCAAGGTCTAGGAAGCAAAAACCTACTACATCGATCTTCGGTCCCCAATCTGTAGATAGTGAAATATCAACTACATCAGAAGCACATCTTTGAAGGAGAAGCAGCAGCTTCTGCTGTCGCTTTTAGCTGTTGTACAAGATACAACAAACACCGTAGAAAACTAATACATAGCTAAGCACCACAAGATAGTCCATATCAAACAAGTGCATCAATAGAAAAGTTGGGTGTTACATGCAACAATAAAAAGGAAAAAGAACACTTGCAAACTTTCCTATGAAACGTTATGTTTAGGATTGTTAGAGGTTATTCATGTGAATGTATGTTTGTGTGCATGCCTCAGTTGGCCAGTCAACCACGTGATGTTCATGGTCTTTGTTGTGTATTTGGGTCATATGCTTGATATATATTGTCTATTGAACTCGAATTTCATCATACAATAATATTATAATTCGTTCTCTATCTCTATGTGAGACCGCATCTGCCATTTAGTTTATGGCACCCCAAACTATATGGGGAACGAGGTTTATTTGGGTCATTCGATCTTCATTTCGGCGGCCAGAGATAGGTTGGATGAATAATGCCTTCTATCCAACTTAGGTCATGAATCATTCCACATATATAACTTAGGTCATGGATCATTCCACACACACATATATATATATATATATATATATATGTGTGTGTGTAATATTTTTATTTTAATCCCTTTCCGGTTATTGTTTAATATATTTTTCCATGGTTGAACAAAATTCTTAGATCCGCTCCAAGTTTTATGCAATTTCGAATCTGACCACAGTAATTAACCAATATCATCCACAGATACTATAGTTATTTCCAGTAGCCCTAAAACATGTAAATGGACCATCCCTGCACACTTGGTTGTTAACTCTGGTCCACAGTAATTAACCAATATCATCCACAGATACTATAGTTAATTCCGGTAGCCCTAAAACATGTAAATGGACCATCCCTGCACACTTGGTTGTTAACTCTGGTGCCTCAGATCAAATAACGGAAACTCAGGTATTTTTTCCATATTCCATACTACATCTTTTTCAGGTATTAGCTTAGCAGGTCAGACGATGGGTTAAATGTTTTTTGGTCACTGTACTATAGGTCAACTTACAAATGGATAACTGAACTTTTTTTTTTACATTCAACTAATTGTACTCAACTTTTCACAAAGTTAAAAAAACCGTTAAATGCTTTGGCTTTAAACGAAAAAAAAAACAGCTAAGTTGCTGAGTTGTAAAAAAAAGATGATGTGGCAGTGATTATGCGACGTGGCCGTGATTATATGGATCTAGAGGGAAATACTCCCTCCCAAACAGACTTTGGTGGACCCCACATGTACAAAACATATCTACTCGTTAGAACCCAAATCGAGTTTCATCTGATTCAATTTGATTGTGTAAGAAAATCTGAAAAGAAGAAACTAACCCTCACACTTGAGCAAATCGATCCAACAATTGAGAGTAATGACCCTAAAAGAGTTCGATCCTCACAGTTGATCAAATTGGTCCTCACACTTGATTAAATCGATCCTCACTTTTGATAAATCATAGATTAATTTGGAGTGTTGGTCGATTGAGACTAACAGTCGACAGGTATGGCCCTTTTTTCCCCTCTTCTGGCTTCTTCTCAATTATTATTGTTATATTGTTGTAGTATTGTCCCTTTTTCAGAAACCCTAGGTTACAGATTCTATTCCTTTTGAGATTTTTAAAACCCTTATTTATGATAAGCACTACTACATATATATTATATTTATTGTTGTATACCTTATGCATGCTCTGTTTTATATTTACAAATAGATACATATACATATTATATATATACATATACCCTATGCATGCTCTGATTGTATACTATGTATGCTCTGTTTTTCATTATTTTTTATATTTGTGTACAGATGGATAATATTTTGCAATTAAATGTAAACTATGGTGGGAAGTTCATCAATAATCCTTTTTTGTGACTATGTGGGAGGTAATGTTCATCACTTTCCACGCTTGGATCCTGACTATATATGTATGGGTGCAATAGATGACTTAGCTATTCAACTTAGTTATCATCCTAAGTCATCTGTTTACTTTAAAACTGATGGAGTAGAACTTAAAAATGGTGTTAGACTTGTTTATGATGATACTAGTATAAGAGATATGGTTAATGTTTGCTTGCCAATTGGTATCATTGATCTCTATGTAGACCATGTATTACCATATAATACTGACCAAACCCCCATATTGGATGAACATAATAGTTTTAATGTGGTTGAAATTGTGGATGAAATTGTGGCTGATAATGTGGTTGAAAATGTGGCTTTACTTGTCATTGAAAATGTTGCTGAAAATGAAGCTAGGGAGAGTGAGGGTGAGGCTGATAATGAAGGTGATAAAGAGGGAGATATAGTGGGTGACAATGTGGACAGTGTGGCTGGGGATAATGTGAGTTATAAAAAAAGGACTAAAACAACAAAGAATGTAAAACATAATGCTAAAAGGAAGTCCAAAAGGGGTAAACAAAGGGCAGTTGAGGAGGAATGTGGTGAGACAGATGATACCTCTGATAGTGATGTTAATGAAGATTGCTGTGATGAAGAATTAGTAGAAGTTGGGAGGAGATGTAGGGAGTATAAGAGGGAGATGAGAAAGAACACAACGAATGAGCCTAGAAATGTTGAAGAAGATAACGAGGGAGAGGAAGGAAATGATGGAGAGGAAGGAGAAAAGCAAGATGAAGGGAATGATGGAAATGAAGAGGAAGAGGATGAGGATGAGGATGAGGATGAGGATGAGGATGATACTGAAAATGAAGAACAAAATGTGTCAGAACATGAGCCAAAGATGAATCAAATAGAGGGAGAACATTTTAGGAATGATGGTGAGGGCAGTGAAAATATGAAGAGGATAGTGAATATGAGAACAGTGAATCAGATGATACATCATGGCAAAGTGAATATGAGAACAGTGATCATCTCAGGTCTCTTTTTGAAACTAGTGAAGAAGGTGAGGATGTTTGCTATGTAGAACCCCCCTAGTAAAGCAAAAAAAAATATAGTTGAGCTATAAATAGCAAGACAAAAAAGAAGTTGATAAAGTTTAAGAAGTACATGATATTTGCCAACAGAAAGGAGTTTAAAGATGCCATTAGAGACTACTCTATTGTAAATGGGAGGAAATTATGGTATTCAGTCAATGATTCTAAGAGATGCCAAATTAGGTGTGAGAAAGGATGTCCATGGAGATTATGGGCTAGTTACATACAAGGGACTGAAACATGGTAGGTGAAATCTCTTTTAGACATTCACAATTGCACCAGGGTCTTTAAAAATAAGTTGACTATAGTCAAGTACTTGGTTGAGTACTATGGGAATAGGATTAGGAGGAATCCTAGCTAGAAATTAAGGGAAATGCAAGAAGAGATAAAGTTGAAACTGAAGTTAGATGTTACAAAGGTGAAGTGCATGAGGGTTAGGCAGTTAGCATTATAGGGAATTTAGCAGGTCATGAAGGATCATTATGCAAGAGTATGGGACTTTGGGACTGAGATAGTTAATAATAATAAGAATAACACAGTTGCCATAAAAACAACAATATTGAATCCTGATGATGTGCCCAGATTTAAGAGATTTTATGCTAGCTTGAAAAAATCTTGGAAAGGTGGATGTAGACCTGTTATTGGCTTGGATGGTTGATTTTTGAAAACAGTGTGTGGTGGATAACTATTATCTGTGGGCAAGGATGGAAACAATCAGATGTTTTCTATAGCTATGGGGGTGGTTGAGAGTGAGAATTATGAAAGCTGGAATTGGTTCGTAGAGTTGTTGGTGGCTGATCTTGATTTGGGAGATAGTTATGGGCTGACTTTAATATCTGACCAACAAAAGGTTGGCATCTTTGTTCATATACTAGGCTTTAATATATGAATCTGATTTTTTTTTGGCATTTGTTAATTAACTTATGTGTGTTGCGGGGACTAAAAGGAGCTATTCAGGACCTTCTTCTTCACGCAGAGCATAGAAACTGTGCAAGACATATCTATGCAAATTGGAGAAAAAAATATCTCTCACAAGCACTAAAAAGAGCATTCTGGGAGGCATCCATTGCTACACACCCTGTAGCTTTTAAAAGGGCAATGAGGGAGGTAAATAGGTTGTCTACTCTTGCACATGACAAACTGGCAGAGCAAGATCCAAAGGTGTAGTCCAAAGCAATCTTTGAGACTCATTCAAAATCTAACAGCGTAGAGAACAACATGTCAAAGTGCTTTAATGCATGGATAATTAAGGCAAGAAATATGCCAATTCTTCACATGTTAGCTGAAATTCATGATCAAATAATGGTGAGGTTGCACCAGAAGAGAGATGCAATGCTGAAGACTGAAGAGTTATTATGCCCAAGGATTAAAAAGAAATTAGATGCAGCTATTTTAGACTCTGCACATTGTGAAGCTCTATGGGATGGACAATCAAAATTCCAAGTGAAGGAGACAGGAAAAGGAGGGTACACTGTAAACCTATAGCAGAGAAGTTGTGCATGTAGGGTGTGGGATTTAACAGGAATCCCTTGTTGTCATACAGTTAAAGCCATTCATTCCATCTATGGAAAGGAAACCCTCAACAATATGTAGATCACTGGTACACTAGAGAAACTTATCTGAAGACTAATTCCCACACACTAGAAGTATTGAATGGGGAAGACTTTTGGGATTTTACCGAGTGTGATATTATGTTGCCATCACCAATGAAGAAAAAATTGAAGGGAAGACCACAAAGATTAAGAAGGAATGAGTGGGAAGATGGAGCAAATAGCAGGGGAAAGGTGGGTAGGGTGTCAAGGAAAGGGAGGAAGATGCACTGCAACCTATGCAAGGGAGAGGGTCACAATCGACTCAAGTGTCCAAAACACCTAACTCTGCCTGGAAATTACCTGCATAACCATAACCTCCAGTCCCCAAGGCAAAAAAGAATGGAACACCCATCTAATCCACCTACTAAAGTTGTTGTAAGTTTTTTTTAAATATATGTACCCATTTTCATTCAAGTGCTTTTTTATTGACTGTTTCTATTTTATTCCATAGGGTATTGAAATTTCAAAAAGGCCCGACAATGCAAATGAGACTAAAAAAGGAAAAGAAAAAGTTACATTTGTAAGTAATTGTTGATAAGAGAGGGATCTAAGTTACATTACCTGTTACCTATAGTTTTCCTATGCTAGCAGTTCTAGTATTGTTGACAAGTGTTAATCTAATATACATGACATGTTGTGTATTTCTAATTAGATGCCAACTCCAACCCTTGTGAGGAAGAAGACCTCATAAACAACTGTGGAAGGCTGCACTCCACCAGCTTCTACACCACCAAACCAGGTCAATACTAGGAAAAGACAAGCAAACACTCAAGGGTCACAATCTTCAACATGCAGGCCATTTAAAACACCAAGGCAGAAGGGTGGAAGTAACACAAAACAGTAGCATGTAATGTAATTAATTACTAGTTGATCGAAACAATATTTATGGCATATATTTTGGTATAACTTGACAGTTCTTTTGCATAGAATTTTGGTATAGTTGGTCATAGTGTTTTGGTATAGCTGATTATGTATGTATGGGATAGCTGGTTATGCTCTTTTGTTATAGCTATTGAATTGGTATGGATATATGTATGGGATAACTGATAATACTATTTAGGGTAAATTGTACCAACTGATGCAAGGAATTCCGGATAATTTATTGTAATGGTACATATTCAAAATGTTATATGACTGATGGTTATCAATGTTATTGACTGATTACCAATTTATTTCAGTTTTGTTTGGTTATCATTTTATTTTAGTTTGGTTGTGACATTTATTGTTGCAGTCAGGTTTGTTATTTTTTGTTGCATTCACTCTTTCTAGCATAACTTAGAAACGTCATACCAACTACACCAAAAGAGCAAAATGCTCTGTTTTTCCATTTCATTCATTAAAAACATAAACATCAACCACCAAACTACTTCAAAATACAATGTTGATTAACAATCAAACACCAAACTTCCACTTTTATAATCAAAAACTTCAAACACCAAATTTCCATAGTTACAATCAAAAACATCAACCATCCCAATGTTGTTTTACACCATTATTACTAATAAAAATTAAAAAATCCATGAAGAAATTAGAACAGTCCACATCCTTGTGAATGTTTTTGTTTTTTGGGCATTTTCCTTTTTTAATTCTTTGACCACAATTGATTCACTTCCATTCTCAAATAATTTCAGCGTTCATATTTCTTCGTTCGCAGAGCAAAGTTTATCCCTCATTCTATTTATCACTTCCCTTGATCTTTCAATGAATGGAGGGTCACACCACTTGAAAAATCGACAATACATCTTTGGCTCCTGCTCAAAAGATACAATAGAGGAAGAATTGTGACTAAAAAAACCCCTTTTTTTCATGCCAAAATTTTTAAAGAAATTGCAAATTCACATACCTTGTACCTGCTACAACCAACAAATCTTCTTCCTGGATCTAAGGTTCCATCTTTCCATGCTTCCCACATAGGTGCAACGATTCCACAACCGCAGGCGATGACATTGAATTCGGCAGAGTCGCGCTCAGAATCTGCACATTTGTTCACCATTTTCCTTCTATACGAGCTCTCTACCCCACTTGAGGTATTCATCTTCTTTAAATGCACCTATGTATTGGATTCTTAGTTTCAATTACTTCAAACCAGTCGCCTTTTGATGTTTGATCTCTGCTCGTACGAAGAACCCTAAATTTTGCCCCTTTTTGATGTCTGATTTCTTATTTAACGTGGATGAAATTTGTTGGGTCGGTTTGGGTGACCTTGGGTATTTGTTTTTACTGGGTGGGTTATAGCTAATGTGTAAAATGCTGTTAACTGAACCTTCCAGCTCGGATTTAGA
Source organism: Panax japonicus (assembly GCA_020205505.1). NCBI lineage: Eukaryota > Viridiplantae > Streptophyta > Magnoliopsida > Apiales > Araliaceae > Panax > Panax japonicus. Next base: position 16,710,158 of record CM035111.1, read on the forward strand.
AAATATGTGGCATTTCCACGTCATTATTCCGTTAAAAAATTTAACCCCGTTGACAGAAATTTAACTTTATGTTAGAAAAGTCGAGTACAGTTAGTTGACTGTAAGAAAAAAAAGTTCAGTTATCCATTTGTAAGTTGACTTATAGTACAGTGACCAAAAAAATATTTAACCCTTTAGACGACTGTCATTGTTAAGGGCATCAGGACTGGCACTTCTGTTCTTCCTTCACCATCTTTTATCTTATATTTACCTTATCATACTTTTAATGTCATCTTAGTAAGATAATTTGTACCTTAACGGTTGAATAACATTTTCTCTTGATTCATCTATTTCTCTGAAACTTGCTACAAGGAGGAAAACTGATAAATGATACAAGTCAATGGTCTCTATCTTTTTCATGAATCTTTTTCATCCACTACTCTTTGCTTGCCTTTTCAAGTGTAGCTTCTCCACTTCATATACATTGTTAAAATATAGCATCGAGTCTTTAGAGTATGGTCTTTGGAGTATATTTGGGTGCTAAGCTTGATATATATAGTCTATTGTGCTCTAATTCATTGCAAAATAATATTAACAGTGTTTGAATCTCTCTCTTCTTTCTAGATCTTGCATTACTCTACAAGGATTGATTACATGTACGATCAGGGGTATGACATGGTTGCACCAGACCTTATTGTGTAAATAAGGCAATGCTAAATCCTTGTAAAGTGGAGAGTTTATTCCCTAATAATATATTAAGTACAAATAAGAGTTGAGCCTTTTATAAACTAAAACTCATGCTATATAAGGAAAGTAAATCAATCACTAGCACATATTACTCAACACATTACTCCTAAAATCATGCTCCTACAATCATATTACTCAACACATGCACATATTACTCAACACATTACTCCTAAAATCATGCTCCTACAATCATATTACTCAACACATTACTCCTAAAATCATGCTCCTACAATCATGCTCTTGGAATCCTCTAGAATCCCTAACACTTTCCCTCAAGTTGGAGCATGAATATCAATCATGCCTAACTTGTTACAAATATAGGAGATTCGAGCTGACCCTAAAGTTTTAGAAAACACATCAGCAAGCTGATCACAGGTCTTCACATGATTAGTGGATATAATCCCTTCTTGTATCTTTTCACGAATAAAATTACAGTCAACTTCTATGTGTTTGGTTCTCGTGAAATACTGGATTAGATGCAATGTACAGAGTTGCTTGATTATCACACCAAAGTTGAATAGGTACACTAGTTTGTGAAACTCCAATTCGCTCAACAAGTGTTTCAACCATATTAGTTCACATGTCACGTGAGCCATTGCTCTATACTCTGACTCAACATTGGATCGGGACACAACAGTCTATTTCTTACTCTTCCATGACACCAAGTTACCTCCAATGAATACACAATACCCTGTAGTAGACCTCTTATCTGTTGGAGATACAACCCAATCAACATCAAAGAATACTTCAACTCTCATATGACCATGATCATGAAAGACCAATCTACGCCCTGGTGCTCCCTTTAAGATATTCAATATCCTCACAACTGCATCCCAATGTGAAGACCTACGACAGGATAAGAACTGACTAACAACACTAATAGGAAACGCAATGTCGGGACGATTAACGCATTTTTGACATCCAACTGATCTAAAGGCCAATGATGAAAAGCTGCAAATAATTAGAGGTCATTTTAGCAACAAGAGAGAAAGTCTCGGAATAATCAATACCATGAACTTGAGCATATCCTTTTGCAACTAATCGAGCCTTAAGGCAAGCAAGAGAACCATCAGGATTTACCTTCACTGTGTAAACCCACTTACAACCAACAATCGATATATTTGGAGGAGGCATCACCAACTCCCAAGTACCATTTTCTCTAAAGCCATCATTTCCTCTTCCATAGTTGTCTTCCAGCCAGAATTAGATAGTGCTTCCTTAACTGTTTTTGGAATAGGATGAGCGGAAATAGTAGATAGACGAGTATTATGGGCAGAAGAAATACCAGAATAGGAGAGAGAAACAAAAGAGAATGTTGGGTACAACTTTGTTTACCTTTTCGAAGGGCAATAGGTTTTTCTATATCAAACTAGTCAGGATCAGATGGAGATTTACCAGCGATATATATGTTCTGGGACGACAACTATACACATAACGAATCTCGGGAACTGGTTGAGATGGAGGTGTAGACCGAATGATGTAAGTAGGTATCTCTTCATCTAAATTAGAGACGGAATGAGGCTGTGAAGAAAAACGGATAGAGTCAAAAAAGGACACATCAGAACTAACAAAATATATAAGATAAGGAGAATAACGACGATAACTTTTCTGGGAGCGAGAATAGACAACAAATAAATACTTAATGGCTTTAGGATCCAACTTTGTCATATTAGGATGATGATCACGAACAAAGCATACACACACACACTTTTGGGGGTAAAGAAAATAAAACTTGAGAAAGAAACAACAAAGAAAAATGTATAGTCCCATGTAACACAGATGAAGGCATGCGGTTAATAAGATGATATGCGGTTAAAACCGCATCTCCCCAAAATGGTTTAGGAACACACATTTCAAATATTAAAGCACGTGTAACCTCCATAATATGTCGGTTTTTGCGCTCTGCAACACCATTTTGTTATGGTATGTCAATACACGAGGACTGGTGAATAATGCCTCTTTGAGTCATGAAAGTAGAAAAGGGAGATGAAAAATACTCGAGAGCATTATCACTACGTAATACACGAATAGTACTGTCAAACTGAGATTGTATTTCAGTCACAAAACTGGAGAAAATAGAAAATAATTCAAAGCTATTTTTAATTAAATAAAGCCAAGTAACACGTGAATAATCTGTTGGTTTGTTATATCCATGAACATACAATCAAATTGCATATAAACAACGAAAGCATGACAAAATCATATTTTAAAATCGAGAGCATTATCAGAATCGATCTTTATGCGCAATTATCAATTAACAAAGGAGATAGAGAATTATACCCTTGTAGAACAAAGCTTCTTCAGGTACAAGTTCAACTCCAAATCCTACGTGTCATCTTCAAATTCCACCAATTAGATTCATTTGATCAACGTTAGCCATCCAAGTGTTTGGCCTCTAAAGATGATCCACAAAAGAATAATAAGGATTCAAGAAGTGGGTCATGGCTATCAGTGTAACCCTAATCCATAATAAGACTCCTCTTATTTATATATATAGTCAACCCTCCTAAATAGTAGGGCTTTTAATTAATTCCTAAACCATTTAGAAACCAAATAATAATAATAATAATAATAATAAGACTCTTATTATTAATTTATAATTTGTATTTCCAAAAATACTAAATAATAAATATTAAGATATTTAATTTATTCTATCACCATAGTATAAATTAAATATGCTTATTATTACGATTATGTCATTCACTTCCTAAATAAATATTTTTCTTTTGCGGTGTGACCCTTTAAGTTCTCCATATTAAACTGGTTGTAGAATAAATCAATTAAAACAATTTTAATCTTATTTAAATAAATAAATTAAATAATTTAATTTATTTAATTAAATAATATTTATTCCACAATAATGGTAAGCCCTCTTAGCGATCAACGACTTTCTAGATAATATAGATTTCAACATTTAATCATAAAATAATCTTTCAGTGAATAGTTATCGTATAATTCAATCCTTCTATCATACAATGTCTCAATCAAATATAAGACTTGAAATTACTGTAAAATCTTATTTTATTTGATTATATGCATTTCGATTCTCAAATGCATAACTCTAAATAATGCAAATTAGAAACTCCATTCTAATTTTATTCTGCCTTGGCCAAGGACTACTGAGTTGTCATTTATCGAATCGCATACACTGGCGAATCTATGCTACAAATGTGGGGTCAATTAACCCCACTCAATTTTTGAAATCACATAAAAATTTTACCTCATTCAATTTTTGACCTCCACTCAATTTTTGACTCCACTCAGATATTTTTTTTAATTAGAGATACCCAAGCGGCCAAGCCTCAGTCCTAAATCGCATACATCAATATATGTTCAGCACTTCAGCCACAAAATAGAGAGAGAAGGGGCAAAGCCAAATCGCAAAAGACAAAAGTCAAACTGTGAACCATCAAAGCCTTTCGCGAGTGGTCGGAGTGGGTACTGGTGACTGGCGAGCCGCGAGTGTGGAGACTGGAGTGCGACTCTATTCTACTGTGACTCTCTTGCAGCCTTGTGCCCTTGCAGGTAACATAAATTACTCTCTCTTCAATTTCTCCAACCTCAATTTTGTTTTCAAAAATTAATTGTAATTTCCCCCTTTTGTTAGTATTATTAAATTGGATATTTTGATGGATTTGTCTAACCCGAAAGTATAAAGTATTAAAATTACTAATAATTTTAATCCCTGCCAAAATTTTTATAACTTACTAATAATTTTGACCCCACTGCTAAAACTTTTTGGCTTCACCGCTGATCACATAGGACATTCTCATCTTTTACTAGAAGTGATAGATTCTTTGTTAACCATTCAGTTATCTCCATGTACAACTTATTATACCCAATCATACCCTTTGATATACCCTAAAGGTCTTAAGAGACGTGTCAAAGCATAACTCGTCATACACAAAATACTATGATGATCTCAAGTCTAAGAATCACTTGTACTACAATCACAATAGGAATTCCTATTGACAAGCAAGTAAAACTCTATTAGGTATTCTTTTAGCGAGTCATGTTCACTGAACTTATTCTCTAATAAGCACCTGCGTACTTGCTTTAGTGTCAATCATTCTCTTCATAAGAGCAAACATAGTATGTACTAATCTATCCGAATTTAATAATCACATTCTTAGCAATCCAACGATTACGAACGATTTTAGTTTTGGGCTATCTTGAATTTAGATCTCCTTAGCATGATCACAATCATGATTCTAAAAGCATTGATCAAATTGTGGGTTTATCACAATTAATTCAAAAACACAATGTGAATAAAGAATAAAATTACATAGTAACGAATAAGATTACAAAGTATATGCTACATCAAATCAAATATGATTGGCATGTGTGCATACTACTTTCATAATCGTCCACAAAGATTACAAAATAACGAAAACCAAGTTGCGACACTACTGGGCAAGAACCCCAAATATTAGAATGAACCAAATCAAATAGGTGCATAGACCTTTTAGTGACCAGGAGAATATGAGACACGACGGTGTTTCCCAAATTGACAAGATTCACAATCTAAACTAGACAAGGAACTAAAACAAGGCATTAATCTCTTCAAGTTGGCTAAGGAAGGATGTCCCAACCGACAGTGGACTTGAAGTGGTGAAGCAATACTAGAACAAGCAATAGGTCAACGGATTAAATCATCGAACATATATAAACCTCCCAATGCACGACCTCTACCAATCATCCTCTTCATCGTAAGATCCTGAAAGACACACAAATCATGATAAATGGTTATAGAACAATTGCAAGTCTTTGTTAATTTGCTCACAGAAAGAAGATTAAATGGAAAGTTAGGTATATATAGTGTAAAGTTTAATGAGAGAGACGGGCTTAAAGTAGCAGTGTCAGTTCCCTTTACAGTGACCATGGAACCATCTGCTGAAGTGACACTGGGAAGATAGGACATAGTTTGAAAATGAGAGAGTACTAGATGTACCTTTCATGTGATCAGATGCCCCTGAATCTATTATCCAAGGATGAGAGTTGGTATGACAAGCAATAACATTACCTGATTGAACAAAAGTAGCGGTGGAAGTAGAGGATGGTTGTTGAGTAATCTGATATTGTGTGTAGGCATCATACTCTGCTGGGGTCATAATCAGTCTTTTCCTTAGATGATGTATGAACAGAAGATTGTCCCAAACCAGCAATCACATTTGCAAATCGTGGGTGTTCCGATTATGAAGATGTCTACAAAAGCATTGAACATGACCGAGCTCTCCACAATGATAACAAACTCTGCCTAGTCTTGTCCCTCCATTGTTGTCTGAACTCTGACTCCTACTACTCCCTCTTCTGCCTCCCAAACCGCCGTAACCTCGTCCTCCAGAACGACCGTCAAATCTACCACCACGAACATTTGCAGGGCCATTATGACATGCACCTCTCCCATAGGAAGGAATTATCGGAAGAATCAACAGTAAGGTAGCATCACGGGAGACACATAAGACTCGGGCAAAAGCATCTGTAAGAGATGGTACCGTCGGGCTACTAAGAATCTGGGAGCGAACATTTTCAAATTCGAATCCAAAAGCACCTAGGAAACCCATAATTGCCAACTGGTCACGTTGGGGCATTTGTGTCACATCTGTTGTAATAGGGAGCAATGAATTGAATTCCTCGTACATCTTAAAATCAGCAAAAAACTGTGAGTGGGCGTCCATCTCGACGAATCTTATAAAAGTCTTGAGACCTCATACATACGAGCAAGATTATTTTGTCTCGACTACAACACCGCCAAGTACTCCCACAATTCTTTGACGGTATCAATATGAGTAACCAAATCAACAATTTGATTGTCCATGGAATTAAGCATCTGATAGAGAATCCTGACATCGACTGTCTTCCATGCCTCGTTGGAAACGTTTACTGTCGTTAAGTGATCGCTCTGTTCTCTACTAATCAGGGCCAACCTCACAATCTTCCTCCATTGCGGATAATTGGTAACGCCTTCCAATTTCTTATCAGTAAGACGAGTTGATGAAGGTAGTACTTCTGTAACATTTGTTGACGGTCGAGAGTCAGATGAAGATGTACCAGAATTCTGGCTCACAGTAGGCTCGGGTGTTGTTGACATCTTGCTTGGAATATCTTGTATTAAATTTTCCCAAGCAACAAACTACGACAAAGGATCACAAATAAATAGTAACCACATACACCTAACCTAAACAAACATATACTAGTGCGTCGAGCACATCATATAACAAATCGCAAAGCAAATCCCATGAGGCAAAGAACCATCAAAAGGCTGCTATTAAATCACCAAAAAATTCCCACGACCCAAGTACTTCTCACGTGTATATATCAAAGCAAAGCAAAACAGTGTCGTCATTGTTCATGGTGAACAGTACCGTGTTCAAGATGAACACTTTTTTTAAGGGAAAATAAAATGAAAAGAAGAAGGATGAAGAATTAAAAAGAGACTCGGGGAAAAAAACTTAAAAACCATGGCTTTGATACCATGTAAAGTGGAGCGTTTATTCCCTAATAATATATTAAGTACAAATAAGTGCTTAGCCACTCATGCTATATAAGGAAAGTAAATCAGTCACTAGAACATATTACTCCACACATTACTCCTAAAATCATGCTCCTGCAATCCTCTAGAATCCCTAACAATCCCTGATGAGATATTTACACATCAAATAAGAACCTGTCAAGTTACCAACTGCTTCAAAAGCTTAAGCTGTTAAAACTAGGTTAGCAATAAACGTTATTCTTCAAATCTATGGTGCACATCTAAGTGTATCAGTATCAAAGTTAACAGACCATACAGAGTGCATAGTTGACGTAAATTTGGGGACTCGATGCAAGTGGGAAAAAGCTAAGTTCAAGACTTCACAAAATTGGACCACTAATATTGATACGATGACAACTTACTAATATATTTTAAACTTTCAGGTGCCAGGACTATGTTAAAGATAAAATAGATATATGGAATATTGTTGTTGTTCACTTATTACAAATAGTACTAAAGCCTTATATATAGCCTACTAGTTGAGTAGTGGCCAAATATGTGTGGGCACAAAGTATACTTGGTGACCAAGTAATAATAATATACTCTAACACTTACCCTCAAGTTGAAAGTCTTAAATCACGACTTACAACTTGTTATGTAACAAAATAAAAGGCTCAAAAACAACTACGAAGAACTCCTTGCCTAATAATAATATGCTCTAATACTCCCCCTCAAGTTGGAAATCTTATATCACGACTTACAACTTTTTACATAACATAATCTTAAAAATAAAAGACCCAAACCAACTTGAGACCCTCTTCAATTTGCATAGAAAAAAGATTGATTGTTTTTACGTCCAAAGTTAAGATTTTTCACCCTCGGTATATAACTTCACACATCCACTTTCCAAGGATATCATATGTCGGTAATAACAGAGAATACTCATCTCCCATAACAAATGTGAAGGACTCTCTATCCTTCAAAAACAACCACGAAGGACGCCTTCCTGAAATAACGGAGGACTCTCTAGCCTCCCACAAATCGAAGGACACATTCCTTCCGCTCCATGCAATCCTTACTTTCAAATCAACCATTTACATATTTCAACCAGAGAAATTAACTACTATGAACATATTACCCTTGTTAAAAGGAAAGAAAAAATTAACATGCAATAAGGAACCTGCATCTTCGGAAAGAAACTTCAAATCTAGGCTACGAAGTACTAGAGCACCAACTTCACCAACTTTAGCAACGCATGACATAAGGAAAATGATATACATGTCCACAAATATTTGACAAAATTGGATTACGACCAACGTGTTAGTGTAAGCGATAATATAGAATAAATTAAAATAGGACCCTTCTTAATTCTTACCTATCCCGTGTATGCACATACATCGCAATCATAATTCGGCTGAAAACTTTCGTAATGTATAGCAGGACTCATGACAAAACTCAAACTACAACTCCAACAAAAGAACTAAACTGAACTCTAACCACCTATTTTTTTTCTTTAAGATATAGTTAAACAATAAAAATAAATGATGCCCGCCGCCGGCAGCGGAAGGAATATATTTTGATTTGTTTGCCAAGACCAACCTAGCACTGCTCCCATGTTAGAGATAAAATAGATGAATATTGTTTTTGTCTTATTACAAAGAGTACTAAAACCTTATATATAAGCTACTAGTTGAGTAGTGGCCAAATATGTATGGGCACCAAGCATACTTGGTCACTAAGTAATAAATATAATATACTCTAATAGACTGCAATTCATATCATGCTTCAACAGAACCACTATTTTATATCAGAAAAGGATTTTGTGTCATATTTATGTGAAATAGATGATGTTGGACCATAACACACCAATATAACCATAATTGTTATCATATATATGATAAGTATATAAAGACAGAACCTTTTGGCTTAGGAACAAGGTGCGGACTCCAAATATATCCATGAGGAAAATCTGGTGAACTATGGGAACCACTTAAATATGTTACTGGTCTCAGCTTCAATCTTTTCTTTCTAAATTCATTAATCATGTCCCGCATTCCAAGCGCAATCATGGATTCAACAATCTGATAAGATAGCTGCAAAAGTATATCAAAATTCATGAAATCAGAATGTCTGAATCAATTATTAATTTGATAAAAACTAGACTAGAAGAAAATAGCAACCAGGTCAGCTTACTCGATAAGCTACTGGTTGTTTAACGCGGGAAAGTGGATGAGGGAATTCACTAGTAGGCCTGCACATTGATGACGTAGAAAAGAAGCAAAAGAAAAGTGAAAAATCAAAATCATTAGTAACACAAATTTCAAGCATCATCACTTGACTGTGTAGCATATAATCAAATGTCAGTTCATGACTGCCAAAATTATTTAACATAACAATCTTAAAATATTTAGTCCACTGGTGCAGAATGTGAATTAAGAGTACAATTATTATGTAATACTCCCTTCATTTCAAAAGGTAAATGCCATTTTAACTTTGGGAAGTCAATTTGAGAGAGTTTCAAATTCAGAATTAATATGAATTCTTTGTATTTTAGTCATTACAATTATGGATATTGTAAACTATCTAAAAAGTACTACTAATTATAAGATTTATTGTTTATAAAATTTAAATGTATAATATAAATTTTGAATTAAAATATCTCGATTGAGTTCAAAAGGTCAAAAACTGTTCTCATCTTTTGACACATGGAGAGAGTACATTATTTACCACGCCTATTATGTTATGATTTGAATTTTGATATATACCCAATATACGAAATTATTCCATATATACACTCAGTAATACATAAACAACTCTCAAAATTCAACTACCTTAATCCCAAACCCCACCACTGGGCAAAGAAATAAAAGAAAGGAACAAAAAAAGAACTTACGTCCATGGCATTGTAAAGAATATATGAAGTGGTACTTTAAGTGCCTCCGCAACATCAGTGTGTCCTGAACAAGTACTTTTTCTCGTGAGCAGTTGAATGACTTACAAATATGCATCAGAGAACATAGACAAGGAAGTCAAATATGACGCAAATAGCATATCAAAGGAAGGTTATTTATTGACACAAAACTCATAGCGAAGGCCCAACTACTTCAACTATCATGAACAATTATATTAGTATCAGCTGGACCTTAAATAGAGGGTTTGGACTCGATCCATTAAGTAAAAAAAATCATTTTTTTATCGCTGCCCCATTCCAAGTAAAAGTTGGGAGTCATCATCCAATCCACTAAATATTTTCAGCATCAATCCACATAGTTTTCTTCTTTTAGAGTACATTTAGTGACTTCCACCAAGTTCAGAAATCCTGGGGTAACTATTGGAGTTGAGCTAGATTCTTAGAACCTTTTTCAAATTACTTGGCACATGCATTGATAGTTAGAACATGTGTTGATAATTTATAGATTGAAGAACATTTGTATTGATACATGAGTATTACTGTTCACGTACATGAACTCATTAAACTAGATTCTCGGGTTACACAGGCGGGTCCAGGAAGGAGCAAGGAGCAAGGGGGGAAAGTGCCCACCCTTGCTTTTTGATATTTTTTTATAAGTATAGTGTTAATATGGTAAATTGATTCTCCCTTTAAGAAGAAAATATTAGGTTACTTATCAACAATTAGATATTTCTAATATACATTCAAAAACATATATTTCTAATATCCTCTTTCAAATTCAAATTTCAATTTTTGTTTTCACGAGTCTATTTAGTTTTTCCCAATTTATAGGGTTAAGGTTAAAAATATCATTAAACTTTTCTATAATTTTTTATTAATTATCTCTGAGTAGTTAATTATTTAGTTTTGATTCTTATTTATTTTTTATTCATTCATACTAATTAGCACATCCGTACATGCTTCTTAAGTTTTATAGTATATATTAAAGATTTTGGCATGTGTATCATTTGATATTGTATTCATCGTTGTCACGGCGAGATGTGGCGGTAGTTGACTGTCAGGATACCTAGGTGATAAGGCGTCCGCCATGACCTCTGTAAGTCGTTAAAATGTGCAATGTATATATTTGTTTATTTTACTTAAAAAGTATATTAAATAATAAAATTTTATATACATTAAAACTCAAAACATTATAACTAACACTATGGAATACAATTAAAAACACAATTATATGAATACTTCACAATCAAAATTCAAAAATAAAACAATTGACATTGAAAACTAGTAGAACGAGTCAACAAACACCACGTAAAGAATCAACCAAGTCAACACCTATCACACATTACAAGTTTAATAAGTAATAAAATTATACCACATAACAAGTCCATGGATTATGATGAGTTACGAGTACAAAATGACTTAATTACTTAACTTTGGTAGCTCGGTGTCCAAGGCGTCACCTTGTCCTTTCTAGCACCTGGACGCCTAGGCGATGCCATGGTGATGCCATGAAAACTATAATTGGATTTAAATCAATAAAGACACCCGTACATGCTTCCTAATTATAAAAGTACCCACCCTTATCGGAAATTTTGTACGCTTTTGCCTACCAAACTGAGAGCGAATTTACATTTGCATCATTAAGCTGAAATTTTTTATCAGTCAACTCGGTGTACATGATTTTTTGAAAAAAAAACAAAAAAATATTAAAATTTTAACTTCGTCCAATTTGATAACGGAAAGTTGGGTTGGCAAGGTGTAAAGGAGAAAGAAAGCTAATTTCGCGGGCTGAAGAAGGAAAAAAACTGAGTTAGATAAAGTAATTTAATTTAAATAAATTAAACAACAACTCCTTTCTTCAATGTTTGGAAAAACAAAATGCATTTCTATAAATTAAACAATAACCCATTTTATATGCGATTAATTTCTTCCATCACCGCACCACAGTCGCCACCGCTCACAGATGAACGAAAAAATCTTTTTAATTTTTCCTTAAAACTTTTAGATCAATACTTCAATCTTTGATCTTTCACATACCTTTATTAACCACCTGATTTCAATATTCCAAATAGCTTTATTTTGGTGTAGATCTATGGAGCTCACTATATATGTTTGTGTGATAAGTGGGTTTTATACCTATGAATTGAGTACTTTTAGCTTGATGAAATTGTCAGTGCTTGAGTATTTTCCGTTCCTTTTTATGTGTTTTTATGCTTTTGTGTAGAAAAAGGAAATGGAAGCAAAATGGTTGCATTATAGTCAATTTGAAGTTGAAAAGGTGTCGCAGCGCTAGGACATTCGTTGGCTCGATGTCTGTTGGAAAAAAGGTCATAACTTTTGATCCAAGAAGAGTTACGGGACGTGCCACCTGTCAAAACGAAGCTCGCGAAAAGATCTACAGGTGGGAGCAGAATGTGCAGCGCTGCGGCGCTGCTATTGATTCCTAATTGGGACTTGCCATATTGATTCCTAATTGGATTAAATGTCTATTAATCTACATAGAAGCTATAAATACACATCAAAAGGCTGATGAAAAGAGAAAAACTAACATCCATCTAACATCATAATACACCACCAAAAGTAGGGTTTGCAATCAGATATTCCAAGATCTACAGGTGGGAGCAGAATGTGCAGCGCTGCGGTGCTGCTATAGAGCGTTGCGGCTGTTTTGTGCGATTTTGCTGAGTTTAGCACTTCTAATTGACTTGGGACTTGCCATATTGATTCCTAATTGGATTAAATGTCTATTAATCTACATAGAAGCTATAAATACACATCAAAAGGCTGATGAAAAGAGAAAAACTAACATCCATCTAACATCATAATACACCACCAAAAGTAGGGTTTGCAATCAGATATTCCAAGAGAGCGAGGAGGAAACATGCAAGGGAAGAAAGACTTGAAGATTGTGCTTGGAGATCAAGGATCCCGACATATTTTATTCTCTAAACTCTCTTTTTTAATTCTTGTATACCTTGAGGATGTTATTGAATATTTTTATGATGTTTCTTCGCTACGCTTTGAATTAATTTCTTAATTAAGATTGCAATGGAACCCAATGATTAGTTTAAATTGATTTTCTCTTGTTTTGATTATCGTTGATCATATTTAAATCGTTTATCATATTTTGAGATTATCGATGATTGTCTAGCTAGCAATTATATTTGATAACCTATATGAAATTGGAAGATGGATTATAGGTTTAGATCTTAATATGATAACATGCGATTAGTTTATTCTTCTTAGGATTGAATAACTAATTTTTGTATAAGATATGAATATACCTATATGTCGTGTGTAGCCACTTTGAGAATTGAAGCTTAATGAATATGTTCTTAATTACTTCACATAGGAATATAGTGATCTAATAATTAGGGATATTTTTATTTAACTATCGGAAGAGGTTATATAAATAAATAAATAAGAATTCTCGGTTAACGATTTAATATGATTAATCAATTGAAAATAGGGGAAAAAAACTTAAACGAGACATTGGGGAAAATTGTAATCTTAGCTTTTTAATTTGATTTTAACCCTAGTTTAGTAATTTAGTTTTAGTTTAATTAGTTTCATAATCTTTTAATCAATTGTTTAAATAAGATTGAATTGATATAAAGTTAATACTTGGATAATATTATTAGCATATTTCTTGTGGAATCGACTCTCTACTTACTACTATATTACTTGTTGATCATGTATACTAATAATTTTTTTCAATAGTAATTTCAATCAATTTGATCTTAGTTTAAACGTATTTTTCTGTTTTAATTTTTTGGTTTTAATATTTTTTTCGCAGGTGGGTAAACCATGACTAACTATGACTATCAGTGGCCTTATGCGAAAATGACAACCAAAGGAGGCAGGGATTTATGGACTCGATGCATTGTCAGCACAGATTCAGACACTCACGAAGAAGATTGACGTTATCAGGGGAGCAACCTATTCAAAGTGTAGCGGTGATTTGTGATTATTGTGTTCCGAGTCATCAATGCGCCATCAGTTTCGAGTCAGTACAGTATGGTGGTAACTTCGGCGACTATCCCAACGATTATCATCATAGTTGGGGGAATCATCCGAATTTTTCATGAAGCCATAACAGTCAAAGACCAATCCTTTGTTCCAAGTCAATCATACACTCTAGAATTTCAGAATCATGCCCCTCAACAAGAAAATCATTCAAACTTGGAGGAACGTCTTTCCAAGTACATAGCTCGGATTGAGGAGCGGATGGATAGCCAAGATATCTTGATTCGGAATCTCGAGAACCAATTGGGACAACTTTTCAAAGCCATTATCAATCGCCCTCAAGGCACGCTGCCAAGCAACCTGGTTCACAGGGCTGATGGAGTACCCATGCCAAAAGTGTGAATGTTGAAAAGGAGTGGGGAGCAGGAAAAGAAGGCATGATTAGATCCAGCCTTGAGTTCCAATACCGATACACCGATTTCAATAATACCTCATGTGCCTTTTCCACCAAAGTTCAAGGAACCGGGTAGCTTGACAATCCCGTGCTCAATTGGTAGTCAATTTTTCGTCGGCAGTACTCTTAGTGACAAGAGGGAGCCATCTTACAGTTGAAGCCATGGTGGGATGAAAGAGACGAACATGTCGAGCAATTAGGTCTGAAGGAGTCTACAAATGTTAAATTGCAATTGGCAGACATGTTTGTCAATCATCGAAGAGGAATTGGATGAAGGATGAAGTCGGACTGACGACTATAAACCAAGCGCTTATTGGGGAGGCAACCCAAATTAAATTTTTAGTTTTTGCGGTTTAGTTCTATAGGATATAGTTAGTTACATTTTAATTAGTTGTTTCGATTGTTTTCAGGTATCAAGGATCGAACAAAATGGATTACACTTCCGACTTAGCAGACGAGGAGAACGCTGACGTGGCCAATCAGCCGGTTCTCAGGGAAGTCCTCTGCTTTTATTTGTTATATTTTTGACATTGAGGACAATATCTAGTTTAAGTTTGAGGGTGTTTGTCCTTATTTTTGTTTGTTTATTTGGTATGTGATTTGTTAGAGTTGCATTTTAGATAGTATGTTTAGGGTAACTTGAGCAATGAATGGCCGATGAAAAAAAATAATTGTGATTAATTTTTAACTCTTGTGAAATAGAGAAGCATGCTTAGGTTGTGTTTGTTTACATCTGAATACCTCTTAATCAATATGCCTCTGATTCGGTCAGAGGCAAAGAATGTTTGGTAAAAAAAAAAATTGCCTCTTAATCGGTAAGATATGAAATTAAATCTATACTATTCAAAGGTAGGTCTGAACTACATTAACTATTTTTTAGACAAAAATGAGCTCTTCAATATTACAAAATTCCTCTTGTATCCCTTAGCTTCTCTCTCAAACTCACATCCAAACAAGTCATACCTTACAGCAATAGATCCAAATCATCAATGTTCTTTCTTTAATGATTCTAACCAACATACAGTAAATCCTTAATTCTGAATGCATAAACTACTAAACACAGATCAATCAAAAAAACATTATTAAACCAATAAAGACAAACCCAACAACAATTAAACCCAAAAGTATCCCATTATCATTCAACTAACATTTGAGATTTTCTTAATCTCAATTCGTATTACAAGTAAATTGAATCATAGCATCAGTTATAGTCAAAATAAAAACCAAATTAAAAAAGGGTTGAACAAAACTGTACATATGTATTGATGGGTCAATCAATCGGAGTTGAGATCGTAGGAATCAGAATCTGATGATGAAGATGAAGAAGATGAATGAAAAGTTCTATGGGGAGGAAAACAAAATACAGAGCAGAGACGGAGCTCAAAATTGCGAAATTGTTAAAAATGAAAGCAAAAAATTAGATGCAAAATCTGATTACATGTACTGTGCTTCATGTACTGTGCTAGAACTGAAAAATTAGGGGAAAAACAAGATAAGAGAATAAAGATGAAAAAGAAAAGAGAGTTTTTGAAATGGTTCAATCAAATTGCAAGAACAGATCAGATAAGTGAGTAAAGGATGAAAGAAAAAAGAGTTCACAGGGTAATATGGTAAAATACTGTTATTAAGACATTTTGAAAAAATTAATTATCAAACAACATTTTTTCATTCAGATACAATTCTATTCAGATGCTCTACATTATTCAGATGCCTAAATTGTTCAGCATTATTCAGATGCCTAAATTGTTCAGATCTTAATATTTAGTTTTATGAAACACAACCTTAGTTTAAATTTTAACTTGTGAGTTTGGTTTACACATCCTTTAGCTAGTTGGGGCTTAGAAAAAAAATTTATGGTTAGATACTCGTGAAAGATATCATTGAAATTTTAGAAATTTATTTGAGCATCATTTAAAATTTAGGCTTTAACATTAGTTTGGGGAAATTTTGGATTATTGAAAATTTTAAAATTTTGAACATTCATGAGTTGAAACAATGAATCATGTGCTGAGTTAAAATAGAGCGTAAAACGCACTCACTCATAAACACATGCACACATGCAGCGAAATAGACTGATAGAGCGTAAAACGCACTCGTTTAATTGGAAGTGAGACGAAGCATAAAATGCACTCACTAAAAAGAGAAAAATATATATAAAAAAATTATTTTTGAAATACTTCGGAAGGGTTCAATCGGGCTTAAATGTTATAAATATCCTTTTGATTCTCTAAATTTATGTTTTGTCTTCATTAGCGGAGATTGATGTGAAAATTAGTTTATTGAGTAGATTTGAAAATCTTTTATGAGTGTTTTGATTATATGAGCTTATTTTAGTTTTGGCTAGTTTGAATATATGTGTAACTGATGAGAAGGGTATGGGAACTAGAAACAGAGCAACTCCGGCGATGGCAGTGACAGCATGCGGTGTTATTGCATGGCTGGTGTGGTGGAGTTGAAAGAAGAATTGAAATTTTCAGATTTCAAACTCAAATTTGTTCTTAAAACCTTTATTATTTAATCTTTAAAACTCAAATAGTTGTCATGAATTCTTGTTTAACATAATAACAATTAGTTCAATATTAAGATTTTAAAAAAGAATTCTACCTAGACACTCCACATAGACTAAAAGGTGACATGTAAGCTTTCTCTCTCTGAGTTGTCACCCACTTGGTGAATATTTTGTTAAAAGTCAAACAATTTAACGGATTTTGTAACGTTTTGTAAATATTTTTAGTTTAATTAGTAGAATGGTAAATAATTGAGTTCAATGATGTAAATGTAAATTGGAGTTAAGTTCAGTGGGCAAAAATAGATGTAACCAGTTCTAGTTCATGTATGGGCATGTAGATGGTCTATGTACTACATGGATCATTGTGAAGCATGCGGAATGAAAAGTGTTCTGTTTTTTCCAAAATCACATTCCTCTTCAAGAAAAATATCTATATCCTCTTTCATTTTCTTCATAGTAGCATCAGATCTAGCATAGAGATGGCAACAAATAATACGAATATCATTTGTTCATTTCCCAAGTTTACAATTGAAAAGTTATGATGGATACTTTTTTGAAGGCACGTGATTTGTATACTTGTGTAACCAATGAAGTTACAGAGACAGCGAATGACAACAAAAAAAGGTGTTACAATAGAACTAACTGAGGAATAAAAAAAAGAAAATAGGAGAAGAAGAAAGGCTTGCCGTCGCAACTTGCCAAGTAATCGTGGTTTTTATTTCTTTTCTTCTTCAATTCACAGTACACTCCTCTCAATTTCACGTCTCATGTCACTATTACACAACCACTATTAATCAAACCAATGGTCTTTTCCACTTTTTCACCGTCTCCCACCGTTCGACACCACCTTGCGCTCCGATAATGGCCTTAAACGCTAGCACACTGCCTTCACTTGTCATTGTTTCGCTCAATACGACAATTGAAGTGGTCAATTTGAAATGGAGAAAATGTGCGAGTCCTATGGCGGTTGATTACATTCCCTACCTAGATAACTTCAAGGTCATAATCCAGAGTGAATGCCACTCACCTTTAATAAGGTTACTTCTTGCAAAAGTATTATCCTCAAACAAAGCAGGTCTCAGCTTGTGAATCTCATCTTGTTCAATTGCGTGAATTGGTACTTTCCATTTGTGTCGACTGTTTGCTCTAGCTAGTGTTTACCTACCACCAAATTATAGTTAGATTTTGGGTTAGTGTTTGAGTTAGATTTGGGGATTAGGTTTTTTTTTAAAATTATTACATAATTTTTTATTTTTAGTTTACTTTAATGTGTTTTTCCTATTTTACCCTTAAAAAGTTTTGATTGCCGGAGCTTCCAGTTAGAGTTGTCTGCTTAGCAATTCGGAGTATGGAAACTGTTTTAAAAACTTGTGCTTGTGGTGTAAGTGGACACGTTTTTAAAATTAGGGTATAAATCATTAAAGGAACGTAAAATCAGGGTGCAATCCATATTTCAGTCTTAATCATGTACTTGATAATTTGAGGAAGAAGATTGATGATGATAAGGGTGAAAATGTGTAGCATTGGCTATAGTGAAGTATGCAAAGCATACAAGTTGTATAATTCATTAACTAAAAAGATGATTTTTAAGTCGTAATGTAACTTTTGATGAACATGGGTTGTGGGATTGGTCTCGTAAGGAATCAAAGGAGCGGTTATTGTTTTGAATAATGATGGGTTGCAGATTCTTTACCATCAACCTCACCGAATCCATATGTTGACTCTTCCAGGTGTCCTCAACGTTATAGTCCTTTGCCAGTATGATTGGAGGACTAACTATATGAGTAGTACTAATGATACCCCCATAAAATGAAGATTTAATAATTTTACTCTATTTGCATGTTGTGATCCAGTATCTTTTGAAGAAGCTCATAGTGATACTCACTAGTTGAAAGTCATGAATAAAGAAGTCCACGCATTATAGAAGAACAATACATGCGAGCTCAGAGCATTAACAACAGTTTCCCTAATCAACTCTCTATCCCTAATTTTGAAGAATACATCAATAAATCATAATCCAACAGTTTCTTTATCTTTATTTGACTCTCTATTTTAATCCCTATATAGGATTTTACTCCCCAGTGTGAGGGAATCAAAAGATCGTTCTCTATATATACAAAATGACATTTCACACCCTCATTTAAGTGGACAACTCAACAATCATACACATCTAAACATTTTTTTATTACTTCATTTTCAAATTATAAACTTAATATTGACTTTTTAAAAAAAATAATTTCAAACGTATTCAAATTTAAAATTGATATAAATTTATTTAATTTATGTCAATATAATTATAAATATTATAAAAGTACTATTAATTATAAATTTTATTATTTTCAAAATTTAAATGAATCATATTAAATATAAATTTAAAAATATCACAAATTAACTTTTTAAAAATTAATATTGATCTTATGTACATTTGCAACTGCAATCCATTAAATACTCACTCCATAAATTATATAAAATTTAAAATAAAATAAAAATTATTTTACAGTGAAATATAATTGACAAATTATACTCTTTTATAAATTATAAGATTATTATTAATTTGATGTTTTGGCTGTTAGAACTTTTAAATTTTAATTTTTTAATTTTAAATTTCATTATTTAAGGAATCAATATAAGGAACCTGTTGGGTACATAGTGAAAAAATTGAATCTCTATTTTGCAGAATGACCCAATAGCACTGCAGGGTAGGGATAAAGATAAGGAAACTGTTGTGAATGCTCTCATATTTAGCAACAACAAAAAACTTAGGAACTCACTGATCTACTAAGTGACAAAAATAGGTAGAAGTAAAATGGGTATACAAGATAAAATACAAGCCGAATGTAGAGGTGAATCCTTTCAAAAGCCAGATTAGTAGTGGGGCTACAGGCAACAGGTAGGTATTGATTATTTTGAAATATTTGCAACAGTTGTCAAACATGATAAGGTGTGTGATTGTTTTTTTTTTGCTGCTCAAATTAAGTAGAAAATTCACCAAATGAATTTAAAATATGCATTCCTTAACAGTGTTCTTAAGGAGGATGTCTATGTGGAGTAGCCTGTTGGTTACGTGAAAAAGGGCCAGGAAGATAAAGTTTATAAGCTGGAAAAGAGCCTTGTATGGTTAACAGAAATCGTCAAGGACTTGGTATACGAGCATTGATTCATATTTTCTTAATGGATTTCAATGATGTCCAACATGGTATATTCTTATTGTATGCTTGTATGTTAATGATTGAATATTTGTTCAAAATAACTTACAGTTGGTTGTTGAATTTAAGGAGGCCATGATAAGAGAATTTGAGATGTGGGCTTTGTCTTATTTCCTTGTTATTGAAGTTGCTCAAACAGACAATGGAATTTTTATTTTACAAAGAAAGTATGTTTATGATATTTTAAAAAGATTCAGAATGAATTCATCCAAGCTTGTATTGATTCCGCTTGAATAAAAGTTAAAGTTAACAAAGGATGGGAGTGATAATTTGGTTGACCCTACTTATTTTAAGCAACTGGTGGGAAGTTTGAGATACTTGACTTCAATGAGCCAGAAATTGTGCATGATGTTAGCTTAATTAGCAGATTCATGGAATTACCACATCAGTCTCACTTACAAGCAGCTAATTGTATTTTGTGGTTTATCAAAGATACAATCAAGTGGAGCTTGTTGGATATACAGATAATAACAGAGCAAGTGAGGATTCTTACTTCCTTCAGACCAAAAAGGCACACTAAAATAATAAGAACTCACACAAAAATTAAATAGAAATTCATTTGATATTACCGTATGCAGGGGGATTGGCGATTATTGCATCTACTTTAAATGGAACTTTAGAAACTGGATCAGGCTCTGTGCATGCAGGAAGTAAAGAAAATATGATATCCTTTATTTGACTTCGCTGAATAGGTATTTCTGAAGGTTCTGATGGCAAGAAGCCTTTGTTTTTCACCATGTCTGCACACACATGTAAACTATTTTAACTAAAAATCAACATCAAGTATGAAATTGGAAATTATACAGCCTCAATTTATATTGACCAGATTTGATCCATTATATTATATTTAACCAACTTCCTTAGTTGAAACTTCAACACCATAATGCCTTCGACATCTCTAATAATAAGAACATAAATAGAATATCATCATCCCATAAGTGTGATAATACAGAAGCTTCAGAAAAAACTAAAAACCAAACTGAAGTATAAAAATATAGTTATTACGTGAGGCTCTAAACTGGAAAGGAATTAATATACACTGCATAACAAATAAATTGGTACAATGTTGCTTTCTCTACAGGATTGCACTACATAAACACAGTGATGAGATTCTACTGACTATCTAAACCATCACCTCCTGGGATGCATGTGTCCTACTCCATTAGTTTTTTTCGGACAATACTATTCCATTAGTTTAATTCTTTAGATTCCTGTTAAGTATTGATATAAGGGTTTTCATGCACTAGGATTCTGAGCTTCTAGCCAATCTACAGAGGCTAATGTAACTAATTTTTCCATGAAAGCATACCCTATAAGGAAACTAATATATGTGTTGGTGTCCGTACCATAACTTGACTGCGTAAACACGAAAAGTCTAGAGTCAAAATTAAAATCCCAGACAACAAAATTAAATTAGGTAAGAAAAAAGACAATACAGGGTCTTGGTACTTGAAAGCATATATACATGCAATGCAAGCATACTTTCATACATGTTATATATATATATATATGGTCCCATTCACCAGCGAACCAAATGGAGCGAACAAAAACCGAACCGGCTACAGCGACGGTTTTTTCTGTCGCTATAGAATACAAAACCGACGACATAGCTATGGTGATGATTCGAACCGTCGCTATAGTCCAGTTCGTTTTTGATTCGTTTTTTTTGTTCGTTGGAGAAAGGGACCATATATATATGTCTAGAAGAATACAGAGCTCCAAACAGACACTGTGTTAGGCAGGACAACGGGCCTTATTGAGAAGGAAATGCCGACAAAGCTATATGCTCTAACACATCCCTCGACAAAAGGGGATTGTGCCCTTCCCGGAACCAGTTCTTGACCCCGAGCATAGGCGACTCAAAAAAAGGCGCACTGGCAGCTCCTAGTCGCGGCAAACGCACTTTGATTGTTCAATCATTATATTAATAGGGGCCTTCCAAGAATTGACCAAGCAGGAACAAGGGAAACTACCAAGCTAGAGAACAGTAGGGACTAGGGGCAAAGGGAATTTACGGTAGAGTGGTGAAATGCGTAGAGACCGGAAAGAACACCAATGGTTGGGACAACCAACATCCATCTCGTTTGTATTTTGGATAAACGTATAACCATCGAAGGTTGTTGAAGTGACTAATTACTGGAAATTAGGAGGGAAATAGTGCACTAATAAGTGGAGGTGAAAAAGTAAGAAATAGGGAAGTAGAATAGTTGACACACACTTGAATCAGTTACATTTTGAAGTGGGAAGGTGGCGGTATCAATAAAAGTAGTTCCATTATGCTCTCACTACTAAACCAGAGATGAAATATAACCAAGATATATATTTTTTATCTTTTTTATCAGAGGTGGAAAATCATACTCTTTATATTTCTACCCATCTCGGTGAATCAAAGTCGAAAATAGGATTTCTCACTCCTTTCTCTTGCCAGTTCTTCAATGAGCTAACTAGAAACTTAGAGGAGAACGCTAGCGTCGTTTACGCTCCCTTGCTTTGATTCAGGATTGGCTAGCTCGGCGGGCCTAATTACTAGAAATTAGGAGGGAAATAGTGCACTAATAAGTGGAGGTGAAAAAGTAAGAAATAGGGAAGTAGAATAGTTGACACACACTTGAATCAGTTACATTTTGAAGTGGGAAGGTGGCGGTATCAATAAAAGTAGTTCCATTATGCTCTCACTACTAAACCAGAGATGAAATATAACCAAGATATATATTTTTTATCTTTTTTATTAGAGGTGGAAAATCATACTCTTTATATTTCTACCATCTCGGTGAGTCAAAGTTGAAAATAGGATTTCTCACTCCTTTCTCTCGCCAGTTCTTCAATGAGCTAACTAGAAACTTAGAGGAGAACGCTAGCGTCGTTTACGCTCCCTGCTTTGATTCAGGATTGGCTAGCTCGGCGGGCCTGGAAAAATTTGAAACTAAGACTAGGAATCTTTGACAAACAAGATCAGGAATCGAACAATGTGATTGCATCCTTTGAAGAACTTTGGCCTACCTGATCACATAGTTGAAAGCCGGACTTTAATATATATTATAAAAGTGTATCGAATAGAAAGGTGCATCTGCTCTTCAATCCGCTCTATTCGAGCCGCTTCCTTCAGCTTCAATATATTAGTAGCGGATTACACATGTATATATATAATAGTAGTGTGTCTGCTATAATAGAGCAGCAATATCGGATGTAATGGTACTATTAGTAGCAGATGTAACCCGTCGTCTGTTACTAATAGTAGCGGACGTAAATTTTCCAGTTATAATCTTTTTTTCTTGTAATGAACGATAGAGATGGCATTTTCCCATTTTTGATCTATAGCAAGTACGTGTTATGGATCATTCCCCATATATATGTGCGTATATATATATATATAAAGTAAAACAAATGAAGCACACAAGACGATTCAAATCCATTAGAGCTATTAAAATTAATTAATTAGTGACCATTTTATATTTTCATCAAATTGTCTGCATTTTCTACTAAACAATTTACACCTGAAGATACTGAACCTTTACACAAAAAGTGTCCAGAACTCACAGCCTCTAAAAATTATATAATAATAATCTTAATTTCAGTGAACAAATTACATAGCCCATCCCTTGTTAAAATGATAAAAGGCTTAAGCCCGTTAAATGTTTTGTGGATAAAGGACATGAGTTACTTATTCCTTACACTTAAGTGAATTTGGACTTTAAGTTCATCAGCAACAACCATATAAATGAGGCTCTATACCAAAATGAAGAGGAAAGCTAGGGGGGAGAGAGAGATTAAATTTCCATTGGTCACTCACATTCGGCAAGAACTTTTGGATCTCCACCCAGAGGAAAATATTCCAACCCAGACGCCAAAACAAATTCTTTGAAATTAGAGTGAGTTGCTAATCTCACCCTATGACCATATTCCTGCAAAAATAAGGTCAATAACCATCAACTTTTACGGAGTAAACAGTGTGGCATATAATTACACAACCACAACAGTAGTATGGTTATGGAAGGAACATGTAAGTCTCTACTATAGTACTAACACAGGCTTAGAAGATATTCGAGTCTAGCATTTTAAGAAGAGTTACACCAATTACTACTAATGTTATAAAGCACTTGTATAAGAAAATAGAAACAGAAATCAATATGAAACTGCAAACTCAAAATAAAAATCAAGGCCAGCATAGAATCACAATGACAGAATGCAAAAGCAACAGGGGATACTACCCAAAATAGAACCCGTTTTCTATCAGACCTTTGTTTTCTTTTTCTTTACAATTAGGAGGATATATCGTCCAAAACATTATTTCTAGCAGATATTGCCCCACAAATTGCAGCAAAACAGACCAAAACCCTATACTTCTCATCTTTCCAAATTCCTATTCTAGTAGCCCAAAACGAAAACTAGGAGAGTCCAGAAGAAGATCCCAACTTTAACTCCCAAATTTCTCAAAAACAAAAACATAATGAGACATCACAAGCAAAGAAAAGATGATCAACTTTTTCAGGGTACCTTTTGCACAAATTACATTTTTGCGGTTTCTTCCACGATCCTTTTAACATATTTGTAGGAAGATCTTTTGCCTTTCACAAAATTCCAAATCCCAACTAATACTAATATTATCAACTAATAAAAATGTTTTTTTCCATCGGGTTCAGGATTGATCTCTGAGAATGGATCAGATAACACCAATTTTTTTTTTTGAAACAATCTCTAAAGGAAAAGCTGAACTTTTGAAGGGATAGGAAGTCCCAATATGTGAATAATTGTCTTGCACATATATACTTATTAACATTGTCACACACATAATCTTCAATAATTATTTAAGAGAGTCGGGATTACATCATATTTATAGATAGAGAACATACTATTTGGATTTGAGTCCAATAAAAGAACAATGACTTAAAATAGCCCAATAAATAAAAACTCAATAAAAACAATAATTACCAATATTCTAAATAAAAAGTCTAAACTAATAAATAACATAAATAATAAATAAAATCATCTATATCGACAACGACGCGGATCGATCCCCATCAGACAACCTCTACTCCTTTGTTATTAGTACAAGTAAAAGAGGGACATTTTTGAAGTGATATTCATTAAACAACAATCATTAAAACAGTCAAGTAACCCAAAGGATCCTTTTAAATCAAAAGATTTGAAATTAAAGCTCTCTGACTGGTATAAGACCTAGTTGAAGTCACCAATGAGAATCAATGGTGCTTCCGGGTCAGGAATGCAAATTCTAATAATATTCCAAACCTCTTTTGATAAGTGGGTTTTTTACCTGTTATTAATTATCTTTTAACTTGATAATTTGTGAGTTCTTAAGTATTTTAAGTTATTTTTATATGTTATACGTGTTTTTGATGTTATTTTGTAGGAAAAAAGCAAGGAAAAACAATTCAGGCATCTTTTGGAGTAAGATATGCAAGCAAAAGCAGGAAGGGAAGATGTAAGGGCTTATAACGCCAAGTTCGATATGTTTTCTTGGCTTGAAACTTGGATTTTATTGTAGAGCTCGTCGAGAGCTTCGACTTTATAGGTGCCACGTCCCGTAACTCTTCCCAAATAAAAAGTTATAGCCGTTTTACCAAATGACGTTGGACCAAAAGATGGTACGGCGCGGCCGCTCTAGTTCCTAGTACATTTTCAGCGCTGCCGCGCTAGACCACCAGAAAATCAGTCAAAGTCGGGCCAGATCAAGATTTGACACGTTTTTGTATATTTTTGACTTCCAATTGGATTGTTTTTACCCCTAAGTTAGGGATTGGACTTGTAACCTATTAATATATGATGTGAGGCATAGAATTGAGCAGTAATTCAGGAGAATGAACATGATTAGGAGTAGATTAGAGTAGGAGTAGAATTAGAAGCAAGGAATACAATTTAGTTCTAAAGGAAGATTCAACGCGAAGGAGCAAGGATTGAAGGCAGAGATCAGAGATCGAGCTTCATATACAGATTTTTATTCTCTTCTCTCTCCTTTTTATTTTTGTAACCTTGGATATGATGGATTATTTAATGGATTTGTTTTCTTCTTCAGTTACGAGCTAAATTTCATTTAAGATTGTAATTGAACCTGATGTGTGTCATAATTAATTTGGCCAATAATTAGCATGGTAAACTATATGAAATTGAGAGATGGAGTATAGATTTAGACCTAGATATGCTAGCATATGTTTTATTTTTCTGCATAAGATGGAATTCATAATTCGTGTATAGGATAGAGATATACTTATATGCCATATGTAATCTAAAGAGAATCTATGCTTAAAATCCTTGTTAATTTAATTCATATAGAGATACAGGGAGTTATTTAGTTAGGGTGTTATTTCCCAATTCTGTTCCTTAGGGGTGGATTAGGAAGGATTTGTTTATGTGATCTTTGAGAGAGGCTTATAAATAAATACTAATGAATTCTCGATTAACAATTCAATATAGTTTAGTGAAAAGGTTGAAACGGAAAATTGGGGGAAGTTGTAATGTTAAGTATTTTTAATATGATTTTAATTATTGTTAGTAGATTAATTTAGTTGTTAATTTTAATTAGATTTTATTTTTAAATCAATTGTTTAAATAAAACTAATTTGGTTAAGAGTTAATACTTGATAATTATAATTAAATAATTCTCTGTGGGAACGATACTCTTCTTACCATTATATTGCTAGTCGAGCGTGTATACTTGCGTGCATTTGCTAATAATAAATTAGGCAAACAAGTTTTTCGCGCCGTATCGGGGACATAATTTAATAATTTTTGCAAATATTAATTTTAATCAAATTAATCTTAATTTAAACGTTTTTTTATTTTTTATTTATTTCTTTTTCTATTTTACTTCCTTTTCAAGTACCATGGCTGAATTTAATTACCAATGGCCGTCTGAGAGGATGATACAACAAAGGGCGGTAGGGATCATTGAAGTTGATGCAGTTACAACATTATCTGCACAGATTGCACAGATGACTACCCAAATATCAGCACTTACAGAGAAAATTGACTCTCTTGAGAGTCGGTACATTCAAAATGCCTACTATCAGAAGCAAGCCGACTACACCCCAAACTACTGTCATACGGGTTGGCAGAATCATCCGAGCTTTTCATGAAACAACAATCAAGATCAATTCAATATGTCAGGTTTATCATACCCTTAGGAATTTTCGTATCAACATCAACTGTATCAAGAGGATACATCTAATTTAGAGGACCTTCTTACTAAGTACATATCGCAAAATGAGGAAAGAAGGATGGAGTAACTTCTTACTAAATTCATAGAGCAAAATGAGGTTCAGATGAGTAATCAAGAAGCTTCAATACGGAATCTCGAGAATCAAGTAGGATAACTTGCCGATGTGATCATTAATCGCCAACAAAGCACTGTACCTAGCGATACAGAGATTACTCCTAAAGAGGAAGGTAAAGAGCAGGGCAAGGTGGATACACAAGGAAGTGGCGAGAAGTTACATGAGGCTATTGTAGGAAATTTAAAGAGGGTACATGTAACACCCCCCCAGTCCCACATCAAAAGATAAGAAAAAAAATTGTTTGTATATAAGTAATTAAGTTATTATCAATAGTACCTTCAAGTCGTGACTTTTTTGGTAAGTCTATGGTGGGCTAAGATAACCCAATAAGATATTATTAGGCCAGTGGTTTAAGGCCTTATTTGGATGTATTTGATTCGATTCGGACTCAGGATTTGATCCGAGATTTGTTCCGGACTCGGAATTTGACCCAGGTTGTTTCATATGGTATTAGGGACGATTCTTGAAAGCTTGGGTCGGGTCATCCGATCGGATTGCCGTAGATGAGGACACGAAGGCTGGTGGTATTATCCCACAAAGGAGAGATGAAAGTCCAGAGGTGGGGACACAAAGCCAGCTGGTATTATCCCACAATGGCTAGAGAGGCAAAAATCTGTGAACCGTGTGTGTGATCGGTTCTAACGGGGAGAGTTCATAACACCCAAGTCCCACATCGAAAGATATGAAAAAAAATTGTCTGTAAATAAGTAATTAAGTTACTACCAATAGTACATTCAAGTCATGATCTTTTGGGTGAGTCTGTGGTGGATAAACCAAGAAGATACTATTGGACCAGTGGTTTAAGGCCTTATTTGGATGTATTTGATTAGATTCGGACTCGGGATTTGACCCGAGATTTGTTCCGGACTCGGGATTTGACCCGGGTTGTTTCAGTACATCTTGTTGTGGAAGATGATTATGAGGTTGGAAAAAAGAGCAGCAAGAATGGGTTTGATGACAAGGAAGATGAAAATCAAGAAGTCGCATTCACAGTTTTAAAAGCCATCGATTACCCAAAGGAACATGAAGATTTTTTTCGGGTTGATCTTGTTAAAGGTGCAATAAAGGATAAAGTAGATGAGGAAAGATTCTTTTTGTTGATGGATGAAGTTAAGTTTGGGGGTCGCCCATCATGCAAGAATGCTATGCAATACAAGGAAAAGACAACGAGGCGGCATGCAATGACAAATTTTGTGATTGAACCAGATTGAGAGAAGAGAAAGTAGTTAGGCTGAGACTATAAACCAAGCGCTTCTTGGGAGGCAACCCAAGTTTAATTTGTTTTTTTATTAGATTGCATTTTAGTTTATTTAGTTTATTGCTTTTTAATTAGTATTTCAATTGTTTTCAGGTATCAAGTATCAACCAAAATGGAATGTCTCAGACTTGGCAGAAGATGAGGACGCTGAGGTGACCAATCAACAGTTTCTCAGGGAAGTCATTTGCTTTATTTTTTCCTATTTTAGCCATTGAGGACAATGTCTAGTTTAAGTTTGGGGTGTTTTTATTTTTATTTTGTTTTGTACTTGAGCATATTATGTTGTTAGATTTGCATGTTAGTATGTTTAGGATAGTTGAGCAATGGTTTAAGCATCATTCAAACCGAAATTTAGGCATTAACATAAGTTTGGGAGAAATTATGGATAATTTGAAAAAATTGAAAAATTGAACCTTCTCAAGTTGATAAATTGTATCATGTGCTGGGTTGAGATAGAGCGTAAAACACACTTACTTATAAACACATGCAGCGAGATGGAGCGTAAAACACACTCGTTTAAACGCACTCACTAAAAATTGAAAAAAATATTTTTTTGAAATACTTCGGAAGGGTTCAAGTGTGCTTAAATGAATGAAATATCCCTTTGATCCCCTAAATTTTATGTTTTATCTTTAATAGCGGAGATTGATGTGATAAAAATCTTTTTAAAGTTGATTTTGAAAATCTTTTATGAGTATTTGTTTATATGATCTTATCTAAATTATGACTAGTTTGAACATTTGAATATACGCACGCACACTTAAAGGATCATTAGTAGCTGTGGAACTGATGATTAGGTTAAAATTTTAGACTTTGCATGTTTTCAAAAAAATTCTTGAGTTATCATTAGAGGAAATCTTTGAGGCTATTATCAAATTCATATTGGTTCATTGCTCGAGTCGATGTAGTTGCTATTTAGAACTAGTTATAGTTTTTGTTCTTAGTGCTTTTCTTGAGGACAAGCAAATATTTAAGTTTGGGGGTATTTGATAAGTGGGTTTTATTCATGTTGCTAATTATCTTTTAACTTGATAATTTGTGAGTTCTTAAGTATTTTAAGTTATTTTTATATGTTATGTGTTTTTGATGTTATTTTGTAGGAAATAACACCCGTTTGTCAAGGTGACAGATTCATTAACTGGAAGGAGCACGTTTGACCCGAAATTTGTAACGTCAAGGGCATTTTTGAAAAAAAAATATTAGTTTAGGGTGTTCGGTAGACCTCGGCGGTAAAAGTTAGGAGCATTTTTGAACCTTATCCCATTGTTTAAATAAAACTAATTTAGTGAAGAGTTAGTACCTGGTAATTATGATTAAATAATTCTATGTGGGAACGATATTTTTCTTGCCTTTATATTGCTAGTCGATCGCGTATACTTACGTGTATTTGCTAATAATAAATTAGGCAAACATCTTCCCGTCCTGCAAACTTTGGATTCCCATAAATCAAGCAAAAAAACCAACAACTCATATCATCTAAATTGCTGCCTTGATTTCCTTGAATAACATTTTCTTGAATCACAAGTGACTGAAACTTAACAGATTTCCTCCAACAAAACCATAATCCCCATCCTGTTGCATCACTGTCCACACCAACTGAGGAAGACTAGCTCCATTTAAAAAGGATTATAATTGCAAAGCCAAAGTCCTGTTAATTTCAATCAAAATAATTCCCTCAGAGTGTAACTCATGGACAAATTAAGCAATTGTTCGAACTGTAAAGAACAGGCCCAATCTCCAAAAATTCCAACTTAAAAGTTTCATGGCTCCTATGCTGTCCTTTTGGGGATAAACAAGAGAACCCACTTTTCAACTCATTAAAAAGATTTCACATCCACATTTAAAGGTGAACTCTTTCTTTTATGATTAACCTTGGTAAAATAATTACTTCCCTTGCCCAACAAAATTGTATTCTTCCAGAGAAAATTATGCCTCATATCAGACATCTTATTAGTCTGTTGTTTCTCAACCCTGTGAGCCTTTACTCCCTCCATGACTATGACGTCCTCAGTGAACATATTATCAAAAAAAATTCATCACCTCTACTCCTTCAGTCTTCTCCCGTTGTCCTCTTCTTCTTGTTGTGCCATATATAATTAATAACAAAAATTCTAGCACTTCTCTTTCTATTTACTTTTAAATGATAATCATGAACATCATGATATTGAACCCAGATCACATCAGACATCTGTAGTCCACCCTGTGAGCCTCTATTCCCTCCATTACACTGGCATCCTCAATTAACATAGTATCAAAATTCCCCATTACCTCTACCCCCTGACCCATCATTCTCCTCTTTTTGTTGTGCTATATATAATTAATAACAAAACATCCAACACTTATCTCTCTTTTGGCTTATAAATGATAATCAGAAAGATCATGATACGGAAACCAAGATCAAAGTAATTGAAAATGAGCACCCAGACAACATAAAAAAATGTGTCAATTGGAATCATCATCCCATGAAATAACCGCTCCAACATAGACTTGGATACCTCAGCTTACAAACCAAGAACAATGCTCGCACTGAGAATTCACTCAATTCATTCTATGCGATTGAACCGGACAAAATTTACTAGTAGTAGTACAAACATCAATATAAAAAAATTCAAAGTGACGACCAAGTCTGTATCCATTTGTCTTGCTCTTTGTCTCTCACCAAAAAAAAGATCATTATCTTTATTAACATCTTGGCCCAATAGATATCATCACTCTCTCGTGAATAAGTTTTTAATTCACACTTGAATAAGCACAGAATAATATGGGCAGCTTCTTGGAAAGGCCTATAGAAATTTGTAGTATTCTGATCTGGCTCAAACTGAGGGGGAAAAAACTGGATAAGGTTACTGATAGGGACTCTAAGTCAAGGACAAAGAAGAGATTTTTTATATTTATTATTTGGAGTTTTTATTATGTTTAATATAAAAGTCGTTGCTGGATTTATGTATTTTATTTATTAGTGGGGATTTAGGGATATTAATTAGTAATTAGTAATTTTTAATGTTTATTAAGGGTACCTTAGTCTTTTAGTACTTTTATTATTCTCTAAGTAACATTAGGATTTTAAGTCTCTTTAAATAATGATGTAATCCCCACAAGTCTTGTAAACTACAGATTATTGATATTGAAATTGATTATTTCATTCATACCGTAGAGGTATCTTATCGTAGAGGTATTTTATTTATCTTGGTGTTAATACGTGGAGTGGATACACTTGAGAGATCCTAGCGGTCTAAACGTGGAGTTTAGATCCTAATTTATTTTTCGTTAATTCTTCATCCTAGATATGTCCTACATCATTTTTGGTATCAAAGCTTAAGGTTTCTCTATTAATTTTTCAGTGTTTGGGAGATCTTGGTTTTCAAAAAAAGAAAAGAAAAAGCATTGCCGGAATTACTGTTTATCGTCGGAATTACTGTTCATCGATGGAGTTACTATTCATCACCAGAGTTACTGTTCATTGTCAAAGTTATTGTTCATCACCGCATTACTGTTCATCACGCTAGTTTACGGGAAAAAAAGGAGAAGAAGGGCTACTTGTGGCGGCTGCTTGATGATTGTGGTAATAAGAAAACATAGTAACCCTAATCTTATAAATATCTTTCCAAAATTGGAGTTTAAACCCATGGTTTTCTTACATTTTCAACTTTAGCCCCGTAGTTTATACACTTTTCACTTATACCCTTTCATCCTTTCTAAATCAGCTCCAACACTTTTTGAATTCATACCTTAGCCCTTATTCTTTATTTTCCTTTCAGTTAGGCCCATAACTTATCAAAAAAAACACCCAATGTCTCAAGCTACTAGAGAATTGATTGTCGAAGCAAAAGAGTATATTAGATTTCTTGACGATGAAAGTGATCGAATATACTACCTTTAATGCATGTGGTCATAGATATTTGAAACACAAGCATGAAGAGCTTAGATGGGATATGGTTGAAGCACAAAATTACCATGAAAAATTGGATCGTCGATATCAAGATGAAAGAAGGAAAGCTGATGCAAGGAAACGTCAACAAGCTGAAGCAAGGAAACGTCAACAAATTGAAGCAAGAGAGGCCACACAAAGAGTGATTTCTAAATGTTCTATAAAAGATGACATATCTTTATTAAAACATGACATATCTTCTATAAAAGAAGACCTTATTGATTTGCGAGCACATCTTCAAGCAGAGCAAGAGAAAGAAAAAGAGGATGTTCTAAATTTTGGGGCTATAGACAGTTGTGATGTGTCCATGGAAATTCTTGAAGTTCCAAAAGTTGAACCAGAGATTCTGTATGAGGAACAAATTGAGGAAACATTTAACGTTGCTTTGGAGTTGTTCGTTACCGAGGAAATGACGATTCGAGAAGTTGATCCAATCCAAGTTGACATTGTTGACTTCGTTGTTCCAGAAAACTTATTTTCAGCGCCTTTGAATATGAAAGTGATGCTTTCATCAAATCTCTTTCCAAAAATTTTTGAGTCTTACCTCGTGATGATGTTGTCAAAGGTGTTCCAAAATGTTCTTCCGTTGCAGAGAAATTCATTGCTTGTTCTTTCATAATATAGAACTCGAGGTCGAGTTTTCTCCAACAAGAGGAAAATGATGGGGACTCTAAGTCGATGACAAAAAATAGATTTTTTATATTTATTATTTGGAGTTTTTATTATGTTTAAAATAAAAGTCGTTGATGTGACTTATGTATTTTATTTATTAGTGGGGATTTAGGGATATTAATTAGTAATTAGTAATTTTTAATGTTTAGTAAGGGTACCTTAGTCTTTTAGTACTTTTATTATTCTCCAAGTAACATTAGGGTTTTAAGTTTCTTTAAATAGTGATGTAATTCCCACAAGTCTTGTAGACTACAGATTATTGATATTGAAATTGATTATTTCATTCATACCCTAGAGGTATCCTACCGTAGAGGTATTTTATCTATCTTGGTGTTGATACGTGGAGTGGATACACTTGAGAGATCCTAACGGTCTAAACGTGGAGTTTAGATCCTAGTTTATTTTTCGTTAATTCTTAATCTCAGATCTGTCTTACATCAGTTACCATGACAAGGGTTGGAAATCAAGTGGCCCACCTTTGCTTTTTAAACCGACCCAACACAATGCAAATTATTTAGAATACGCTTAGTGAGGGTATTAGTGTTTTTGTCTGCCATGTGGAAGTTTATCCCTAGCCTTCTACATGCAGTGTCAGTGTCTGAGTAAAAGCCGACTGATGGACCGGAGGCGAATGTTCTACCTGAGCTGTTTCTTGACCATCATCTTCCTTTATTTCACTATAATCTGATATCATAATCCAAAATTGATGCCACCAAATCTATCTGAACTACCATGAAAGCTGAGGAAATCCCTATAGATTTACACCCTACTTTGCACGTGAACCAATTGCTATCAAATTCAGTTATCTGCTATAAGCATACCATTTCCTTTGCAGTTAACACTTTTTGTGTTGCCATAAACAGAGATTAAGATAGCTCTCTCTAGTCATGGACATATTCACACCCAATCCCATACATCTGATCTTCCTTTCATTCCATAGCATAGAAGCATACTATACTGTACCATCATGAATCTGTTGCATTTTTCCAGAATACATTGGAAGATGGTAGGGTGCATTTCTTTATTTGTAACAAGTTAATTATTAGCAGTCTGGTGCACTCGGAGAGTCACAACTCTGATATTTCTTCTATGTTATCTGATGTTAATAGTACTTCGTGTTTGGTATAGATTTTGTGGGTTCGCAAATCTTTGCTCGTCTCACTGCTAAGTAAAATCAGACAGCTTGTAACTTCTAGATGTAATATCATAGTTTCTTGAGGTTTTCTGGATTCCAAAAATAAATGAATTTCTTTTTCTATCTAAAAAGAAACTGCAATACCTAAATACATTTAGATCTTATATGCTTGTTCAGATCGGAAATAAATATTTACCTGCAAACGTTTTCCAATGGCAACAAATGGCTGGACATCTCCCCTTGTTCCAACTATAAGAGCCACAATTTGCAGTGGAGGTATATCTTGGTTCTCTAGTTCATCAACATCTTTTTCGTCAGTAGCTCCATCAGAAACAACCCCAGTACCAAAATCAAGGCTTTGGGGCTTAATATCTTCTGGAACTTCAAATTTTACAGTTCCATCATCTTGAACAGTAGCAAGTCGATTCAACCATTTTAGCTACAGAAAAATACCATCATAAAACTTTGGGGGAAAGTAACAAAACAAAGAAACTTAAAAAGCAGATACGGTTACTAGAACAAAGTAATGATTGTCAATGTATTAAACTCTTTCCAAGAAAATCTTCTAAGAGGATCCATTTCATCAACAATTATTCAATAAAAATTATACTTTGAAACAAAAAAAAAACATAAATGATAGACTTCTTCACTTGCAACTACATTCCAATTTACTAGGAAAGATCGAGTATAAAACACAATAAACACAGGATGAATCATAATTATCCAGTGCCAAGACTAACCCATTGTAGGTCTGACCTTTCACTGACCGTCTAAGAGAGTTCCCACGAACCACCTATGTGGAATTGTGGATACGAGATATCGGTCAAAGGATATAGAAACTCTTGACAAATAACGATGCATATAGATGGGTATACCAATGTGTTAATTAATTAATTTTATAATATTATATCATATCACTTGAATCACTAAATTAACAATAAATCCATGCTGAATTATAACACACGAAATTTGGGGGGAAAAAGCATCTTCTGTAATTTGAAAAACCCTATTCCCACATAGAGCGTGTTGAGGTAGGGGATAGTAAATTTTGAAGAGGGTCAGTTAACTCTTCACAGAATATTCAGCTATTAAATAACAATTTCCACCATCCATAGAAGATGAAGAGAACTCAATATATAGAACAGGTAATGATATGTGATAATTTATTTGAAATAATGAAAATTCTGTGTATAAAAAAATAATATTATTATTTTTATGTTAAATATTTAGTTAATTATTCCATTTCAATTATTGTGGAATGAGGAAAAAGGAATATGCATTAGTAGGCCAACTAATTACTGTTACGCTTACCATGTATCACATAGGTTAAGTTATTGCTTTTAGGGATATCAACAAGTATTTACCACATACTTTCATGTATAAATTCATGTAATAGTCTCAATGCGCACATACACATAATCATATATGAGAACACATAGCATACATCACATACTAAGTCCATATACATTCTCAAATATACTCATTTTGGTCTAAACATAGCATGGTATGGTTTCTTGATCATTTTACACTTCAAATATCATCATAAGTCAAGCCATGCCATTTCTAAAGATCAAATCCCATTTTTCCATCATAGTTCAAAAACATATGATTTTCTAAGGTACTTTGGAGATTTTTAAGAATTTTTGTAATGAGCTTTTGACTTCCAAGTTTGGGCAAACTTTTAGACCATACATTATAGTATTTTATTCCATCATTGGTTCATTGACACAACCATTTAAAGCTTCTTAAAACAGCAAGCCAAAATGGAATAATCAACTAAATATATTAACTTTGATTAATAGTGAACAAAAAAGTTAGTGAATGAATATTTTTACCACCTTAAATGAAAATTCTGGTTCTCCTACGCCCCTGCAGTTAATTACATCTGACAATATAGAGATTTCTACCAATCCACCCACATCCAAACCCCCGGGAGAGAATTAAAAAAATAGGAAGGTAAATGGACACAGACACCTTTATGAGTGTACATTTTAAATGATTTTTCACCATTCCAAAGTAGCTCAAGTTCGGTACTTCTATGTGTTCAGTGTACGGCCCAGTTCTGAAATTGGCATTTTTGTGTCCACTATACTTCTGCTTCAAAGATATTTTAGTTTAGGCAAGACATGGCCTACTTGACTCCATGTTAATGTTTTCTCGAGTCTGTTGAGTTGAAGTAGGGCATGTACACCTTCTAAAATCTGGGAAAACCAGGTATTTTAAAGCCTAAGAAAAACCTTAAATGCTGCAGAACTAGCAACAATTTCATGTTATATATTGAACGAGTTCAATTCTTTTCATAGGACCAGGAAGATAGGTCCTAAAGTCTACATTTCCTTGACACTGCATATTAATGTGAAGGAGGAAAATTGGGCGCATATTCATGGTTCGACGACAAAATGAATGTCCATGACAATGTTTATACTAAACTGGATGTAGGAATGAAAGTCATGTACGTGTAATATATATTATTGCAAGCAGTAGTTTTAATTAACTTAGAAGGTTAAAAATACACTGGAAAGTAGGAGTAGAAAACAGCGAAGGTAGAAAATTTTAGGGATGAAAAAAACAAATTTACGTGATTCAATATTCTTGGGTATAAAAGAAAAAGTATAACAATAGTCCATGAATTGCCTCCAGAAGGGAAGTCACTTCTCTTTCCATATCAGAGATAACATGTTCAACAGGAATTATATTTCTTTCTTGTATGATATATAATTCCAGGGGCAGAATTTCAAAAATAATTATTTTTCTTGAACACCCAAACCCATATTTCAAATGATTTAGCAAAAAGAACCATATTTCAAATGATAACATAATGATCCTCAATACCTATATAACCCAGATATTGCTCGACTTCAGCTAGAATTTATGAAGGCCTATGGGATTTATAGATTATTGAACCTATGAATCATGAATATATTTCAAAAAATGGTGAGTATTTATAGTTGACAAACCAGAATGGATTAGAGGTATACTTGTCAGATGTGTATCCCGTACGAGACGAACACATGAGATATGCAGGAGGGTCAAATTGAACTTTTCTTCAATGGGTTGAAGTATGAATGTGAAAGTTCAATATCCTGAACTTGCACCAACTGTGAAAAAGAAAAGGAAAAATCTTCATTCTTTTCTTGAGGTTGGAGGGAATCAATTTAATGCATCAATTTCTTCTTTCTTTTTTCATTTCTTCTTCTTTTTCTCTCTTTTTTTGGTTTCTTTATTTATTTATTTATTTTGGATTCAAAAAACTAATTGTAATGCTTCATAGTTCAGATAATGGAATAGACTAAGTAAAGATAATGATATTTTGAGGGTTAAATATGTAATTTAAAATATCTTTGAACATTGATTTATGGATTAATTAGCTAATTTAGGTTCATAGGTGATTCTTATTTGTCTTATAAGTCAAAACTTTGATAACAACGAATAAATGATTACCATATATCACAATCACAATGTTTGTCATAGTATTTTAAGGTTGACAGGGTTAACAACTATAAACATATGAGTATAACAGAAGCATTCGGTTACTTTCAAAGAAATGACTCAAAATGCTACGACTTCCAAGAACATAATTCATATTGTACCTATTGAACACATAATCAACGGCAAAACTAATGAAATACCCACTGTAGTTGGCAGGTTTTACTGATTACATCATTGAAGTTTTATTTTTTCAAATTACCCCACTAAACTAATTATTATTTTGAAATTGGGTCATTCCGTTAAAAAAAATAAGCGGGCTTTAATTTCTTATCTACAAAACTAATGAATTACTCACTGTAGTTGACACATTTTACTGATTACACCATTGAACTTTTAATTTTTCAAATTACCCCATTAAACTAATTAAAAATGATTATTTTAAATATTTTAAAATTTATTATTTTCAGTAAAGAATATTAGAAACTTTTTTTTCATAAACTTTTTTTCAAATTTGTGTTAGAAAAGTATAGTTAGTTGACTGTAAGTTAACCTAAAGTAGAGTGATTAAAAAAACATTATCCCAATAAAGATATTATCAATATCCCATTAGCCACAGGACTGAAATTTTGAGAAGGAAAAAACAGTAACAGATTAGATGGGCACAGAGAAGAAAGATAAGCTCAAGGTAAATTGATTACTGAAAGAAAGTGATCATGCTGCAAATAACCTTTCTTTTTAGGGGAATTTTGTTGTCAAAAAATTTCTTTCCCAATACACCAAGAGTATGCTTCTCACTGTGTCTCCCAGTTTTAGTAACCTGACTGGAGGTTGACCCGGATGTTTCCACTGTTGAATTCTCTGGAGACGTAATGTTCTGTCTAGGTAGATTCTTGTCAATAACCCCTGAGAGAATAGATTTCAGAAAATTATATAACAAAATGGGTTTTCAAATGAAATCTATGTGCACTTGAAGTGAAAAAGAAACAAATGAGCAGGAAAAAATATAGAAACAGGAAATGCGGAAAGAATATGGCCAAATAAACTTGAACCGACTCAACTAAACCAACTAGGGGAGAGTAGAAAACCGTATTTGAAACCACAACCGGCAAAAACCGTACATGCAGTGTGGTTTTGCGGCACGGTTTTAAAATTAGAAACCGCACATTTGCAGTTGCGGTTTTACCTTGCAACCGCACCGCAAAACCACATTCTACTATATATTTATTTATATATGTATGATTTATATATATATATATATATAGTATGTGATGGGGACGGGGTTTTTGGGATGAATGATAAATATCACATAGATATTTTCACACAAAAATCAATCGATTCTAATTATTCAATGTATCAAAATAATGAAGTACATCACTATTTATAATACTCCTAAACAACTTTCCTAACCTAACTTGTACTCTAATCAGATAATTACAAATTAAATAAGAGAACTGCAAATTAAAGAAACTAAATAATTTCTAATTCATGGGCTTCCAAAGCTTCTTATATTGTTTTAACCAACTTTCACAGGCTCGTCCTACACCAGTTCTCTTCCGCTGAAAAAAACTTGACTCTGTCGAGTTATCAACACAAAACAATCACGTCGGATCACCAAGGAAGTCTTTGCAATCTTCAAATTTGGCATGACGAGCACAAATAAAAGTGAATCTGGTATTGCCTTTGATAATCGAATAGATATTAGCACAAGCACCATCTTGCGCATGACGATCTCATAGCCACTTGTGCCCTAAGATAATGTGACAAACCTTAAGGGGTAGAACATCACACATAACGGTATCCTTAAGCTTGCCAACGAAAATGTAACCAAACACCTCTGGGTAACCCACAACTTTGTATTGGTAATTGATAGACACATAATTCATACATTTTAATATTCCCATATTTATTATTTTATTTGCTTATTTTATTTAACTAATACATTTTATTTTGTTTTGTAGGAAATATCATTTATTTTTCTTGGGGAGAAAATAAATTATCTATATCCACTTTTAAGGATGAAAAGGGAATCTTAGAGAATTACCATATAAAGATTGAAATCAAGAAGGAAAGAGGAGGATAAAAAGGAAACAAAAGTGTCAAGGTTAAAGGAACCTAAATTAGGGTACAAATTTATTTTCCCTAAAAATATGCCTCTTGTTTTAGAGAGAGAGGGCACCGCTTGTTATTTTATTTTCCTTAGTTTTTCGCTGGTACAGAAGAGAATGAGATACTTAGAGCTTTTGTCTTTTCTCTTATTCCAATCATGTGTGGTACTACTTTCAGGGAGTATTTGTAACTAATTTCTTTTATTGATTAAATAGAAATTCTCTTTTTAATTATTGTTCTTATTTCTTGCAATTAGTAGTATTACTTTTTAATTCCATAGCTAGCTAAATTTCTAATACCAAGGATGATGATGAAACTAGGTATTTCATAATAATATTTTCTTTTCGTTCCGAAATTAGTGCCTAATTGTTTTCGATTTCATATTTTCCATCGCACAAATTGCATATGATTTTTATATTGATTGCAAGGTTTTGATAAGTTATAGTTAATCTGTGAATTTTTCATAACTTTTGCTTGCCCATATTAATTATATGAATCATTATTTTTAAAGGGAAGGGAAAGTAATTGGGAATTAATTTGGAAAATAAGAAATTGTTTATTATGTTAGTATTTAGTGAATTCGGATTCTTAAGTATCTTTTCTCATTAATAGTTTCCATTATTAATTATTAGTTTGAATAATTTAGTTAATAAATAATCTCCACCATCTTTATTTTTAATTTGCCTGAAATATTAATTAAGGATATATTAAAGAATTGATCTGTTTCGACCTGCACTTGCCAAATCTACAATAGACACTGTGCACTTGCAGTTACTAAACTTTATCACTTCAATAATTCATGCAACATCATACGGCTCCGGGTGAGGATCAACTTTTAACCCATGTTTCTTAACTGCTTCCTCAGAGATAATATCCGTACAACTTCCAGTATCAATCACAAGAGAGCACAACTGTCCCGCACATTATGACTCGTCTGAAAAATTCGCCACGATGGATTTTACAATCATCCTTATGTTTCTAGGCAACAAGTAAAGGTCGAAGAACACCTAAATATCCTTCAAAATGAGCATCAGCTTCCAAATCTTGCTCATCGGGCTTATATTCAACGTCTAACGGCTTGCAAACCTCTTTGTTTAAGTCAGTTTTCCTGCACCCTTTGTCAACAATAGCAAGTTGCCTAGAGGGAGAAAAGACAACATTCAACTTCGAGGAAAGACACTCAAAAGATATATGACCAAAACCACAACAGTTATAGCACCTAGACGTATGATTGTTGCTAGCATTAGAAGAACCTGGGGTATGATTAGGCGTTCTAGTAGTTGAAGGGCATGTTGATGATCTTTCCACTGGCCTATTTAAAATACGCTCCACAAAAGTACGCTCCCTCCGAGTTTGGACTTGTATTGGAGGCATAATAGAATTCTTTTTCAAATTATTCTCTATTTGAGTGGCAACTTGAACAACATAATCCAAAAGCAAGAGTTTACCTGAAGCTACACCACCTGCAATCTCAAAATTCAATCCTCGACGGTACATGGAGATTAAAACTTCTTCAACCCAAGGGAATTTAAACCGTGTAACAAAATTGTAGAACATTGAATTATACTCGGCTATATATTTACTTCCTTGTACCAATTCAGTTAACTGCAAATATGTTGCTTATAATTCGAACGTACAAAACGTCATGTCAATGCAGCTTTCATATCTTCCCATCTTCTCGCAGCTGTATATAAATTTCGCTGATGTTGATCCCACCAAATACGAGTTGTCCCTTTCAATTTTGCTTTAGCAAAGAACAATTTTCTTTTATCAAATAATTCATACCATCGAAAAAAACTCTCCAAGCTGTGAATTCAATCGAAGAATGTTTCGAGACCATTATCGCCCTTGAAATCTCCAACATCTAATTTTGCTCCTCTATCCACTGCATTCATCTTAAGATCTGGAACATGAGGATTAACTCGTGGACTATGGTCATGTTGTTGTAGTCTCAAATGATTAAGATATGGGATAGGGTCTTCAAAATTCTTATGAGTATCTTCTTGTCCCTTATCTATGCGTTTCGTAAGTACATCAACTTTTACTGTAAGTGTTGTAATAGAAGCTTGAACATTTGTTGCATTTGCAGTAAGTGTTGTGATTGAATATTCAATCCTTTTGAGACGCTGATCTTGTTGTAACATATAAGCATTAAGCTTAGCGTTGAATTCTCCAGCATTTACCATGGTTATTGCAAATAAAAATGAAGGCCTTTTTTTTGGGACTTGCTCTAGGGGCTGAAGTGCGGAAAGTATAAAGAAACAGAGACTGAATTGAAACTAATGAAACTTCAGTGGCTGGAATTGAAGAAGATGAAAGTACAGGGACTAACATTTAAAATTTTCAAGAGGTATTTTAAAATTTAAGAAAACTTGGGGGACTAAACTAGAAAACTATAAAAAAATATGGGGTACCTAACTATAATTTGCCACAACACCAAACGGCATTGGGACACGGCCAGACCAAGTTTTGACGCGTTTTTACATGTTTTTGACCCCAAATTGGATTGTTTTTCCTCCTAAGCTTAGAAATTGGACTTGTAACCTATAAATACATGATGTGAGGCATAGAATAAGGAGATCTTGGATACTTTTTGCTAACCCTAGAATTGAAGAAGGATTGGAGGCTTGAAGCAAGGAGACTTGTCACGAAGGAAGATCAAGAAATAAGGCTAAGGAGGATATCAAGGATTGCTTCAAAAGAGTTTTTCCTTTCTTCTTTTATCTTTTTATTTTGTAATTTTTGGATGATGGTTTACTTGTGGATTATGGTTTTTAATTCAGTTATGAACTAAATTCTATTTAAGTTTGCAATGGAACTTGATGGTATTTAAGCCTTTTTTTGAATTCAGTTCTTGGTAGTTAGTGATTAGTTAGTTCAGTACTTTATTTTCAAAATTCAACAACTTTTATCGGATTGTTTTAATAAAATTAATTTGATTATGACTTAGTACTTGGTAATTATTATTAAATAATTCTCTGTGGGTTTGACACTCTATAATCGTTATATTACTTGTGGATTGCGTATATTTGCTTATTTTGCTAGTATAGATTTAGGCAAACAAATTTTTAGTGCCGCTACCGAGGACTTAATTTAATAATATTTGCCAATATTAATTTCAATCAAATTAATATTTATTTAAACTTTTTTTTATTTTTTTATTTTTTTATTTCTCTCTCTAGTTTAATTCCTTTTTAGGTACCAATACCATGGCTGAATTTGATTACCAGTGACCTTATACGAGAATGACTCGGCCAAGAGCGACAAGGATTTATGAACTCGATGAATTATCAGCACAGGTGAAGACACTTTTGAGGAAAATTGACGCTTTAGGGGCGCAACCTATTCAAAGTGCGGCGTTTATTTGTGATTATTGTGCTGAAAACCATCTGAGTCATCAATGCGCCATCAGTTTTGAGTCGGTATAGTATGGTGGCAACTTCAGCGATTACCTCAACAATTATGACTATTCCAATAATTATCATCATGATTAGGGGAATCCGCTAATTTTTCATAGAGCGGTGATAATCAAGTCCAAACCTTTGCTCCAAGCCAATCATACACTCCAGAATTTCAGGATCTAACCCCTCCACATGAAGAAGAAAGGATGTCAAACTTGGAGGAACTTATTTCCAAGTAAATGGTTTGGATTGAGAAGCAAATGAATAATCAGGAGATGTCGATTCAAAATCTTGAGAACCAGATGGGTCAGCTTGTAAACGCTTTCAACAATCGCCCTCAAGGTGAATTGTCAAGCGACATGGTTCCCAAGACTGATGGATTACCCGCGCTAAATCTGCAACCGGATGAGCCAAAAGATGTAGATGTTGAAAGAGAGGAGACAAGTAGGGAGCAGGAAAAGGAGGCAGGCGAAGATCTAGCCTTGAGTTCCAACGTAGATGAGCCGATTTTGATAGTGCCCCATGTACCTTCTCCACTAAAGTTTAAGGATCCGAGTATATTTGCAATCACGGGCTTAATTGGTAGTCATGTAGTCGACAAAGCTCTATGTGACATGAGAGTTAGTATAAATTTGGAACCATGTTGGGATGAGAAAGAGAAGATAAATGAAGAGCCTCAATACTACAATTCGTTCACTGACACAATTGGGCAAATGCCTAGTTACTTGAAGGTCTTAAGGGAGATTCTATCAAACACGAGCAATCTAGGTGAATGTGAAACAATGACCCTTCCAGATGGGAACCTCTCAAATGTTACATTATTACTGATGGATGGAGGGTTCCTCAATTTTCGAAGGGAAAGAGTTGTTTATAAATCATCGGAAGGTGTTTATAAATCCTAATGAGTTCTTGATTAACAATCCTTATTAACTGATAATTCAACAGGAACAGGAAGTATTGACATTAAAGTGAATCATTAAGGAAAGTTATAATCTTAAGCCTTTGTTCTGAATTTAGTTCTTGGTAGTTAGTGATTAGTTAGTTTAGCACTTTATTTTCAAAATTTAACAACTTTTTATCGGATTGTTTAAATAAAATTAATTTGATTATGAGTTAGTACTTAGTAATTATTATTATTAAATAATTCTCTTTGGGTTCAACAATCTCTTATCATTATATTACTT
Organism: Panax japonicus; assembly: GCA_020205505.1. NCBI lineage: Eukaryota > Viridiplantae > Streptophyta > Magnoliopsida > Apiales > Araliaceae > Panax > Panax japonicus. The sequence goes on from CM035111.1 coordinate 16,754,804, forward strand.
GTGGAGTGCATATACTTGTGTATTTTGCTAGTTATAGATTTAGGCAAACAAGCTAGATAAGAGATCTTTATAAAGAGAGATTATAAAAAAATAAAAAATAAATGTGAGTTTTCATTAAGTTAAAGTAAACTCCATATTACATACTCCCTTCTTTCCAAAACATTTTAAAATATGATGTGGCACGCAAGTCAAAAAAATTATTATTAATTTTGTATTGTTATTTATAAATCGATATTTAATTATTAATATAATTGTTTATTACTAATTTTAACTAGATTTAATTAGGAGATTATTTTCTTTTTAAATTAGGGTTTTTAATTATAATAATTGATTTGAATTAGGAGATTGATATTAATTATACTAGTAGATTCTAATTCAAAGATTATTTCCTTTCAGCATTAGAATTCTTTACTTGATCGTTAAGTAGTAGAGTTCCTAAATAAGAATTGCGTGTTTTATGGCTTGTGAGTGAACCTTTTTATCCCTTAATTCGTGTTCGTATTCCCCTCCCTTTGTCATAAACGGGCATGAAGTGAACTTAATGGTAAGTTCACTTCATGCCCAATGAAGTGCTGACACACATGCGGGAGGGTGAATCTCTCCGCCTGTGTGTCAGCACTGTATTGGTCATGAAATGAACTTACCATGAAGTTCACTTCATGCTAACCGGATCCGTCATAAACATATCCCAAACATTAGTTAGAATTCTAGTAGAGGTGGCATGACAGCGTGATAGGTAATGACGTATTAAGAAATTCATCTCACATCTTGCTTTAAAGACTAAATTAGGAATGTATGGCTAATTTTGGAGCAGAAGCAAATCCCAATATACCCCCACACACTCTTAAGTAAATTACAACAAAAACTCAGTAACAACAAAAACTTATAAATTTTATATTCGTTACTTTTCTCCACACATTTAAAGTTTTCTATTCTTTTCTTCGGTTAAAAACTTGGAATTCCATGCATCTCTAATTTTAAGTCGGGGGAGTAAATCCCAATATTCCAAACACGCTTAGTAAATCAAAACATAAATATAAATGCAGAACAGAGGAAATTAAACAAAGGCAATAAAAAAACCTGAAGGATTTGAAGTGTTCCTGCCCCCCAATCCGTTGTCATTGTCATTAACTTTACCATCATCTTCTGCAGCTATTTTTGTATCTAAATAAACTGAGACTTCTGATGAATTATCATCATCATAATAACATTTCTGCAATGACTCCTGGGCCATTGGATTTACAAATTACAAACCCTAACACTAAAAGGTAACAATTTTATCAAATCGCTTCAATGGGGGTTTTGGTATATATTCTTCTTGACTCAAAAGGAAAAAAGGAACTCGGTATATATGACTGTATCTATAAATATGTGTGTATATGAATGAGCAAATGGAGAAAATGTAACGGAGTAAATTGATCCCTTGCTTTTGTTTGTCTTTTGATTTGATGCAGAGAGGGTGATAAAGCAAAAGAGAGAAAGAGGGAGAACCGTTTGGAGACACGTCTACACGTAAGGAGATTTAAACGGTTAGGACTTTAGGCCCAAGTGTCACTATTAACAAACGGAAAGTTTTAAGGTAGTGAAAAGAAGAAATACCAACTATCTTTGACAAGGAGGTGTTTAATAAAAAATAAATAAATTTGAATTTGAATATGAATCTAAATCAGTTGAATCTGAATAAAAAAAATTATTTGATAATTGACATATCTGAAACATCTGAATAATAGATTTTTATTATTTTACCCTTCTAAAAAAATTTAAAATTGTTATAAATGTATTTAATATTACTTAATATAATAGTTAATATTGTAAAAAAAACTTCATTCAGCCAAAAAATGATACTAAACCATTTATCTCAAATCGTCTGAATGGCTGACCAATTCAGCCATTCAGACAATTTTTTTCCAAAATAAACGCACTTAATAGCTGACTGATTCAACTATTCATCCATTCATACCTAAATACACAGCCCCTAAGTTGGTGTACTAGTCCCTAACTAACCAAGAGGTTCTAGGTTCAACCCCTCCCCCCCAAATTAGTAAAAAAAAAAAGAGAAAGGGGGAAAAACAATGATAGGGAAGAGATGGAGATCAAAATAATACTCGCTCCTTCCAGTAAAAATTGGTTTAGTTTGACTTTTACGGTTAAACTAGTTCAATGTCCCGTATCAAACATAGAATTTATAATTATATTTTATTTATTAATTATAATTTATATTATTAAATTTACTTTTATTAATATTATAATATCTGTGTATAGCATGAAACCTTATAATTAGGGATATGTTAAATTTTATTAAAGAAATTCAATTTTATTGCACATATTAGTGTGCAATTGAAGTAAATGTTAATAAGCTAATAGTCAAACAAAAAGTTAGTATGCTAGTGGGCTAACTAAATAAAGAAAACAAACTTGTCTAATACAATTAATAAAAGGACCAAACTATGAGCCGAAACAAGGAACTTAGAAGCCCAAGCTTCATGCAATCTAAGATGACTAAAAGAGACACATATGTGAAAGTAGCATGCTCTCAAGTCAATCACATTAGATGTGATAAGCATTTACTTTGTAATCATATTCATATTTGTTAATAAAAGAATTTGTTGGGAATTACATATTTAAATTTTATGTTGAAAGTAAATAAACATGCTTATATGTAAAGTCCTTCAAGGAATACATGTACAAGGACTTAGCGGTAGATCAAAACTTGTTAGGTTTGATCTGTGCTTTATGTTTATCATTCTGTAAATGAATGTATAGAAGAAAATATCAAAGTTGTTAGGTTGATCTATTTTGAGATGTAATAGATAGGCTTCAACAGAATCGTAGTCTGTCGAGCCAGCCAAGAGTTTGCAGAAACCAAGGCAGAATCGTAGAGTATTGAGAATCGTAGTCTGTTTGCCTTGGAGGGCCTCTCCCAGAATCGTAGAGTGGTCCAAACGCCTACCGAGCCTAATCAAGAATCGTAGTCTGCTCTCGAAAGCGTAGAGTTTGCAAATCAAGCAAGCAAATATCGTAGTCTACAAGTGCTTAAAAGAAATCGTAGTGTTCTCTTCTACCAGTATGTATCAAGCACGTATGTGACAAGAAACTACGATCATGATCGTACTGCATCATCTGTTTGCATCAAAAGCATCGAGCCTTGTCCATTTATTGAAGAATAAAATACAACAAATGTGGAATAGATTATAGACGTTGAGACTCTAGGGAATCCCAATGACCCAACATTCATCCTTTGTATATAATGAAGAAACTTATTGAAGAAGCTAAGGAAAGTACTACAAGTCAACTGAAAACACCTTTTTAGGTGTTACGTGTGACGCCCCCAAAATAGGTATACATCACTCATTCTGAGTAGCCAAATACATGGTACATAAATTAAATACAAACTTCTTTTATACAATACGACAACAGCGTAGCTTAGAGTTTTTACACGAATATTATCTCATAGACAGTATTCAAACTCAAATGAAGTCCTCATTACATTTATTATCATACTATTTCATAAAATAGTGATGACTACTATAGCCACCATCTCGGACCGTCACTCTGTTTTCCGACTAGTCCCACCTACGTTCTCATTTCCTGAAGAGAACAATGAAAACAAAAGGGTGAGCTCAACTAGCCCAATAAAAAAAATATTATGACTAAGATAATACAGAATAAATTATCGTTGGCCTTCAACAGTGTTAAACTGATAAAATACAATAAACATCAAGTTTAACTGCAGCGGAACAAATAATCCATTATAAGAGTCAAGTAGAGCATGATATCTACTATCTTTTATGATTTAAAAAGTTTTTCATCAACTTTATCGCTGAGACTCAGCTTAATAAATAAATGACATCGTCGAATCATCCATGCACTACGTGCCAAGGATATTCATGTAATCATCAATGGTCATGATCATACCAACAACTGTCCATCAATGCACTACGAGCAAATGTGGACATTTATCACATCATTTGTAACATTACAATCATGATTATACCGAATAATCCCTGGTCATAATCATACCAATCAATAGTACATCTATGCACGTAAGCCACTTATGACTTTTATTACAATATACGTATGAGGATGATGACAATGATATAAGAATTCAATTAAAGGAAAGCAAATGATAAATTTTTAAAGATTTATAATTTAATTTATCCAAAATTCAATAATGTCCAAATTGTCAACATAATATTGCTTTGTGGAGTAAAATTCAAGAATAATATTGTATCAAAAATGATTTGGACAGTAAAGAAATCAATTTTTGTCATGAATAATTCATCGGGTGAATAGTACTTCGGGAATAGTACCCCGTGAATAGTACTTTGTGAATAGTACTAGTGAATAGTATTTTATGAATAGTACCCGTGAGTAGTACTTTGTGAATAGTATCCCGTGAATATTACTTTATGAATAATACCGTATAAATGAATAGTACTCATGGATAGTACTCCGGCATGAAAAGCTTAAAATTTAACAAGAATGTGTAGAAAATATTCTTGTGAAACGATACTAGATGAAGCGCAAATTTTAAGGATATTCTATTAATTTCACGGAGTATAGAAACAATATTTTAACAAAATGAGGGTATAATCAGGAATACGAGACGAAATAATATTATTCACATACTATAGAGTATGGAAGAAAATATTATTCCTTATGAATACTGAAAAAAATAATATCCCTTACCTCAGAAAAATGTTGGATACTGAAATAGTGAGGTATCAGACTTCTCTTCTTCTTTCTCTCTATAGCTTCTCTCTCCATAATTTCTCTTGTGAGTCTTAGTGAATTGGTGAGAATGAAAGAAGAATGAGCTTCTATTCATAGGAAAATATAGTTTCGATAATTGCACGTTTTGGGGCTCGAAATATTATAGTATAATACCTTCGTCTTTTATTTTATTTTTAATGTAGTCCTGCAAGTATTATCAAACTTGTACCACCTCCCTAATAGTACATCATGTGAATCAATAGTACATTCATGTGAATCAATAGTTCTATACATGTGAAAAAAATAGTTACAGTATAGTAAATTCATCTATACCTCCATTTTTAATTTAGTCATGCAAGTATTATCAATCTTGCACCACTTCCCCTAATAGTACATGCATTTGAATCAATAGTACACACATGTAAACAAAATATTTACAAGCATGTGAATTAATAGTAATTAATTGCTCATTTATTCGATTAATTACCCGATTTGTCAATATAACCTCCAGACATCAATTATTATCGAAATAAATGTCGATTTTCACTAACACTAATAGTCCCAACACAATGGAACTATCAAATTCATTTTTAATCAACACGAACTTAATCATCATTAATATTATAACTCACAATATTTAACAACCAGATCATTCCTAGGAAAAAGGGGGCTTTCCGATAAGGATTTCTCCCTATTGGCGTGCAATTAGGTGACCAAACCTCTCCTTGATAGAACTTTCTAGACATCGTCAATATTACAAATAATAATATGAATAACTTTGTCGTCTTAATTATTTATTTAATAATATAAAATATTCTGCAGATGATACTGTGATAATAATTGAATCAATAATATGAGAGATATTATACAGCAATTACTGTAGCAATAATTGAGTATAACTGAGTGACTTCTCACATAAGCATCAATAATCAATACCGTGTGCTACTAAGCAGCCACGCGTATTACTGTTCTTTTACCACCGGGTATTTCAACAGTTTAACGGTAAAACTTTCGTCGTTATTTTATAAAAAGACAATTCTTTCATTTTCTAACTCCGACAATAATTCCGTTTGTGGGGTCCACCAATGATTGTGCCATCGTACGAATATTCCCTGTTAAAATGAATATTCCCCGACCAATCGAATATTTTATAACCACTTGCTTACTTTGCAAAATTTGTAAATATTACCCACAACTATAACATTATATCAAATCCACCCCATAATATTCAAAAAAATATTTCGAGAAAAATTAATCTTTATTCATAAAAGTTGGGGTCTTACAACCTCCCCTTATGAAATTTTTTCCTCGAAATTAGGGTGCGTACCTGGTATGTTGAAGATGTGAGGATACCTTGACTACATTTCAGTATCTAACTCCCAGGTCATTTTCTCAACTTTGTGGTTTCTCCACAAAACTTTGACTTGAGGTATAACCTTGGAACGTAGAATATGATCCTTCTTATCCAAGATTTTAACAGGTACCTCTTCATACGTTAAATCTTCTGCTATTTTGTCTGGTTCTAATTCAATAATGTGGTTCGGGTCTTTCACATATTTACGTAACATAGATATGTGAAAAACGTTATGAACACGAGACATACTTGGCGGTAAGGCGAGTCTATAGGCCACAGTTCCTACTCGATCGAGGATTACAAATGGGCCAATGAATCGAGGATTGAGCTTTCCTCTCTTTCCGAATCTCGTAACTCCTTTCCATGGAGCAACACGTAACAACACATGATCTCCAATATTGAATTCCACGTCCTTTCGATGAAGATCAGCATAACTCTTTTGTAGATCTTGTGAGTTTTTATACGTTGTTGGATCGTTTGAATCTTTTCCGTAGTCATACGTACCAACTCCCGTCCCAACAATGTTGCTTCACCCACCTCATCCCAGCATACTGGAGAACAACACTTTCTTCCATACAATGCCTCAAATGGAGCCATGACAATACTTGTTTGATAACTATTGTTGTAACAAAATTCCACCAATGGCAAGAAATTGTCCCAACTTCCTTTGAAGTCAAGGACACAGAGTCTTAATAAATCTTCAAGAGTTTGAATAGTCCTCTCTGACTGCCCGTGCGTTTGAGAATGATATGCTGAACTAAATCGTAAATATGTGCCCATAGCTTTTTACAAACTAACCCAAAATCGTAAAGTGAATCTTGGGTCGCGATCAGAAACTATGGATAATGGCATACTATGCAATCTTACAATCTCGTTTATGTAGATATGAGCAAGACGTTCACGTGAATAAGTTTCTTGTATCTGCAAGAAATGAGCAGACTTGGTCAATATATCAACAATGACCCAAATCACATCTATGCCTTGAGAAACCTTGGGAAGACCAGTAACGAAATCTATGGTAATGTGCTCCCACTTCCATTCTGGAATTTCAAGTGGTTGCAATGGACCTTTTGGCACTTGATGCTCCGCCTTGACTCGTTGACAAGTTAGACACCTTGAGATAAACCCCGCTATCTCTCTCCTCATATTTCTCCACTAAAATGTATGTCAAAGATCATGATACATTTTGGTACTCCTAGGATGGATTGCAAACGTTGTGTTGTGTGCCTCCATCATGATTTTATACTTCAAGTCAGAATCGTTAAGAACACAAAGTCTGGAGTTGACTCGAAGTATTCCTTCTTCATCGATTCTTACTTCCAGAATAGCACCTTTTTGCACTTTCTTCTTCATACGCATCAGCTCCAGGTCTGTAGCTTGAGTAGCTTTAACTTTATCGATTAAAGTCAGTTCTACTCGTATAGTTGCCATCATCACATGGGTCCCTGGAGTCTTTAACTCTATCTCTATCCTTTGTGAGTCATACAAAATGGGCCTTTGCGTTGACAATATCGCACTCGTACCCGCATATGATTTTCTACTCAATGCGTCAGCTACTACATTCGCTTTTCCAGGATGGTATTGAATGGTATGATTGTAATCTTTCAACAGCTCAAGCCAACGTCGTTGCTGCATATTGATTTCCTTTTGAGTGAAAAAATATTTGAGGTTTTTATGATCCGTATAGATCTCCACCTTCTCTCCATACAGGTAATGCCTCCAAATCTTAAGTGCAAAAACGACAACTACCAACTCTAGATCATGAGTAGGATAATTCCTCTCATATTCTTTGAGTTGTCGTGAGGCATAGGCTATGACTTTCCAATGTTGCATGAGAACACATCCTAACCCTTTGCCTGAAGCATCATTGTAGATGACAAATCCCTCCGAGCCAGATAGTATTGTCAAAACAGGTGCTGAAATGAGTCTCCTCTTGAGTTCTTGAAAACTCTACTCACATTCCTCACTCCAACTGAATTTTGTATCTTTCCGAGTCAGCTGAGTTAATGGAGTATCAATTCGAGAAAACCCTTCTACGAATCTCTAATAATAACCACTAAGCCGAGAAATCTACGTACTTTGGTCACTGACTTAGGTTTCTCCCAGCTTTGAATTGCTTCAATCTTTGTCGGGTCAACAGATATTCCATGATTTGATATCACGTGCCCAAGAAATAATACTTCCTCAAGTCAGAACTCGCATTTTTTTAACTTGGAATATAACTTGTTTTCACGAAGCTTTTGGAGTATTAGCCTCAAGTGTTGCTCATGATCTTCACGGATTTTGGAGTATATGAGGATGCCATCAATAAAGACAACCACAAAATGATCCAAATATTCCTTGAATACTCGGTTCATCATATCCATGAAGGCAGCAGGAGCATTAGTCAATCCAAAAGACATGACTAGGAATTCATAATGCTCGTACCGAGTTCTTAAAGCAGTCTTTGGGATGTCATTAGTTTTAATCTTTAACTGATGATATCCGAAACGAAGATCGATCTTTGAAAACAACTTGGCGCCTTGCAACTGGTAAAAAAGGTCATCAATGCGAGGTAAAGGGTACCTATTTTTCATGGTGACATGATTCAACTCCTGATAGTCAATACAAAGTCGCATACTTCCATTTTTCTGCTATATTTGTTATAATTGCTTGTCATTTGTTAACTTAGTTTATCTTAAAGGGGAACCAACAAGTCATATATTCCGCTGAAATTAATTAACAAATCTGACAAAGTATTTTGAAAAAGAAATTTTAAAAATATCTATTCAACCCCCCTTCTAGATAACTAATATTTATTTAAAGGCATTCATTATCCATGTTTTATTGGTTGAATTAAATAAATGTGATGAACTCAAATTTTGAAGCAATCCTTTTAGAATAATGATGATGATCATGTTAATAAGATTTAAAATCAAGATAGTTCAAAACTAAAATGTTCTATTCATAGGATCACTAATATGGAGTTAGTGGATTCAGATAAATTAGTACATACTATGCTTGATCTGTTGAAGAGGTTGATTGATCTCATAATCATTTGTATGAAGATACTAAAATAAGTATGTTGGTGTTTATAGGAGAATAAGTTCACTGAACTTGATTCGTTTAAAGGAACACCTAATAGAGGTTTACATGTTTATCAATAGGAGTTTCTATAGTGATAGTTGTACACGTGATCCTTGGACTTGAGATTATCATAGTACCTTATGTATTTTGAGTTATACTTTGTCATATTCCTTAAGACTCTTTGGGTATATCAAATGGTATGTTTGGGTATAATAAATTATACATGGAGATAGGTGAATGATCAACAAATAATTTACCACTTCCAGTAAAGGTAGAGAATATCATATGTGATTCGATAGATGACAACTCAGAAATCATAGGTTAAGGTGAATGGAAATTAGAAAGAAGTTTCTAATCGAGTTTTGCATTTTAGAATCGAGATACATATGATCAAATAAATAAAACTTGACAGTAATTTCATATTTTATATTTGATTGGGACATTGTGAGGTAGAAGAATTAAATTGTACAGTAACTATTTACGAAATATGTTATTTGTGATTAAATGTTGATTTCATATTATCTGAAATAGTCATGATATACTGAGAGGTATATCTCATGATGTAGAATTTCATATTATCCGAAATAGTCATCATATACTGAGAGGTATATCTCATGATATAGAATAAATATTATTTATTTATATTTGAATTAAATGAGTTTAATTCATTATAAATAATATTAGAATGGTTTTAATTTATTTATTCTACTACCTGCTTAATATTAAACCTAAAGGGTCACAACATAAAAAGAGAAATATAATTTTAGAAGTAAATGACTTAATAATAATAAGTTAGGTATATTTAATTTGATGGTGAAATAAATTAAATAACTTAATATTTATAATTAATTATTTTAGAAATACTAATTATAAATTAATAAAAGGAGTCTTATTATTATTATTATTAATTATTTAGTTCCTAAATAGTATAGGAATTGAACTAAAACCTTAAATCCTAAGAGGTTTAGGAGGGAGGGTTAGTATATAAATAAGAGGGGTCTTTTTGTGGAAAAGACTAATGCAAGTCTTGCAAGTATTCTCTAAAATCGAAGGAGTCAGGAGAGAGATAATTAGGACTAGCCACCTTGTGACGCTCCCAAATCTGGGTATCTTTAAACGTTGGATATGGTGCATCATGGTACTACCCATTTAACATAATCTTAATGACAGAAATATAATTACTAAGTTATTACAAACCATCTTACTCAAATCCCTAAGTTCTACGACCTTTACATGTTTGAACTTTGTCATATGAATAAATTTTACTTCATTCTAGTTAATAAATCATTTAAAATATAAACTATTACATTAAGCTCGTTACTCAGAAAGTTTCCTTTTCACTTGTCTTTGTTACTCAAACTCTCGCCCCACCAAGCTTAGTTGAAAACATTTAGCATAAAACATAGATGAACTAACAAGCTCAACAAGTATAAATAGTTGAAATAACAAAATCAAGAATCATTTTTTTCATTTTAACAATTGAACAATAGTTATGAAACCATTTCAAATAAATATGATTAATAATAATAAATTCCTTTTTATTTAACATTTTTAAAACTGCATACTGAGCGGTCAAACGACCTTGAACATTTTTCATTTTCATAAAAGGTTTAATAGAAATTTATTTATAAAGCGTCATTTTCTAAGTACACTAGGGGATCATCCTATTGTACTTATGATGTGCACAACCTATTGCTTTTAAACGACTATATGCATTTCCTTTTACACCGCGAAGGCTAGTAAAAATCAGACCAAAAATACCTCCAATAATATGGTTGTTGTGACGCCCCCAAATTCAGGTACTTGAAACTCGAACTTGGTGCTTCACGATACCATTTCTATGAGCGGAATAATACTAATAAGAATAACAATAATATAGATACCAAAGTTAATTTACATAAATCAGAGTCTAAATCCCAGGTACGCGACCTTTAAACATTTCTTACATGATAATAAATAAATATCATTGTCTTAATAGAGTCTAATTATTACATAGGATAGCGTAGAACTTATTCTGCAACCTTTCCTTTTCCTTTGTTCCTCGTAGAGCTTTCTGGTTGATCACACTTAGCTGAAAATATTTAAATTAAGCAAAAATGAGCATTTGATTACCCAATAAGTAATAGCAACAATAAACATTAGCTGAAAGGATTAAATATTTTCTTTGTACGACACTTCTACAACGAATCAACTGTTGTGAAGCAAGCTGAACCAATAATAACAACATATAAAAACTATATCAAAATTTTGAAACTACATACTGACTATAAATGGAGATCAGTCGACGACTATGAACATTGTTTTCTATTTTTGAAAAGGTTAAATAGAAATTCATCTGTAAACCGTCATAACTTACAAGCATGGGGGATGATCAACCCATTATGCCCTGTATTGATCAATACTACATGCAAGAACGATGTTATCGTTCATCTAATCCGCCTTTGGCACACAAAAGTTTCCCATGTACGGGATGTTCATACTTAGTCGTGAATCTGAACCAAAATAATTTAGTTGAATAACAATAAAGTTCTATCTTGTTCAACAATATTTTTAAATTTATGTCTAACCGAATCAAATAGCTTAGAAGACTTTTAAGTCAATGTATACATACTGGAAACCAATAAGTATATATCAACATGTGACTAAATACAATGATTATCCAAGTGAGGACACTTGTCTAACCATATTTAGAAATTAACGAACAGAATAAATATCTGGATTATACAATAATACTGTGTTGATAAACAATGACCGGATAATATAAGAACTTGTATGAATACAAAAGATTGGATACATAATCGATAACAATAGAGTTAATAATATGGCACAATGATAATATGATTCTGAAACTTTCTTACTCATGTCCATTGCATAAAGTAAATGCAAAGGTAGGATACTTGCCTGAGCTGCTGCTTACAATAACGCAACTTAGTTTTATCTTTTATATCACAACCTATCATTAATAAGATCATTCATTCGATTAGAATAACATACTAAAACACATAGTACTGCTATTTGCAGTCAACACATAACCTAATCACATTGTCACATATGTTTAACAGTTATTTGATCATAAACAAATACGTATCTAATCAAATTATCTAAGTCCAGATCAATTTCTGAAACATTTCGGTGTAACGACTGTGACGCCACAAAAATAGGTATACAACACCCATTCTGAGTCGCCAAATACATGATATATAACTTAAATACAAACTTAATAATACAACTGTCGTGTAAAATATGACAAAACATAAACTGAGAGTTTTAATACGAATATTGTCTTCTAGACAGTATTCAAACTCAAATGGAGTCCTCAATACATTTATTATCACACTATTTCACAGAATAGTGAGGATTACTAATGCAACCATCTGGACCGTCAATCCATTCCCTGACGAGGCCCAGCTATATTCTCAATTTTTGAAGAGAACAGTGAAAGAAAGATTGAGCTCAACTAGCCCAGTAAGAAATATTATGACTAAGATAATGCAAAATAAATTATCCTTAGCCTTCAACAGTATAACAACTGATAGAATATAATAGACAACAAGTTTTAGATCAACAACTGCGGCGGAATAAGCAATCCATTAGAAGAGTCAAGTATAGCATGATATCTACTATCTTCTATGATTTAAAAGTTTATTATAAATTTTATCACTGAGACTCAGCTTAATAAATAATACACATCATCGAATCATCCCTGCACTACAGGCCAAGTATATTCATTAGTATCACGAGCACAAATTATCCATGCATTACGGGCCAAGGATATTCATGTATTCATCAAAGGTCATGATCACGCCATAAAATAATTCATCTTTGCACCCTTGGCCGAAGAGAACCCATGGTCATGATCATACCAAAACTGTCCATCAATGCACTACGGGCCAATGGGGACTTTTATCACATCATTTATAACATTACGGTCATGATTATATCGAATAATCGCTGGTCATAATCATGCTAATTGCATCTATGCACTACGGCCACAGATGACTTTCATCATAATATAAGCATGAGGATGATGATAATGATATAAAAATTCAATCAAACGAGATCAAAGATAAATTTTAAAGACTTTAATAATTTAATTTATCCTGAATTCAATAACGTCCAAATTGTCAACATGATACTGTTTTGTGGAGTAAAATTCAAGAATAATATTATATTAAAAATGATTTAGACCGAAAAGAAATCAATTTTTTTCATGAATAGTGCCCCGAGTGAATAGTATCTGAGTGAATAGTACCCCATGAATAGTACTTTGGGAATAATAACCCCGTGAATAGTACTTGGTGGGTAAAATCTAGATACGCACAACACGCAAGTATACATGATCAACAAGTAATAAAGTAAAAGTAGAGTATCGTTCCCACGAGGAATTATTAATACAAATTACCAAATACTAACTCTTAACCAAACCAATTTTATTTAAACAATCAATTTAAGATTATGAATTAAATTATTTAATTAAACTAATTCTAATTACCACTAATTAAAAATCAGATTACGGAGATTTAAGATCACAACTTCACTTATTGCTTCATTTAAGTTAACACACTTCTCATCAATTATTCTCTATCCTGAATTGTTAATCAAGAACACTAAAGCATATAAAACCACCCTCGATGCATAATACCCATACTCACTTAAAATCATAGATGATAGAATTAAGCAAGACACCCTAATTAACTAATCCACTATATCTCTATGTGAATTATAATTAAAAAGGATTTAAAGCACAAGTTATTTATAAGATTACATATGGCGTAAAGGCATATCTCTATCATAAACACGAATCATGAATTCCATCTATGTAGAAATTACAAACACATGCTATCATGATAAGATCTAAATCAATACTTCATCTCTCGAGTTCATATAGATTATCACGGTAATTGTTAGCTAGACAATTAAGCAATTAAGTCCAAATCACAATAGACGATCCTCACAATAGAACATAATAATTGACAGTGAATCATATTAAAATAAACTACACAATAAGATTCATTGTAATCTCAAACAAAGAATTAGTTCATTGAATTAAAACTAAGAATCCACACTTAAATACACATTAAAAGATAAGAATAGAAGAAGATAAGAAGATAGAATTTGTTGTATGTAGATTTGAAGCTCCCTCCTCGCTCCTACTTTGAATCTTCAATGGTCTCCAAGTTGCTTCAATCTCCAAATCTCATAAGAACTAGTGTTTTCTCCCATTCTACTATAATCTAATCTAATGAAATCTTCTCTCTCAATCTAATCTCTCCTAATCCTTGTGATTCTCCTCCTTTTATAAGTCTCTTCTTATGTCTTAAAGTCATCTTGGAAGTCCTTGAGTCAATCGGATCGAAACAATCCTTCCCGGACTCAAATTTGACCAAAACTTGTATTTTTCGAGCATGCCCCCGCCCCGACGGGGGTCTAGGCTTGTAAAGGAACAGCTCCGGTGGGCTAGGGGCCAGTTTTTTAGCATGTATGCTCACCCCAGCGGGGGTTTTGTGAAGGAATATTTTCCACTCTGACGTCCTTTGGGAAATCAGCCATAACGTTTGATCCAGGAAGAGTTACGAGGCCTGCCACCTATCAAATCGAAGATATCGACGAGATTTACAACTTTTTTTCTTTGAGATTTGAGAAATAACGAACAAATGAAGGTCAAAATTGGGATGGAATTTACTACTATACAAATGGCCACCCAAAACAGTGACGTTCGACGTCCGTTGGTACAAAGATCATAACTCTTGCATCCGAACTCCGATTGAAATGATTCAAGATGTTCCGAAAAGCTAAGAAGAAGCTCTAAAATGTAATCCAAGTTCCAAGCCAAGAACATGAAATGAACATGAAAGCCCAAACGATGTCCGTATTGTTTTTCTTTGTGATTTCATACCAATTCTTTGCGATTTCAACTCCCAAGCATATAATCTACAAAATGAACATAAAATGCATGAAAAGTAACTAAGAAACATGAGATTAAGCAAATAATTCAAGTAATAGATACCAGATAAGTAGGTATAAAACCTACTTATCAAATAATACCAAACTTAAACCTTTGCTTGTCCTCAAGAAAAAATACAAAACAATAATGCTATGCAATGCAATTAATCTACATGCCTACGAATCCAACAGTAATGATAGAAACAAGTCTATTCAACCGGCCTTAGTAAACTCAAGTAAACATGATAATACATCATATCAAAACTCATCAGTAATTTCTCAATCAATCATCAAATCTTAAATCGTTATTACTGATATAGTGCGTGTGTGCTCAACATCCATGATAACTGATATAATGCTAAATACAACACATAATAGATCTCTTTAAAAATATAATACAGTGAAATCACAAAATTCACGAACAAGCTAAATCCAACAAAATTCAAACATCCACCAAGTTCAAGAGTCCAATCCGGGATACTTATGTTTTACTTTTCATTACGGGGTTTTTGCTCTTTTCCCGTTTTATTGTTTTTTTAACCATGACTGTGCAATGTCTCATTCCATTAGGCTAACAGTGCTACCCTTTAGCGAGCTTTCGACTAACGACTCCCAGACCATATAAGACCTTAAGGTGCTAGGTGTAAAGACACTCCCTCGGGCGTACTTGCTCAAGTAACAAAGGCCCCGAAACAAAACTAGCCACGATATATTTTTTTCATTTTTTTTCTTTATTTTTTCTTTTTTCTTTTTGAAGCTTATATATCCCAAATATTCCCCCAAACTTAAGTTTTTGTCTAGATTTAGTCATCTAAGCCTTTTCACGTCTTTCATTCATTCAAACTAGTATTATCCTTAAGAAGTCAATTATGTATCAATTTAAACGTAATCAGTTAACAAAGTTGTCTCTAACGTGCTAACCTTGATTCTACCAGTTTCAAACAGGAAAAGATCCAATTTATAACAAAAAAATCACGTCAAAGCTCTAATAATTAGTACTATACTTGTCTACCCAATTCCAATCTCATCATTGGCCAAAATAAACTTAAACTATCTAACAACTGGATTCATGCAAATGAACATAGTAACTAACTAATATTTTTGATTTTTTTTTTCAAACATAAATAAAAATTATTTACAACTACTCTACTATGCAAACTATTATGCACTTAAACTACATGAATGCAAACATATAATAATCCTAAACTAAAAAAACATGACAACTTATGCAAAACTAAAACAACTACATTAAACTTGCAAAACTAAACTAATTAACTCCCCCAAACTTAACAATTACAATGTCCTCATTGTAAAATAAAGCATTAAGTAGAAGATAACTTCCCTGTAATCAGCTAAGCATGAGGTGATGGTGGCGATGGCGACAACGATCATTTTCCTATCCATTGAACCTCCAATACCTGCAATAAAGAGAGACAACATGGATTAGAATAGCACTTGGATTGGCAAGAGAACTTAATAAGCAAATTAATTCCTATGCACTAAATAAACTAGTAAATCATATAAATATAAAAATTACTGGGTTGCCTCCCAGCTAGCGATTGAATTATAGTCTTTCAGCCTGACTTTGTCTGGTCAACGTTATCCAATTTCTCTTCGAAAATTGAGGAACCCTTCATCCATCAGAAATAATGTAGCTTTTGGTAGGTTCCCATTTGTGATAGCCATTGCATTAAAGTCACATAACATGCTCTGATTTTGTATGATCTCAATCAAGAACATCCCACAGCTAGGTGTTTTCTCCATTGTGTATGTGATCACCTTGGGGCATGGAAGGTTGTCACACACAATGGGCTCTTCGTCTATCTTCTCTTTCTCGTCCCCCCATGGATTCAAAATTGTACTTGCTCTTATGTCATCAAGAGCTTTGCCGACGACATGACTACCAAGTGGGCATGCCTTTGCAAATCTGACTGACTCTTTGATATTTGGTGGAGACCCATTTAGATCTTCGTCGACCTCTATTTCATTATCCCCAATTGTCTCCACACTTTTAATATCTTGTGGCTCATCCAGTCGCATATTTGGTTCGGGTTCTCCGTCAATTTCGTCATCCATGTCATAAAGCCAAGTGTTTAGAGGAAGGTTTCTTACGGCTTTGGTCATTTGCTCTTTCTGATCCGTAAGATTTTGAATTGACCTCGCGTGATTACTCAAATTCTCCTCATTTTTTGCTACGAACTTGGACAACAATTCCTCCAACCTTGAATTATCTGTCTCTTGTGACACTAGAGGTGGACATGAAAATTCCGGTGTGTATGATGGATTTAGAGCGTAATGTTGGTCATCATAATTATAGCTCCATGAAAAATCCGGGTGATACCCCCAATCTTGGTGATATTTATGATCAACATAGTTATTGAGGTAATCACAACTATATTGTACCGGTTCAAAACTGACGGTGCATTGATGACTGATGGTTGCCAGCACAATAGTCACACGTAACTGCCATCCTTCGACTCCGTTGGGCTGCGATAACCTCCAACGTCTTCGAATTTGCTTCAATTTGTACTGGCTTTGCGGAAATTGCATTAAGTCCATCAATCTCTGTTTCCCTTGGTTGAGTCATGTTTGTGTATGACCATTGATACGCAAAGTCATCCATAGTACCTTAAAAGAAAGAAAAAATAGGAAGAGAATTAAATAAAAAAGAAAAAAAGAGAGTTTAAATTAAGATTAATTTGATTGAAGCTAATATTGGCAAAAATATATTAACTAATTCCCCGGCAACGGCGCAAAAAACTTGTTGGGTAAAATCTAGTTACACACAACACATAAGTATACGTGGTCAACAAGTAATAAAGTGAAAGTAGAGTATCGTTCCCACGATGAATTATTAATACAAATTACCAAATACTAACTCTTAATCAAACCAATTTTATTTAAACAATCAATTTAAGATTATGAATTAAATTATTTAATTAAACTAATTCTAATTACCACTAATTAAAAATCAGATTACGGAGATTTAAGATCACAACTTCACTTATTACTTCATTTAAGTTAACACACTTCTCATCAATTATTCTCTATCCTGAATTGTTAATCAAGAACACTAAAGCAGATAAAACCACCTCTCGATGCATAACACACATACTCACTTAAATCCACAGATGATAGAATTAAGCAAGACACTCTAATTAACTTATCCACTATATCTCTATGTGAATTACAATTAAAAAGGATTTAAAACACAAGTTCTCTATAAGATTACATATGGCGTAAAGGCATATCTCTATCCTAAACACGAATCATGAATTCCATCTATGCAGAAATCACAAACACATGCTATCATGATAAGATCTAAATCAATACTTCATCTCTTGAGTTCATATAGATTATCACGGTAATTGTTAGCTAGGAAATTAAGCAATTAAGTCCAAATCACAATAGAAAATCCTCACAATAGAACATAATAATTGATAGTGAAGCATATTAAAATAAACTACACAATAAGATCCATTGTAATCTCAAACAAAGAATTAGATCATTGAATTAAAACTAAGAATCCATACTTGAATACAAATTAAAAGATAAGAATAGAAGAAGATAAGAATATAGAATTTGTTGTCTGCAGATTTGAAGCTCCCTCCTCGCTCCTACTTTGAATCTTCAATGGTCTCCAAGTTGCTTCAATTTCCAAATCTCATATGAACTAATGTTTTCTCCCATTCTACTATAATCTAATCTAAAGGAATCCCCTCTCTCTCAATCTAATCTGTCCTAATCCTTGTGATTCTCCTCCTTTTATAAGTCTTTTCATATGTCTTTAAGTCCTCTTGGAAGTCTTTGAGTCAATCAGATCAAAACAATCCTTCCCGGACTCAAATTTGACCAAAATTCGTATTTTATGGGAATACCCCTGCCCTGGCGGGGGTCTAAGTTTGTAAAGGGCCCACCCAGGCGGCTAGGGGGCCTATTTTGTAGCATGTATGCCCACCCCGGCGGGGGTTTTGTGAATGAATATTTTCTACTCTGACGTCCTTTGGGAAATTGGCCATAACTTTTGATCCGGGAAGAGTTACGAGACCTGCCTCCTATCAAATCGAAGATATCGATGAGCTATACAACTTTAATTCTTTGAGATTTGAGAAATAACGAATAGATGAAGGTCGAAATTGGGATGGAAGTGACTGCTATGCAAATGGCCACCCAAAACAGTGACGTTCGACGTCCGTTGGTACAAAGATCATAACTCTTGCATCCGAACTCCGATTGGAATGATTCAAGATATTCTGGAAAGCTAAGAAGAAGCTCTAAAATGTAATCCAAGTTCCAAGCCAAGAACATGAAATTAACATGAAAGCACAAACGATGTCCGAATTGCTTTTCTTTGCGATTTTATACCAATTCTGTGCGATTTCAACTGCCAAGCATATAATCTTCAAAATGAACACAAAATGCATGAAAAGTAACTAAGAAACATGAGATTAAGCAAATAATTCAAGTAATAGATACTAGATAAGTAGGTATAAAACCTAATTATCAGTACTCCGGCATGAAAAAGTTAAAACTTATCAAGAATGCTCAGAATAATATTTCCATGAAAAGATATTGGATGAAGCGCAAATTTCAAGGATATTCTACTAATTTCATGGAGTATAAAAGCCAAAACTTTAACAAAACGAATATAGAATTCAAAATCTGAAACGAAATAATATTACTTACATACTACAGAGTATGACAAAAATATTATTTCTTACAAATACTGAACAAAAATAATATCTCTTACGAATATTAAACTAAAATAATATTCCTTTCGAATATTGAACGAATATAATATTCCTTACGAATATTAAATAAAAATAATATTTCTTACGAATATTGAACGAAATAATATTCATACGAATACAAAAAATAATCTCTCTTCAGAATATGAAATAAATAATATCCCTTACCTTAAAAATAGAGCAATTTCGACTGGTATAGCGGATATATTCTTGAAGAAAACTTTCACTATTTCATACACTCAAAGTTTTCTAAAACTCGAAAGAAATACGCTCAATATTATAGAAGTAGAATTATCTGATTCTGGTGTGATTTTCAATTCTAACTAAGCATCCTATTTATAGGAGAATGGAAATGATACTATTTGGATGCATAGTAGACAAGGTGTCACGGGCGCAATTCGTCTAAAGAATTTTTTCTTCTTCTAAATTTACTATGCAGACACTATGCACACATTATGCATAATAAAATAAAATATATTCTATTTTTCATAAAAAAAACAAAACAAATAAAATATATATTTATATATATTCCTTACATTTCCTTCCTGCAAACACCCATGACATTTCCTTCCAAATTCATTTTTCCATACGTGGGCCCCACACGTGGCCCCCACCTTTATTATATTAAATAATTTTCTACCGATTATTTTGAAAAATTGGTAAATGGGGGTCCATAAAATAAGCAAAATTTACATCAAATACTTCATAAAAATTTTCTCAATATTTTTAACAACATTTATTCATCATTATTATTATTCGCAATATTTAACAACCAGAGCGTTCCCAGGAAAGAAGGGGCTTTCTAATAAGGATTTCTCCCTATTGGCGCGCAATTAGGTGACCAAACCTCTCCTCAACAAAACTTTCTAGACATCGTCAATATTGTAAATAATAATATGAATAACTTTCGTCTCAATTATTGATTTAATAATAATTAAAATATCGACAATAATTGAATCAAATAACGTGAGATACTATGCAGCAATTACTGTAGCAATAATTGAACAAAACTGAGTGACTTCTCACGTAAGCATCAATAATCAATACCTTGTGCTACTATGTAACCACACATATTAATGTACTTTTACTACCGGGTAGTTCAACAGTTTGATGGTAAAACTTCCGTCGTTATTTTTATAAAAAGATATTTCTGTCGTTTTCTCATTTCGATAATAATTCCGTTGTGGGGTCCACTAATGATTGTGTCGTCATACGAATATTCCCTGTTAAAACAAATTTTCCTCGACCAATCGAATATTTTATAACAACTTGCTTACTTTGAAAAATTTGTAAATATTACCCACAACTATAACATTATATCAAATCCACACCATAATATTTTAAAAAAATATTTCGAGAAGATTGAATCTTTATTCATAAAATTTGGGCTCTTACAATCTCCCTTCCATATTAAATTTCGCCCTCGAAATTTACGTACGTACCTGGTATGTTGAAGATGTGAGGATACCTCGTCTCACTCTTGAGGTATAACCTTTGAGCGTAGAATATGCTTCAAAGATTTTAATAGGAATCTCTTCATACGTTAAATCTTCTGCTATTTCATCCGGTTCTAACTCAATAATGTGGTTCGGGTCGTCCACATATTTACGTAACATCAATACATGAAAAAAAAGTTATGAACACGCGACATACTTGGCGGTAAGGCGAGTCTATAGGCCACAGTTCCTACTTGATCGATGATTTCAAATAGACCAATAAAGTTGAGGGTTGCGATTTTCTCTCTTCGTCGATTCTTGATTCTAGAATAACACCCTCTTGAACCTTCTTCTTCACATTCATGAGCTCTGAGTCTGTAGCTTGAGCAGCTTTAACTTCATCATTTAAAGTTGGTTCTAATCGTATATTCGCTATCTTCACGTAAGTTCTTGGAGTTTTTAACTCTATCTCCATCTTTTGTAAGTCGTATGAAATGAGTTTTTGTGTTAACAACGTCGTACTCGTAAACGTATACGATCTTCTATTCAATGTGTCAACTACGACGTTCGTTTTTCTAAGATGGTATTGAATGGTATTATCGTAATCTTTCAACAGCTCGAACCAACGACTTTGGCGCATGTTACGTTCATTTTGGGTGAAAAATATTTGAGGGTTTTTGTATTGGGTTCAAGGTTAATACAAAATTCGATTTCACGCTCTGGGGGTAGGCCAGGAAGTTCTTCAGGGAATATGTCAGGAAATTTATTAACAATAGAAATATCATTCAAATCTTACGTATTTTTGTTTAAATCTGTGACATGGGCTAAGAAAGCTTGACATCCGTTTTTAATAAACGAATAGCTTTATGGCTTGAGATGACAACGATTGATTTTAATTGTTTGGTTGCTTGAATTCGCATAAAAGGTTGATTAAGAATATGAAAGCTAACAACCTTATGAAAATAATCAATTTTTGCATGATGAGTAGTTAACCAATCAATCCTTAGAATTACGTCAAATGCAAGTATTTTTAAGGAAATAAGATCGACATGTAATATAAGGGTGCCATTTTGAGTCAAACAAGATTTATAAACAATGGACATAACGAAGGTTTCTTCCAACAGAGTTTCAACCGATAAGTCAAAGTCTAACTTTTCTGGGGTCAAATTTAAACGTTGAGCGCAAGTAGGAGAAATAAAAGAGTGGGTAGAATCGGTATAAAATAAGGTATAGACTTCAGAATAGTTTATGATTAACTTACCCGTGATAACTTCGTTTGGGTTCCTCGACAAACTCTCTCACTTAAACTACCGGCTTTGACTTGTCTGTGTCATCCTTTGGCGTCACCATCCCAGCTGGACTTGACTTCACTACAAGACAAAATCGTGCTAGGTGTCCTTCTCTTCCGCAATCGAAACACGCTTTGGGTTGCTGTGTACAGTTTGGACGGATGTGTCCCTCCTGTTCGCATTTGAAATATATGACCGGTGGTCGTTCTTCTTCCTTGGAAACGGGTACGGGTGTCGCTGTCTTTCCATCATTATTGAACCTTCTCTTCTTGAAGTTGTTCTCACTTAGTTCACATTTTCTCTTATCCTGGCCATGATTACCACCGAAGTGGTTACCATTTCTAGCAGATTGATTCCCTCCACGTTTGTTGTCACCGCTTCGATGACTGCTACCATTGGTATTATCGATTTGCCGGCTGCTCTCTCTTGGTTGGGTTGTCTCATTATCGCATTCCAATAACTGAGCCCTATTCACAACATCTAAAAACAAGAAAAGTTTGTGAGAAATGAGGTATTGACGTATTTCGGGTTTCAAACCTCACAGAAATATTTGCGTCATTCGCTCCTCATTATCAACCAAATGGGATGTAAACAGGGACAACTCAGCAAACTTAGACTCATACTGCGACACAGTCATATTGTTTTGCACTAGCTTGATGAATTCCACCTCCTTCATGTGACGAATACTTTCAGAAAAGTACTTGTCGTTGAACAATTCTAGGAACTTCTCCTAAGACATCTTGAGTGCATTAGGCTGGGTACGTTTTACAGATTCCCACCAGTAATCTGCCTCTTCACGCAACATAAAGGTGGCGAAGGGAACCTTTTTCTCCTCTGAGCATTTCAAGACATCTAATATCTTGGTGATATGCTTTATCCACATCTCTGCCTTAAGTGGTTCTGGCTTTCCCAAAAAATCCGGTGGTCCCAACTCCTCGAACTGCTTAGCAGTGACCAACCGTGGGTTGCCATTGTTTCCACCTGCATTATGAACATGAGTCTCTCTCGTTTGGTGTTGCATGAACTGCACAAAGCCCCTGAACATCCCATCGTTCATCATTTGGTCGGTGTTGTTGTTCACCTGAGGATTGTTGTCTTCCTGCACATTATCCTGGTTATTGATCGTCGGTGACTCAATGGTCTTATGTGCTTCATTGCTTATCTCAACATTTTCAGATGCTATTCTCAAACACTGTCACAAAATAAGGGTTAATTGACATGCAACATATTATCCCTATATTATGACTTACCAATTAAATAACAAATAAACTTAGGTAGGTCATACTAGCAAAGGAATTACCCGTCTCTCCCCCTAGTTTTAGTCTCACATCTTAGCCAGGGTTCATATCCCAAAGCTTTGATACCAACTGTGACGCCCCTAAAATAGGTATACAAAACCCATTCTGAGTCGCCAAATACATGGTACATAACTTAAATACAAACTTAATAATACAACTGTCATGGAAAATACGACAAAACATAAACTGAGAGTTTTAATACGAATATTGTCTTCTAGACAGTATTCAAACTCAAATGGAGTCCTCAATACATTTATTATCACACTATTTCACAAAATAGTGAGGACTACTAATGCAACCATCTAGACCGTGAATCCATTCCTTGACTAGTCCCAGCTATATTCTCAATTCCTGAAGAGAACATTGAAAGAAAGGGTGAGCTCAACTAGCCGAGTAAAAAATATTATGACTAAGATGATGCAGAATAAATTATCCTTAGCCTTCAACAGTATAACAACTGATATAATATAATAGACAACAAGTTTTAGATCAACAACTGCAGCAGAATAAGCAATCCATTAGAAGAGTCAAGTAGAGCATAATATCTACTATCTTCTATGATTTAAAAGTTTATCATAAATTTTATTGCTGAGACTCAGCTTAATAAATAATCCACATAATTGAATCATCCCTACACTACAAGCCAATGATATTCATTAGTATCACGACCACGAATTATCCATGCACTACGGGTCAAGGATATTCATGTATTCATCAACGTTCATGATCACGCCATAAAATAATTCATCTTTGCACCCTTGGCTGAAGAGAACCCATGGTCATGATTGTGACGCCCCCAAAATAGGTCTAATCCAACCAAATTATTCTGAGTCGCCAAAAACATGGTACAGAAAACAACTACAACTTTATTAATACAATATAAAAACTGTGAGTTTAAATACAAATATTGTCATCTAGACAATATCCATACTCAAATAAGTCCTCATTACAATTATTGATACACAATTTACAAAATAGTGAGGACTACTAAAAAAACTGTCTTGAACCATTACTCCACACCCCGACTAGTTCCCGTTATATTCTCGTCTCTTGAGAAGAAAAATGGAACAAAAAGGAAAATGGTGAGCTCAACTAGCCCAGTAAAGAATATTATGACTAAGATAATGTACAACAAATTATCTTTAGTCTTCAACAGGGAAAAATCTGACAGAATACAATAGACAACAAGTTTTAGATCAACAACTGCAGCGAAAACAATAATTCATTAGAAGAGTTAAGTAGAGAATGAAATCTACTATCATCTACAATTTTAAAAGACCATCATCGATATTTTATCCCTGTAACATCAATCAATATACATCTTGAATCAAATAGTCATCTTTACACTACAGGCCAAAGATATTCATCATTCGGTCATGTTCATCTCAACACCTGTTCATCTTTGTACTACGGGCCAAAGATATTCATCAAGAAATCATTCATCTTTGCACTACAAGCCAAAGATATTCAGTTATATCATCATTTAGGACTGAAGATGATGAAACATATATTTTAAAGAAAATGAATCCAATGAGACAAAAGAACAAATAGTAAGGATTCGTACTTCGGTTTATCCATGTTCAAAAATACTCCATAATAAACTATTGTGGAGCAGAATTCAAAAATAAAGATCAAAACATAGATCCAATCAAAGATAGAAACCATAACAGATAATCTTGGACACAGAAAAGAAAATTTAATTTTTCTGTGCCATCGTACTAATATTCCCTGACAGGAAGAATATTTCACGACCAAACGAATATTCCCCGACAACAATGAGTATTTTATAACCACTTGCTTATTTAAAATATTTACATATATTACCTTTAACTTTAAAATTTTATCAATTTAATCATTTACTGAATAGTAATTATAAGAAAATTGAATACTTTTATTTCATAAAATTCGGGGTCTTACAATGATCATACCAAAACTGTCCATCAATGCACTACGAGCCAATGAGGACTTTTTGTTAGGTTTGTAATATTCATGAACGCAATCAAATTGCAAAAATATGCCGAAACGTGGAAAATTAGAGTTTTAAAAATTTACAAACCATAAACCCGGATCACCCTTTATGCGCAATTATTAATTTAACGAAAAGATTAAGAACAAGAATCATACCCTTGAAGATCCAAGCTTCCTCAGGTACAAGTTCACCTCCAATCCTTTTCGCGTTCATCTTGAATCCACCGGGTTTGGTTCCTTCCTTTGATCAACGTTAGCCACCCAAGTGTTTGGCCTCCAGAGGTGATCCACCAAGGAAGAATAAGAATTCAAGAAAATGGGTATTTGGCTCAAACCCTAGTTTCTATCTCTATAGAAAAAGGGGCGTACTCTCCAACAATTGGAATTACGTATGTTATTAAAGTCAATAACCCCTTTCACCCATAATAAGACTTCTCTTATTTATAGATGTAGGCAACCCTCCTCAACAATTAAGGAATTGGGTTTTATTTAATTAATTAAATTCTTTTAATTAATTAAGCTCCCTAATCTTATTAGGGATAATTAATTAAACTCTTTTAATTAATTTGCCTCCTAATCCTATTAGGATATTTGAGAGTACTTTTATTAATTAATTCCCAAACTCCTTTAGGAATTAAATAATAATAATAGTAATAATAATAATAAGACTCCTCTTATTAATTTATATTTAATATTTCTAAAATATTAAATAATAAATATTAAGCTATTTAATTTATTCTATCACCATAGATTAAATTAAATATACTTAACTTATTATTATGATTATGCCATTAACTTCTTAAATAATTATTCTTCCTTTTATGGTGTGACCCTTTAGGTTCTCCATATTAAACCGGTTGTGAATAAATCAATTAGAACAATTCTAATCTTATTTAAATAAATAAATTAAACTAATAATTTATTTAAATAAATAATATTTATTCTACAATAGGGATAAGCCTCCCTAGCGATCAACGACTTTCCAGATAATATAGATTTCAACATTAATCATAAAAGAACCTTTGAGTAAATAGTTACCGTACAATTCAATCCTTCCACCATACAATGTCCCAATTAAATATAAGACATGGAATTTCTGTCAAGTCTTATTTTATTTAATTATATGTATTTCGACTCTTAAATGCACAACTCCAAATAATGCAAATTAGAAACACCTTTCTAATTTCATTCTGCCTTGGCCAAGGACTACTGAGTTGTCATTTATCGAATCACATAGGACATTTCTCTTCTTTTACTAGAAGTGGTAGATTCTTTATTGATCATACATTATCTCCATGTACAACTTATTATACCCAAGCATACCCTTTGATATACCCTAAGGGTCTTAAGGAATAAGTCAAAGTATAACTCATCATACACAAGATACTATGATGATCTAAAGTCCAAGGATCACTTGTACTACTATCACTACAGGAATTCCTATTGACATGTAAGTAAAACTCCATTAGGTATTCCTTAGCGAGTCACGTTCAGTGAACTTATTCTCTAATAAGCACCTACATACTTGCTTTAGTGTCTCCACACAAATGATCATGAGATCAATCATCCTCATCCAATGAGCAAGCAATATATGTACCAATCTATCCGGATTCACTAATCTCCAATTTAGTAATCCAACGATTGGGAACTATTTTAGTTTTAAGCTTTCTAAGAATTTAGATCTCATTATAATGATCATCATCATTATTCTAAAAGCATTGCTTAAAACTATGGGTTTATCACATATTATAAAACAGCATCATGTAGATAATTAAAAGCCTTTAATAAATAATACTTTTTATTAATAAATGAATAAGATTGTTACAAGGTATATGCTTTATTATCAAACATGATTGGCTTGTGTGCATACTACTTTCAATCTCCCACTTGTACTAAAGCCAATCGTCATGGTATCTCATACTCTTCTTCTCTAAGTGACGATTATCCTGCTGTTGGATAAGCTTTAGTTAATGGATATGTAATATTGTTCTTGAGAGTTCACTATCTCTATAGTGATTTCCCATCTTTCAATGATTCTTATAATCAAATGAAAGTGCCACAACACATGTTTAGATCCAAGATGAGACTTAGGAACTATTCCTAGTTCTGTAATGAACTTATCATCTAAACAATCAACTTGTAGCTTCATTTAAAGCTATATACTTTGTCTTTATCACTAAACCAGCAACTCTTTGCTGTTTGGAACCTTTCTAATTCACTGCACCACCGTTCAAGGTAACACTTTACCTTAAAGTGGATTTTCTGTTGTCTTGGTCTGTCTGAAAAAACTTGAGTCTATTAAGCCCTCTAGTTTTAACTTAGACCCGCCATGAATTATATCACATCCTTAGTGTTGGTTAAGTACTTTAAGATGTTTTTCACTGTCTCACAGTGAACTTCTCCAGAATATGACAGATCAACATTAGGTCGCGTATATTTCATTGCATACATGATTGTCACTCATGCGATCTCTCTTTTAGGAATCTATGGGGACTATTAAGAGAGATACACTCCATGGCTCATCAACATGAGACATCCCATGGAGTTTGCCATGCTAAACGACTTTAGCATCAAATGAATATACGTTCCTTGGGTTAAGCCGAGCATTCTTTTAAATCTATCTATATAGATTTTCATCCCCAATTAAGATACTCTTCCCAAATCATTCATGGAGGAATGTTTAGACAACTTTATCTTTACTGATTATAGCATTAGTATGTCATTCCTTATCCGTAATATATCAACATATAATACTAGAAATTTCATGACGCTCCCACTGACCCTTTTGTACACACTAGGTTCATTCTTATTTTTGATAAAACCAAACTCTTTTGATTATCATATCAAAATGAATGTTCCATTTTTGAGAAGATTGCTTCAATCCATTTCTCTGAGTGTCTACAACTCTTACCTCATCGTATGTAACTGGATCATCATCTTCTATGATACGTACCTCATCATCATCATCCATGATGAATCCATACCTCCCAGGTATCTTCGGTAATATTCCAGATTTACGATTCGGTTGTGGTACAATAGGTCTATCTATAGGTTCCTCTTATTTGACTTGTAGTTTTTGTGGTTCTTGAACTTTTCAAGATGTATTATCCTCCCACTAGCCCTTTCAATGATAAACACCTTTATCTTAGAAGGCAGCGTGTTTCGCAACAAACACCTTTTGCTAAGTAGAATTATAGAACATATAACCTAAACTTACTTTATGATGTCCCACAAATATGTACATGTCAAATTTTGTCCCAAACTTATCCTTTGAAACCGTTTCACATAAGTTGGACAACCCCTTATCTTAACATACTTAAGATTAGGAATCCTCCCTGTCCATAACTTTTATGGAGTCTTGGGGCCGGATTTTGAGGTTACCTTTTCCGTAGATATGCAGCCATTTCTAGGACATTATCGTAGAAGGATACTGAAATGTCGGTAAAATCATTATGGACCGCACCATGTCCAACAAGGTACGATTTTTCCTTTCAGATACATCAATCAATTATTACGTATCAGGAGGCGTCCATTATGAAAAAACCATTTGAGATGATCTAGAAACTTATTGCACAAGTATTTATTCCTTGATCTAATCAAAGAATCTTAATACTTTGTCAATTTGTTTCATTTCTGAATTCTTTGAACCTTTCAAATAATTCACACTTGTATTTCAACAAATACATACATTCAACTCTTTGAATGATCATCTCTCCTTTTCTTATATTAGTTTGTTCAATTTGCAAAAAATATATTTTTCACGTAAGTCAAGTATACAAAATCTATTAAGTAATATTTCAGTTCTATACAAAACATTATTATTATAAATAGAACAACAATTGTTCTTAAATATAATACCAAAGATTTCATTGTCCAACAATAAAATAGAAATAATATTTTTAACAAGAACTGGAATACAATAACAGCTTATTGACTTAATAGATTTGCCCGTAGGCATTGCTAAACTATAAGTTCCTACGGCTAATGCAGCAACCTTTGCTTCATTTACCACACATAGGTTTACTTATATTTGTTTAGCTTTCTACTTCTACTTGGTCCCTTCATAAATCTATATTTATGATAACCAAAGTCGGTATCCAATACCCAAGTAGAACCTTGACTTAAAGAAAAATTTATTTTAAATCATGAACAAAATTGTATTTGTAACCGAAACTTCACTAAGCTTCTTTGGTTAGCCTCTGTAAGATGCTTCTTGCAGTTTCCTTCCAGTGTCCAGGTTTATTGCAGTGGAAGCAAACTCCTTTGCTATCCGTATCAGTTTTGTTCTTATTAACCTTTGTTTATGCCTTTATATTTACCTTCTTAGAATCGTTCTTCTTTTCAGAAGATCCTTTGGCCCCTACCAGTAAGACATAGTCTTTCTTGGTTGGAAAGTGACTCTCAACATTTTTCAACATGTTAAGCAAATCAGCGAAGCTGATATCTAGCTTGTTCATATGAAAAATTCACAACAATTGTGAAAGGAGTCCGGAAGTGAGTGCAAGATCAAATCTTGATTCAACTCTCCATCCATGACAAAACCCATTGTCCTAATTGTTCAATCAAATTGACCATTTTAGGACATATGTCTGTACTGTAGTGTCATTGGTCATTCTAGATCGGAAGAGCTCCTTAGATATCTGATATCTATCAGTCCTACTTTCCTCACCATCAACTACTTGATGTGCAGGAATATAATAGGAGCATCCATAGTTTCATGCTGACGCTGAAGCTCGTTACTCATGGATGCCAGCATGATGCATTGAGCCAACTATGCATCATCTAGTCACTTTCTAAAAGTAGCAATATCTTCCTCAGAGGCATTATCTGCAACCATTGCAGGGATATGCGTATTAAGGACATAAGATAGCTTTTCAGCCGTGAGAACTATTCTCAATTTCCTTAACCAATCCGTTTAATTCGGTCCGGTTAATTTAGCATCTAATATGCTACGCAGTGATAGTAATTTAGACATTGTAAAATTCTGTAAATAAATTTGTAATTAACAACATTTTAACATACATTCTTTTATTA
The DNA here is from genome assembly GCA_020205505.1 of Panax japonicus. Lineage (NCBI taxonomy): Eukaryota > Viridiplantae > Streptophyta > Magnoliopsida > Apiales > Araliaceae > Panax > Panax japonicus. Next base: position 16,785,653 of record CM035111.1, read on the forward strand.
ATTACCAAAATAAATTAGGTCTTGTTTTAAATTGGTATCTCCCACTATTTTCTTCAAACTATATTACCCTCAATATATATAGTTCGGCAATATCTAATTAAAGATATGCTAGTGAGAATAAGGATCCCATTTCAAATGTATATAGCCTTGTGTGTGCACAACAAACTATATATAAATAAATAGCTAGACAACTCTTGTCAATTACATCAACTATGTAACTCCTTGTATTTTGCCTCTTAAATCATAATGGTCAAGTGTGTGCACATCCGAACTAAAATGATTTAAGTTAAGTCAAACCCAGGATTTCCATATAAGTGAAGAGAAAACTACAGCCCTTGTGTGTGCACAACAAAGCAGTAATGTTCAATTCCTTATAAACATCATATGTAATAAAAACAATTTCTTAAATATTTAATACTCGCCTTGTGTGTGCACAACAAACTCATATTAAATATTCAATACTCTATTGTTTCTATCATGCTAGAAGGCGACGTTCGATATTCCAAATATCTTTGAACGTTACAACTTAATATAAAATATTTGAGGGGTTTGTTATTAAAATGTCTCATCTTGTTTAGCGCGCATGCACATATATATATAAAATACACGTCATATTAATTAACATGCGAAGCATGTTTGCATAATATATAATATATATATATAGTATAAGCATACACATATAGAATACTATATTCTACCCGGATTGATTATGGATTTTTATTCTAGTTTGGTTCACTAGAGCCACCAAGTGAACCAAAAGGTCAAACCCTAGGGGTGCAAGAATTAATATTTAAATTTAACTATTACATTTAAACCCGGGCTCTATTACAAACAGGTCTTCAAGCGCTACTTGCTCCTTGATCTCCAATTCTTCAAAATTAATTCTAACTATTCCTATTACAAAACTATTTAAAATAAATAGAAACCAGCTTGATCAGCAGTCAAGAGGAAGTACATAGGAGGGAGATATAATTTATATTAAGAAAAATTAGAGAATACGAGGTACGCAGACCCCATTTAATAAAACTCATACATTCATGCATCCAACTAAAATAAAATCCAATCACATTGGTCAATAGTCCATAATCAATCCCATTTATTATCATACACATCACCATATGCATCAATAAATAACATTCATCTCATGAATAATAAACATTTAATATATATATTGATATCATTTAATGGGCAAATTTAGTTAGTATAAAATCTATTTTTGAATCAAAATAAACTCCTTTATTTTAATCCAAATTTAAATCAAAATAAAACTATTTTATTTTAATATATCCAATTTTGAATAAAATAAACTATTTTATTTTAATCAAAATCTTTAATCAAAATAAACTCCTTTATTTTAATTAATTATGGAATCCAATTCCATGTAAAAAATAAAAACTCCTTTATTAAAGGAAACACAGATTCTCTTTCCTATTCACAAATAAACTCCTTTATTTTGAATAATATAAAATCTTATTCCATATTTAAATAAACTCCTTTATTTAAGGAAAGATGGATTCACTTTTCCTATTCATAAATAAACTACTTTATTTTGAATAATATGAAATCTTATTTCATATCTAAATAAACTCCTTTATTTAAGGAAATATGGAATCCAATTTCAACTCCAATTAGTTATCATGGAATCCGATTCTAACTCTAATTAGTTAGCATGAAATTCAAATTTTAAAATTAAAATAAACCTTTTATTTTCATAATAAAATAATTAAAATATATATATTATTATATATATATATATATATTTATTACCGTGATTACCATGATTACTATCACCACGTAGGAATCTCATGTTAACAGTTAACTATCACTAACCAAAGCTAGCATAATCTGTTAACCATTAACATATGCATCTAAATACATATTGAAAGGATTTCAACGTCAATATAATATAATCATGTTAATTTATTTTTATTTTTATTTTTATTTATTTTAATGGGCGAATAGTAAACAGGATCATGGAATCTAGATCATTAATCCAAAAATGGCGTGAATCATCCCTTTATACATCCTGATCCTATTAACCAACAAATATCACCTTCACACTTTTTATATATATGTTAACTACCATGCGTAAATCCACGCATATGGCAGAAGGAGGAATTATTTTTATTTTAATTTATCGAAATTAGAAAACTGATTCCTCCCTTACAATGTAAATCATACTGAATCAGCATGGCCATCATATATATAAATCACGGACACAACGCAAAACAAATTTCGCTGAATCGAAGGCTTTTCTTAAAAAAATTTATACAATAAATTATGTCCAATTAAATTGTTCTAAACAAATATCAATATACATATCAAATTAAACAATTAATAATTCGCATAAAGGTTTGGCTCTGATGCCACTGTTAGGTTTGTAATATTCATGAACGCAATCAAATTGCAAAAATATGCGGAAACGTGGAAAATTAGAGTTTTAAAAATTTATAAACCATAAACCCGGATCACCCTTTATGCGCAATTATTAATTTAACGAAAAGATTAAGAACAAGAATCATACCCTTGAAGATCCAAGCTTCCTTAGGTACAAGTTCACCTCCAATCCTTTTCGCGTTCATCTTGAATCCACCGTGTTTGGTTCCTTCCTTTGATCAACGTTAGCCACCCAAGTGTTTGGCCTCCAGAGGTGATCCACCAAGGAAGAATAAGAATTCAAGAAGATGGGTATTTGGCTCAAATCCTAGTTTTCTATCTCTATAGAAAAAGGGGCGTACTCTCCAACAATTGGAATTACGTATGTTATTAAAGTCAATAACCCCTTTCACCCATAATAAGACTTCTCTTATTTATAGATGTAGGCAACCCTCCTCAACAATTAAGGAATTGGGTTTTATTTAATTAATTAAATTCTTTTAATTAATTAAGCTCCCTAATCTTATTAGGGATAATTAATTAAACTCTTTTAATTAATTTGCCTCCTAATCCTATTAGGATATTTGAGAGTACTTTTATTAATTAATTCTCAAACTCCTTTAGGAATTAAATAATAATAATAGTAATAATAATAAGACTCCTCTTATTAATTTATATTTAATATTTCTAAAATATTAAATAATAAATATTACGCTATTTAATTTATTCTATCACCATAGATTAAATTAAATATACTTAACTTATTATTACGATTATGCCATTAACTTCTTAAATAATTATTCTTCCTTTTATGGTGTGACCCTTTAGGTTCTCCATATTAAACCGGTTGTGAATAAATCAATTAGAACAATTCTAATCTTATTTAAATAAATAAATTAAACTAATAATTTATTTAAATAAATAATATTTATTCTACAATAGGGATAAGCCTCCCTAGCGATCAACGACTTTCCAGATAATATAGATTTCAACATTAATCATAAAAGAACCTTTGAGTAAATAGTTACCGTACAATTCAATCCTTCCACCATACAATGTCCCAATTAAATATAAGACATGGAATTTCTGTCAAGTCTTATTTTATTTAATTATATGTATTTCGACTCTTAAATGCACAACTCCAAATAATGCAAATTAGAAACACCTTTCTAATTTCATTCTGCCTTGGCCAAGGACTACTGAGTTGTCATTTATCGAATCACATAGGACATTTCTCTTCTTTTACTAGAAGTGGTAGATTCTTTATTGATCATACATTATCTCCATGTACAACTTATTATACCCAAGCATAACCTTTGATATACCCTAAGGGTCTTAAGGAATAAGTCAAAGTATAACTCATCATACACAAGATACTATGATGATCTCAAGTCCAAGGATCACTTGTACTACTATCACTACAGGAATTCCTATTGACATGCAAGTAAAACTCCATTAGGTATTCCTTAGCGAGTCACGTTCAGTGAACTTATTCTCTAATAAGCACCTACATACTTGCTTTAGTGTCTCCACACAAATGATCATGAGATCAATCATCCTCATCCAATGAGCAAGCAACATATGTACCAATCTATCCGGATTCACTAATCCCCAATTTAGTAATCCAACGATTGGGAACTATTTTAGTTTTAAGCTTTCTAAGAATTTAGATCTCATTATAATGATCATCATCATTATTCTAAAAGCATTGCTTAAAACAATGGGTTTATCACATATTATAAAACAGCATCATGTAGATAATTAAAAGCCTTTAATAAATAATACTTTTTACTAATAAATGAATAAGATTGTTACAAGGTATATGCTTTATCATCAAACATGATTGGCTTGTGTGCATACTACTTTCACTTTTACCACATCATTTATAACATTACAGTCATATTTATACCGAATAATCCCTGGATTATAATTGTAACACCCCTTCCTGAAAAGGAAAGGGAGGTTACGTGCAAAGCACAACAAACCTCAAAATAAGTAAACAGAACACTAATAACTTCAAAATATATAATAATGATATCCATCAATGAAGTACTAATTATAATTTTTCAACTAGAGTCAAAATAATCAAAACTGAAAATTTGAAACAACCTAGATGGCCAAAGGCAACTCTTTCATCACACTAGCCCTGAATCACCCCTGTAAACTTGTCGAAAGAAAAACACAGCATCAGCTAATTGCCTAGTACGGATACAGATATACAAAAGATATACAACTGATATACGAAAATAACTGAGACAAACTACTGAACAAAGCCTCAAGTGTAAATACTGACAAAAATATAATCTCCAAAGATTTGAATGGAATATATCTGAATCAACAGAAGAGTAAAGAAATAACGAACTGAAGTAACTAACTCAATGAATGAAACTGAACAGAAACAACCAAAACCAATATAATGAGATAATAGGATGAATCAAATGGTTGGGTGTTATTTCATACCGAATGAGCTCAAAAATACACATTGCCACACATGCAAGTCAAACTAATGTCACACATGCAAATCAAATGATGCCACATAGGCAGCCAAAATAATGGCACATATGCAAATCACACATTGGACCGCGAATCCAAATGTATGCAAATCGGATAGGTGTGTTTGGAACAACATCACAAATCCGCAGAACAGAAAACTAGGGTTAACCTATACACCTCCCACAAAAAAAATACCAAATGACCCACTTCCTCCGGAGCCCAAAACGGAGACGCCGTGGACTAATCACACCGCCACGGAAAGTGTCATGTCTCTCGTGTCAAGATGACATGCCTGTGGTACCCCTACAGGTGGTTATAGCTCAGGTATACCCTAGGTATATTCTAACAAAAATACCATGTCACAACACATTCGACATAATACTAACAAAAGGGTTCTATATGAACATGTTGAACCAAATCAAATTATAGTCACAAAGTTTCAAAAAGAAGGTATCAACATGTACCGCTCTAAAATTATCAAAAATAAATACTACTAAACATGATAACCTAATTCAAAGAGTACAAATACGAGTCATATGTATATATCAACTTCAAAATGAAATTAATATATTTATTTCACAGGAAACAATTATGTGAAATCATAACAGAATTCAAAATAATGAAACAAACGAACAAATCAAATTTAACAAGAGTATCCCTGAAAGAGTACGGAATCCGTACCTAATACTTCTAAACCATTTATAGCACACTCCACAAAATGTTACCCTCAAATGTCAACGATATCAAATACGAAATATTATTCACCACCTAAACATATTCACCCCAAATTAAATATAATCCAACTCATAAACTCCAAAATAATTCGCAATTCATTCAAGGTACATTTAATCATCGCCTTAAATCAATTATTAATACTCCAAAATTTATATACTAAGTATAACTCTTTAAATTCTTTCCGTTCAATTTAAATAATTTAATAAGATTTTATTACAGTCCAATCATTAATAACATAATACTATTAAATTTATTATTAAAACTTTTATAACTATGTCGACAAAATTAATTAATTCAAATTAATATACATAACTCCAATTGATTTACAACTCCGATTATAAATTTCATGACCAAATGATTATAAAAGAAATATATATATATATATATATATATATATAACGTAAAAACACATGCCGCAGTACTGCTGCAGGCCACCAACATGTAACATATATAAATAGGATATATATGTATATAAATATAATCATTATATAATAATAACATCTATAACAAGCCTGCAGACAAAGAGATTTTTTTATAAATCGTACTATATATATATATATATATATATATATATATATATATATATATATATATATATATATATGCCATCATTGAAGCTAGAAAGCACTTTTTAATCACTATGACACTTCACTTTTTAATCATTATATTTACAAACACATGAACAAAGAATTACCAATTGGTTAATTGCTCTTTTTTTTTCTTTTCTCCGATCCACTGCCGACTTTGATATTGCTTCTCTTTTCCCCAATTCGTATAAAGAGTATGCGAGTTAGATTAGGTTTTACTTATTTATTATTATTTTGTTTTACTAACTCTCTTAATTTTAATATAATTTAAAAATTACACAAGTATAAATTTGACCCACTAAATTTTAAAGCCCAATTTTACCAATTAATTTACCCAACACTTAAAATACATTAACCCACAAAAACTAAATTACTATTTGACCCAAAGGAAAGTCCAATTAAATTATTTTTAAAACAAAATCTTTTTTTTATTATTTAATATTTTTTTTCGGGTATTACATCACCCACCCCTTAAAAAGGATTCTGTCCCCGAAATCAAAAGAATGAATGTACCTAATTATCAAAAGATGTGGATACTCCGCTCAAATAGACTCCTCATCTCCCAAGTAGCTTCCCGCTCCAAATGATTTTAGGACAAGACTTAACAAAAGGAATTATCTTCCTTAATTTTAATTTAATCAGTTATTTAATTATTTACTAAAAAGATTTAATTTTCCAAACAAAACACGAAAAAAAAGAGGGAAACAAAATCATTGACCTTTTCCCATTTAAATACAATTATATAAGACAAAATCAATTATTATTTAATAAAAAAAATGAGTTATTACATTTTCACCCCTTAAAAATAATTTCGTCCTCGGAATTCAAATAACTTACAAAGAAAAATATTTTTATTTAAATTGCATAATTATTCATAAATTTTAGTTAAGACGTAGTGCCGCCATTTGTAACGATCAACGCGGATAAGTCATCGGTCCACGTAATTATCAATGTACTTGTAAAAGATTCGTTAGCTACCGTGTCAAGCCTTGATAAGGTTCTTCGCGTTGCATCAAATTAGATCACATGATCTACCGTTGGTGCGAGCCGTCGCTAATACCTTTGAGTTTAATTCTTGTAAACGTACCCTTCGGAACATAATTCGAAATCATAAAAAAAAATTCTTCATCTAAATACGATTCGAATACCCAAAATATTTAAAATTATTTTTAATTCGTAAAACGTTTATGTTTCACACATGACAAAGATCTAACAAATTATTTTTATTAAATTTTACATAAATTCACGCAAAGCTCTAAGGGCATCAAATAATCAAAAAAAACTTAAATTATATCACCAACTCTCACTAAGTCCTCAAGAATTTCAAAATATCATAACCTCAAATCAAATTAGTTCTCAAATATTATTACACCAAATATATACTACCAAGATCTCCTTATCACCATATCAAACTCCAAGTCACATATTTTACCATCTGTATAAGCAAACTACAATTATTCAATATCTCTCAAAATCAATTGAATTTCATCACTTACTATCTAATCATTCAATGAATCAATCATTCTCTTAATGCAAATATTAACCTAACAAATTTCTAGATCTCCTCATACTATCACTCAAAATTTCATATAAGATAACTCCAATATTCTACTAGAAAATAACCACAAAATTGATCATTAACTCTAATTGATTAATCTAATTACCTTGAATATCAACCACTCAAATTACAAGAAATCCTCTATACTTAATAATTTTCACTTTATCATTATATGCCATCAATACTCAAACCTCAAATTATCCACAAGCTTATCATAAATCAAAACCTAACTCAAATCAAATCCTCAATTGAACGATCATAATGATTGTCACAAAAAAAATAACTCTAACAAATAATTCTCCAAAATCAAATACTCGTCGATACAAATAATCACATCATAATCGTATAATCATTTCTTAACTGAATAAAATATGACATTATTCTCCTTAATGATCCAATCACAATCCTTAACTAATATTATTGCTCCAACGCATAACAATAATAATCTTAACAAATTATCTCGCCTTTCTCAAATCAACTACAATTCAACGAGCTAAAAACACTTGGTCAAAATCAAGACCAACCAAACAGAGAACAAAATTGAATCAAACTCCCATGTCTATCCAATGATTTACCCACAACTCACAGGTCAAACCTAAATAGATTTTCTACAAGAAAGAACCTAAGCTTTGATACCATCTCTGTAACACCCCTTTCCTGAAAATGAAAGGGAGGTTACGTGCAAAGCATAACAAACCTCAAAATAAGTAAATAGAGCACTAATAACTTAAAAATATATAATAAAGATATCCATCAATGAAGTACTAATTATAATTTTTCAACTAGAGTCAAAATAATCAAAACTTAAAATTCGAAACAACCTAGATGGTCAAAGGCAACTCTCTCATCACACTAGCCCTGAATCACCCCTGCAAACCTGCCGGAAGAAAAACACAGCATGAGTCAATTGTCCAGTACGGAAACAGATATATAAAAGATATACAACCGATATACAAAAATAAGTGAGACAAACTACTGAACAAAGCCTCAAGTGTAAATACTGACAAAAATATAATCTCCAAAGATTTGAATGGAATATATCTGAATCAACAGAAGAGTAAAGAAATAACGAACTGAAGTAACTAACTCAATGAATTAAACTGAACAGAAACAACCAAAACCAATACAATTAGATAATAGGCTGAATCAAATGGTTGGGGGTTATTTCATACCGAATGAGCTCAGAAATACACATTGCCACACATGCAAGTCAAACTAATGCCACACAAGCAAATCAAATGATGCCACATAGGTAACCAAAATAATGTCACACAGGCAAATCACACATTGGACCGCGAATCCAAATATATGAAAATCGGATAGGTGTGTTTGGCACAACATCATAAATCCGCAGAACAGAAAACTAGGGTTAACCCATACGCCTCCCACAACAAAACACCAAATGACCCATTTCCTCCGGAGCCTAAAACGGAGACGCCGTGGACTAATCACACCTCCACGAAAAGTGTCATGTCTCTCGTACCAAGACGACATGCTTGTGGTACCCCCACAAGTGGTTATACCTTAAGTATACCCTAGGTATATTCTAACAAAAATACCATGTCACAACACATGCGACATAATACTAACAAAAGGGTTCTATATGTACATGTTGAACCAAATCAAATTATAGTCACAAGGTTTCAAAAAGAAGGTAGCAATATGTACCGCTCTACAATTATAAAAAATAAATAGTACTAAACATGATAACCTAATTCAAAAAGTACAAATACGAGTTATATGTATATATCAACTTCAAAATAAAATTAATATATTTATTTTACAGGAAACAATTATGTGAAATCATAACAGAATTCAAAATAATGAAACAAACGAACAAATCAAATTTAACAAGAGTATCGCTAAAAAAGTACGGAATCAGTACCTGATACTTTCAAACCATTTATAGCACACTCCCCAAAATGTTACCCTTAAATGTCAACGATATCAAATACGAAACATTATTCACCACCTAAATATATTCACCCCAAATTAAATATAATCCAACTCATAAACTCCAAAATAATTCGCAATTCATTCAAGGTACATTTAATCATCGCCTTAAATCAATTATTAATACTCCAAAATTTATATACTAAGTATAACTCTTTAAATTATTTCTGTTCAATTTAAATAATTTAATAAGATTTTATTACAATCCAATCATTAATAACATAATACTATTAAATTTATTATTAAAAATTTTATAACTATGTCGACAAAATTAATTAATTCAAATTAATATACATAACTCCAATTGATTTACAACTCCGATTATAAATTTCATGACCAAATGATTATAAGAGAAATATATATATATATAGGGCTATATGTATATACACAGCTGTGTATTACATAGTAGACCTAAGACGACAGATTTTTTAGGTTATAGCGACGGTAAACTGTCGTCATAGCCCAGAATAGCTATGACGACGGGTGAAACCGTCGCTATAGCCCAAAAAATCGTCGCTATAGCCTACTGTGTAATACACAGCAGTGTACACATATTTTTTCCATATATATATATATATATATATATATATATATATATATATATATATATATATAACGTAACAACACCTGCATCAGTCACCAACAAGTAACATATATAAATAGGATATATATGTATATAAATATAATCATTATATAATAATAACATCTATAACAAGCCTGCAGACAAAGTGATTTTTTTTACAAATCGTATTATATATATATATATATGCCATCATTGAAGCTAGAAAGTACTTTTTAATCACTATGACATTTCACTTTTTAATCATTATATCTACATAACACATGAACAAAGAATTACCTTGGTTAATTGCTCTTCCTTTTTTTTTTCTTTTCTCCGATCCACTGTCGACTTTTGATATTACTTCTCTTTTCCCCAATTCGTATAAAGAGTACGCGAGTTAGATTAGGTTTTACTTATTTATTATTATTTTATTTTACTAACTCTCCTAATTTTAATATAATTTAAAAATTACTCAAGTATAAATTTGACCCACTAAATTTTAAAGCCCAATTTTACTAATAAATTTACCCAACACTTCAAATATATTAACCCACAAAAACTAAATTACTATTTGACCCAAAGGAAAGACAAAGTCCAATTAAATTATTTTTAAAACAAAATCATTTTTTTATTTAATATTTATTTATTTATTTTTGAGTATTATATCACCTACCCCTTAAAAAGGATTCCATCTCCGGAATCAAAAGAATGAATGTACCTAATTATCAAAAGATGTGGATACTCCGCTCAAATACACTCATCTCCCACGTAGCTTCCCGTTCCGAATGATTTTAGCACAAGACTTAACAAAAGGAATTATCTTCCTTAATTTTAATTTAATCAGTTATTTAATTATCTACTAAAAGAATTTAATTTTCCAAACAAAACAAGGAAGAAAAGAGGAAAATAAAATCATTTACCTTTTCCCATTTAAATACAATTGTATAAGACAAAATCAATTATTATTTAATAAAAAAATGAGTTATTACAATAATCATACCAAGTCCATCTATGCACTACGACCACATATGACTTTCATCATAATATAAGCATGAGGATGATAACAATGATATAAAAATTCAATCAAACGAGATCAATGATAAATTTTAAAGACTTTAATAATTTAATTTATCCCGAATTCAATAACGTCTAAATTGTCAACATGATACTATTTTGTGGAGTAAAAATCAAGAATAATATTATATCAAAAATTATTTGGACAAAAAAGAAATCAATTTTTGTCATGAATAGTGCCCTGGGTGAATAGTACCCGAGTGAATATTACCCCGTGAATAGTACTTCAGGAATAGTAACCCCGTGAATAGTACTCTGGCATGAAAAAGTTAAAACTTATCAAGAATGCTCAGAATAATATTTTCATAAAAAGATACTGGATGAAGTTCAAATATCAAGGGTATTCTATTAATTTCATGGAGTATATAAGCCAAAACTTAACAAAACGAGTATAGAATTCAAAATCTGAAACTAAATAATATTACTTACGTACTACAGAGTATGAAAGAAAATATTATTTTTTATGAATACTGAACAAAAATAATATCTCTTAAGAATAGTAAACGGAAATAATATTCCTTTCGAATATTGAACGAATATAATATTCCTTACGAATATTAAATAAAAATAATATTTTTTGCGAATATTGAACGAAATAATATTCATATGAATACGAAAAATAATATCTCTTTAGAATATGAAAAATATAATACCACTTACCTCAAAAATAGAGCAATTCTGAATGGTATAACAGATATATTCTTGAAGAAAACTTTCACTATTTTCTACACTCAAAGCTTTCTAAAACACAAAAGAAATACGCTCAATATTATAGAAGAAGAATTTTCTGATTCTGATGTAATTTTTAATTCTAACTAAGCATCTTATTTATAGGAGAATGTAAATGATACTATTTGGACGCATAATAGACAAGGAGTCACGGGCGCAATTCGTTTGAAGAATTTTTTTCTCTGGATTTACTATGCAGGCACTATGCATAATAAAATAAAATATATTCTATTTTTCATAAAAAACAAAACAAATAGAATATATATTTATATATATTCCTTACCTTTCCTTCCTACAAACACCCGTGACATTTCCTTCCAAATTCATTTTTCCATACGTGGGCCCTACATGTGGCCCCCATATTTGGCCCCCACCTTTATTATATTAAATAATTTTCTACCGATTATTTTTAAAAATGGGTAAATGGGGGTCCATAAAATAAGTAAAATTTACATCAAATACTTCATTAAAATTCCCTCAATATTTGTAACAACATTTATTTATCATTATTATTATTCGCAATATTTAACAACCAGATCGTACTCAGGAAAGAGGGAGCTTTCCAATAAGGATTTCTCCCTATTGGCGCACAATTAGGTGACCAAACCTCTCATTGACAGAACTTTCTAGACATCGTCAATATTGTAAATAATAATACGAATAACTGTATCGTCTCAATTATTGATTTAATAATATATAAAATATAAAATCTCAAATTTTACGAATAAAGATTTAATTTTCTCGAAATATTTTTTTAAAATTATGGTATGGATTTGAGATAATGTTATAGTTGTGGGTAATATTTATAAATTTTGAAAAGTATGTAAGTTGTTGTATAATATTCGATTGGTCGGGGAATATTCTTTTTATCGGGGAATATCCATACGACGGCACAATCATTGGTGGACCCCATAACGGAATTATTGTCGGATTAAGAAAGCGACAAAAATATTTTTATGAAAATAACGGCGAAAGTTTTACCGTTAAAACTGTTGAACTACTCGGTAGTAAAAGTACAGTAATACGCGTGGTTGCATAGTAGCACATGGTATTGATTATTGATGCTTACGTGAGAAGTCACTCAATTTTGTTCAACTATTGCTACAGTAATTATTGCATAGTATCTTACGTTATTTGATTCAATTATTGTCGATATTTTATATATTATTAAATCAATAATTGAGATGACAGAGTTATTAATATTATTATTTGTAATATTAACAATGTCTAGAAGTTCTGTCAAGGAGAGATTTGGTCACCTAATTGCGCGCCAATAGGGAGAAATCCTTATTGGAAAGCCCCTTTCTTGAGAACGACCTGGTTGTTAAATATTATGTATTATAATATTAATGATGAATAAGTTCGTGTTGATTAAAGATGAAATTGATAGTTTCATTGTGTGGGAATTATTAGTGTTAGTAGAAATCGATATTTATTTCGATAATAATTGATGTCTGGAGGTTATATTGACCAATCGCGTATTCGGGGCACTTTTCATGTCGGAGTACTATTCACGAGTTACTTTTCACCCGGTTACTATTCACTCTAGTATTGTTCACTCGGGTATTTGTGACACTTTTCGTGTCGGAGTATTATTCACGGGTTACTATTCACTATAGTATTATTCACTTGGGTATTTGGGACACTTTTTGTGTCGGGGTACTATTCATGGGGTACTATTCCTGAAGTACTATTCACAGGGTACTATTCACCTGAAAAATATATTTCTTTTCGGTTCAAATCATTTTTGGGTACAATATTATTCCAGGAGGAGATGTGATAATTTTTCAGACCGTTGGTTGAAGTTATAATAGTAAATCAATATGGATCATTGGTTGAAGATATAATAGTAAATCAATATGGACCGTTGGTGGAAAGTTATAATAGTAAATCAATATGGATCGTTGGTTTAAAGTTTTAATATTAAATAAGTATGGACTGTTGCTTTAAGTTTTAATAGTAAATTAATATGGACCGTCCGTTTAAAAGTAAATCAATCTGGATCGTTCATGAATTAGTTACTATTCAGTCCATTCTCCCATAAATAGAAGCTCATTCCTTCATTATTTCTTACTAATTACGCAACCTTTACTATAATTCTTTACATGATATATAATATATATTATTATCTTAATACAGTCTAACTATTATAAAAGATACCATTAAACATGATCTGTTTACTTTCCTTTTCACTTGTTCTTGTCTGAACCTTTGAGTTATTCATGCCTAGCTGAAACATTTAAATTTAAGCAAGGATGAGCATTTGGGTGCCCAACAAGTAATAACAATTATGAATATAATTAGCTGAAAGAAATAAATGTTTTCTTTGTACATCACTTCTACAATGAATTTATAGTTGTGAAGTAAACTGAACCGATAATAATCACATAATAATTCCATCCCAAAATTTTGAAACTACGTATTGACTATATATATAGGGTAGTCGACATACTATGAACATTGTTTTAAATTTTCGATAAGGTTTAGCAGAACTTCATCTGCAAACCGTTATAACTTACGAGCGCGAGGGTGATCATCCCAATGAGCCCTGTATTGATCAATACTACATTATAAGAACGATATGATCGTTCATTTTGTCTGCCTTGGGCGCATAAAAGTTTTCCCGTGATCAGGATGTTCATACTTAGACTGGAATCCAAATCAAAACAATTTGATTGGATACGAAAAGAATTTAACTTATTCAACGATATTTCTGAATTTGTGTCTAGCTGATCAAGTAGATTAGACGACTTATATATATATATAATGATTATTCAAGTGGGGACACTTGTGTAACCATGTTTAAAAATTAACGAACAGAATATATATCTGAATTACCATATACTAACATGTTGATAAACAATGATCGGATATATAATATATCATAATAGGGTTAATAATATAACATAATAATAATATAATTCTGAAACTTCTTACTCATGTCCATTGCATAAAGGAAATGCAAAGGTAAGATACTTGCCTGATGCGCTGCTTACAGTTCGGAACTTAGTTCTATCTTTATATAACACCTATCAGTAATAAGATCATTTGATCGATTAGAATAACATACTATAACACATAGCACTGCTTATTGCAGTCAGCACATAACCTAATCACATTGTCACATATGTTCCACAACCATTGAATCACAAATAAGCATATATCTAATCAAATTTTCTAGTTCCAGATTAATTTCTGAAACATGTCAGTGTATCGACGACTTTATCGGGTAATTATCGAGTCTAAGACTCTATCCTGTAGTTCAATATCTATAAGTATCAGTCATATTATTTTTAAATGACTTATAATAATTTTTAAACATTTATTATAATTTATCATAAATTTTGCCAAACACTGGAATCATTATTAAATAATTTAAATATTAAAAAATTCCATTATCATTAATATTTACGCTTAAATGATTTTTAAAAGAATTAAAATCATTATTAAATAATTATCATTAATATTAAAATATTACTGCATTATCTATCAAAATATTAGAAGTCATTAATTATAACTTAAAATATTTTTAATTCATTAATATCCTTATTAAATGATTTCTAAAAAAATAAAACCATTTTAAAATTATTTATTTAATATAATTATTAAATAAACTTAATATCATTTATTATTAAATTAATATCATTAATATTAAATTATTAATGAAATTATCCTTTAAATATTAAAAGTTATATTTTATAACTTAAAATATCTTTAAACACTTTATTTTCATTTTAAATAATTTTTATAATATTAAAATCATTTTTAAACTAATTTATTTAATATAATTATTAAATAATTCTAATATCATTAATAGTAAATAATTAATGAAATTTACCTATAAATATGGAAAGTTATATTTTATAACTTAAAATATTTTTAAACTATTTATTTTCATTTAAAATGATTTTTCTAATATTAAAATCATTTTTAAACTAATTTATTTAATATAATTATTAAATAAATTTAATATCATTTAATATTAAAATATTAATATTTTTCATGATAAAATATCAAAAGTTATATTTATAACTTAAAATACTTTTATAACATTTAAATCATTTTTCTATAATTTTTAAATCATTAATTCTATTTTTCATAATTTATTTAATATATTAAATAAATAACTTAATTATCATTAATATTAATTAATTAATGAAATTCATCACAAAATATCAAAAGTTATCAAAAATAACTTCAATTATTTTCTTATACCATAATATAATTTTAAATGATTTTTCATGAATTAAAAATTATTTTTAAATAATTTATTTAATATTATAATTAAATAAATTAAATACTTTAATATTATAAAAATATTAAATATTTATGAAATATATTTAAAATAATTAAAAACTAATTTTTGGACTTTAAAATAATTTTTAAAAATTTATTTTGTATTTTTAATAAATAAAAACTAATTTTTTCTATTTATTTCGTAAAAACAATTAATTTATTAATTAATCTGCCGCAAAAGGGTGCCTATAGCGACATAACTGTCGCTATAGGTGTTCTTCATGTTCTTGAGCTTAACCCAGACATTCGTGGCAGTTAACGAGTGACACAGTTTGACCAAGAATAATTCTTCACAAAAAGTGTTTCTGGACATGTCGTTGATCATATCATGTAGTAAACATGCAACACTACAAGACCCAACAACAAACATGTTCAAACTGAATCACAATAAGTAGATCTAAGACATCAAAGTTACTGTCAGAAATATTCTTCATTTTCTGGGTTACCCAGAAATGAAGAACAGTTCAATCAGTCCACTTTGGGCTTCCATAACTTGTTGATCATGTCTTTTGGATTGACTAATGCTCCTGCTGCTTTCGTGGATATGATGAACCGTGTGTTTAAAGAATATTTGGATCAGTTCGTTGTTGTCTTTATTGATGACATCCTCATTTATTCCAAAAGCTGTGAAGATCATGAGCGCCATTTGAAGCTGGTACTTTAAAGGCTTCGTGATAACATATTATATGCCAAGCTGAAGAAATGCGAGTTCTGTTTTGAGGAAGTAGCATTCCTTGGGCACGTGGTGTCAAAACATGGAGTATCTGTTGTCCCGGCGAAGATTGAAGCAATACAAAGTTGGGAGCAACCGAAGTCGGTGACCGAAGTACATAGCTTTCTGGTCTTAGCTGGTTATTATCAGAGATTTATGGAAGGATTTTCTCGAATCACTACTCCATTAACTTAGCTGACTCATAAAGATACAAAATTCGATTGGAGCGAGGATTGTGAGAAGAGTTTTCAAGAACTCAAGAGAAGACTCATTTCGGCACCTGTTCTGACAATACCATCTGGTTCGGATGAGTTTGTTATCTACAGCGATGCTTCAGGCAAAGGGTTAGGATGTGTTCTCATGTAACATGGGAAAGTCATAGCCTATGCCTCGCGACAACTCAAAGAATATGAGAGGAATTATCCTACTCATGATCTGGAGTTGGCAGCAGTCGTTTTCGCGTTGAAGATCTAGAAACACTACTTGTATGGTGAGAAAATTGATATTTATACAGATCATAAAAGCCTCAAATATGTCTTCACCCAAAAGGAACTCAACATGCGGCAACGACGTTGGATCGAGCTGTTGAAAGATTATGATCATACTATGTAATATCATCTTGGAAAAGCAAATGTGGTAGCTGACACATTGAGTAAAAGATCATATGCGGGTACGAGTACAATGTTATTAACACAAAGGCCCATTTTTTATGACTTGCAAAGGATGGAGATAGAGGTAAAGGCTCCAAGTACCCACGTGATGATATAAGCATACGAGTAGAACAGACTTTAATCGATAAAGTTTAAGCTGCGCAAGCTACTGACATGGAGCTGATGCGTATGAAGAAGAAAGTGCAAGAAGGTGCTATTCCGGAAGCAAGAATCGATGAAGAAGGAATACTTCGATTCAACTCCAGACTTTGTGTTCCTAACGATTCTGACTTGAAGAATAGAATCATGATGGAGGCACACAACACACCATTTTCAATCCATCCTGGTAGTACCAAAATGTATCATGATCTTCGACATACATTTTGGTGGAACAATATGAAGAGAGAGATCGCAAAATTTATCTCAAGGTGTTTAACTTGTCAACGTGTAAATGAGGAGCATCAAGTACCAAAGGGTCCATTGCAACCACTTGAGATTCTGAAATGGAAGTGGGAACACATTACTATGGATTTCGTTACGGGTCTTCCCAAGGTTTCTCAAGGCATATATGCGATTTGGTGTTGATAGATTAACTAAGTCTGCTCATTTCTTGCCGATACGGGAGACTTATTCCCTTGAACGTCTTGCTCGTATGTACGTAAATGAGATTATGATATTGCATGGCATGCCAGTATCCATAGTTTCGGATCGTGACCCAAGATTCACTTCACGATTTTGGGTTAACTTGCAGAAAGCTATGTGCACGGATTTACGATTCAGTTCAGCATATCATCCTCAGATGGACGGACAATCAGAGAGGCCTATTCAAACTCTTGAAGATCAATTTAGACTATATGTCTTAGACTTCAAATGGATTTGGGATAAGTATTTACCATTGGTGGAATTCTCCTATAACAACAGTTATCAGGCGAGTATAGGTGTGGCTCCAATCGAAGCATTGTATGGATGAAAGTGTCACTCTCCAGTATGTTGGGATGAGGTGGGTGAAGCAACATTGTTGGGACCAGAGTTGGTACATATGACTACAGAAAAGTTCCAAACGATTCGACAACGTATACAAACGGCACATGATCGACAAAAGAGTTATGCGGATCTTCATCGAAAGGATGTGGAATTTAGTATTGGGGATCATGTATTGTTGCGAGTTGCTCCATGGAAGAGAGTTACAAGATTCGGGAAGAGCGGAAAGCTCAATCCTCGATTTATTGGTCCATTTCAGATTCTTGACCGAGTAGGAAATGTGGCCTATAGACTCTCGTTACCTCCAAGCATGTCTCGTGTTCATAATGTTTTTCACATATCTGTGCTTCATAAATATGTGAAGGACCCGAACCACATTATTGAGTTAGAACCAGACGAGATAGCCTAAGATTTAACGTACGAGGAGGTACATGTTAAGATCTTTGATATGAAGGAACATATCCTACGCACAAAGGTCATACCACAAGTCAAAGTTTTGTGGAGGAACCATGCTATTGAGGAAATAACCTGGGAGTTGGAAACAGAAATGAAAGCGATGTATCTTCACCTTTTCGAAACACCAGGTACGCACGTCAATTTCGAGGACAAAATTTCATAAGGGAGGAGGCTGTAAGACCCCAATTTTTATGAATAAAATGGAATTTCCTCTATTTATTATTTTGAAATAGTAAGGGTTGATTTGATTAATGTGGTTAGTTATGGGTAAAATGCGTAAATATTTTAAATAAACAAGTGGTTATAAAATATTCATTTTTGTCGGGGAATATTCGTTTGGTCGTGGAATATTCTTGCTGTCAGGGTATATTCGTACGACGGCACATCCTTTTGTGGGTCCCATAACGAAAAGCGATTAGATTGTGCCGGTATTTTCAACAGTTAACGGTAAAACTTCCGTCGTTATTTTCATAAAGTATTTTTGTCGTTTTCTCAATCTGACAGTAATTCCGTTGTGGGGTCCACCAATGATTGTGCCATTGTACGAATATTTCCTGTTAAAACGAATATTCTCTGATCAATCAAATATTATATAACAACTTGCGTACTTTGCAAAATTTATAAATATTACCCACAACTATTATATCAATTTCACTCCATAATATTCAAAAATAATATTTATAGAAAATTTATCTTTATTCAAAAAGTTGGGTTTTACAGGTTATATAATATTCGATTGGTCATGGAATATTCGTTTTAGTAGGGAATATTCGTACGACGGCACAATCATTGGTGGACCCCACAACGGAAGTATTATCGTAGTTAGAAAATGACAAAAATATATTTCTATAAAAATAACGGCGGAGGTGTTACCGTTAAAACTGTTGAACTACCTGGTTGTAAAAGTACAATAATACGCGTGGTTGCATAGTAGCACACGGTATTGATAATTTATGCTTACGTGAGAAGTCACTCATTTATACTCAATTATTGCTACAGTAATTGCTGCATCACATCTCTCATATTATTGATTCAATTATTGTTACAGTATCATCTACATAATATGATATATTATTAAATCAATAATTGAGACGACAAAGTTATTCATATTATTATTTGCAATATTGACAATGTCTAGAAGTTCTGTCAAGGAGAGGTTTGGTCACCTAATTGCGCGCCAATAAGGAGAAATCCTTATCGGAAAGCCCCCTATTTCCTGGGAACAAACTGGTTGTTAAATATTGTGAATTATAATAATAATGATGAATAAGTTCGTGTTGATTAAAGATTAATTTTATAGTTCCATTGTGTTAGACTTATTTGTGTTAGTATAATTAATTTCTTGAGGTTATATTGTTCAATTTGATATTCGGGACACTTTTCGTGTCGGAGCACTATTCACGAGTTACTATTCATGAGTTACTATTCATGAGTTACTATTCATTGGTTACTATTCATGGATTACTATTCATGGGGTACTATTCACTCGTAAGATATATTTTTGTTCGGTCCAAATCATTTTTGGGTACATTATTATTCCATAAGGAGATGTGCTAATTTTTCAGACCGTTGGTTGAAGATATAATAGTAAATCAATATGGACCGCTGGTGGAAAGTATAATAGTAAATCAATATGGATCGCTGGTTTAAAGTTTTAATAGTTAATCAGTATGGACCGTTGCTTTAAGTTTTAATAGTAAACCAATATAGACCGTCCGTTTAAAAGTAAATCAATCTGGACCGTTCATGAATTAGTTACTATTCAGTCCATTCTCCTATAAATAGAATCTCATTCCTCCATTATTTCTTACGAATGCACTGGAACTCTAGAGAGAGAAACTATAGAGAGAAAGAAGAAAAGTATTCTGCTACTTCACTACTTCAGTATTCATTTTTTCTAAGGTAGGGAATATTATTTGTTGTACTCTTAAGGGGTATTCTTTTTTTCTTGTTCATGAAGAGAACTTCTGTTATTCCATTCTTTATTATTCTGTTAGAATAACATGTATACGCGGGATACCCTATACTTGGTGAAATTCTTGTGTTATTCCATTCTTATTATTCTGTTGGAATAATCTGTTTATGCTAAGTACCGCATACATGGTGAAATTCTTCTAATATTCTGTTCTTTATTATTCTGTCGGAATATCCTGTTAGTGCGTTTACATCGGACCTGGTTCCATTATTTATTATTCTGTTGGGAATAACCTGTCGGTGTAGTCTATCGCACGCATGGTGAATCCTTCTGTTATTCCATTCTTTATTATTCTGTTGGAATAACCTGTCTATGTGGATTACCACATGCATGGTGAATGATCCTTCGTATTCATTCCTTATTAAATTGTGGAAATGATCTGTCTACGTGGATTACCGCATGGAGGGCGAAAATCCATTTGCAGTTTCATATATTCTATTATACTCAGCTGGGTAAAGCTTTGGCTTCTATACTCTATAAAATTAGTGGAATATCATTGATATTTGCGCTTCATCCAGTATCTTTTCATGGAAATATTCTTCTGAGCATTCTTGAATTTTACTTCATAAAGCAGTATGAAGTTGACAATTTGAACGTTATTGAGTTCAGGATAAATTAACTTATAAATCTTTAAAATATATTCTTGAACCTATTTTATTGAATTGTCATCATCCTCATGCTTATATTATGTTAAAAGTCATCTTTGGCTTGCGTGCATAGATGGACTTGGTATGATTATGACCATGGATTATTCGGTATAATCATGACCGTAATGTGACGAATGATGTGGTAAAAGTCCTCATTGGCTTGTAGTTCATTGGTGGATAGTTGTTGGTATGATTATGACCAGGAATTATTCGGTATAGTCATGACCATTGATGATTACATGAATATCATTGACCGTGGAGCAGGGATGATTCGATTTTATTTATTAAGCTGAGTCTCAGCGATAAAGTTGATGAAAAACTTTTTAAATCATAGAAGATAGTAGATTTTATACTTTACTTGACTCTTCTAATGGATTGCTTGATCCGCTGCAGTTAAACTTGTTGTCTATTATATTATTCTATCAGTTTAACATTATTGAAGGCTAATGATAATTTATTCTTCATTATCTTAGTCATAATATTTCTTACTGGGCTAGTTGAGTTCACCCTTTCTTTCACTGTTCTCTTCAGGAAATGAGAACGTAGCTGGGACTAGTCGAGGAACAGAGTAATGGTCCTAGATGGTGCATTAGTAGTCCTCACTATTCTGTGAAATAGTGTGATAATAAATGTAATGAGGACTCCATTGAGTGTGTATATTGTCTAGATGATAATATTTTTATTAAAACTCACAGCCTATGTTTTGTCGTATTTCACACGACTGTTGTATTTGTATTCAGTACCTTGTATCTAGCGACTCAAGATGAGTGATGTATACCTGTTTTGGGGCGTCACAGTAATACGCGGTGTTGCACAGTAGCACACGGTATTGTACCAATTATTGATTCTTACGTAAAAAGGCACTACTCAATAATTTTTACAGTAATTACTGTTCAATATTTTATTTTATTGATTCAATAATTGTTACGTTGATATTTTATATTATTGTTGTTTCAATAATTGTCACTGCACAGTATTTCCCATTATCAGATCAATAATTCATATTATTTGAATAATATTATTAGATAGCATTATTGACAATGTCTAAGAAAGTTCTGTCTAAGGAGATGTTTGGTCACCTAATTGTGCGCCAATAAGGATAAATCCTTATTGGAAAGCCCCCTCTTTCCTAGGAACGACCTGGTTGTCAGTATTATAATTTTGTAATATTATTTGTGAATAATTAATTATTAATTTATATGATAAGGAAAATATTTATTTATGTGGATATAAATGGAGGAATTTTTAGAAAAGTAACAATTGTTGAAAATTGATATTTTATCTTTTCTGATAAAATAATTTATTTAAATATATTATTATATTATAAAAATATAATAATGGTGATATTTATATAATGAATATGTGATATATGAATAAATGAGGAGGAAGAGTATTTTTGTTACAATAAATGCTAAAAACATGTTAAACATGTTGGTGGGCCCCATTTTTACTAAAATTTGATTATAGCTTGTAAAATCGTCCGTATGTAGATTTCGGTCAATTTCTACTTGGAATTTAGAAAAACTTAAACTTACAAAGTTGTAGAGAATTGAATTACCTATGAGATGTGTGAAACCCCAAATTTTATGAAATAAAAGTATTCAATTTTTTTTTTCTATTTTGGAAAATAACACGGTATTAATTATTGATGCTTATGTGATAAGTCACTCAGTTTTATTGGTATTATTAATGTAATAATACAGAAAATCTTTTTATATAAAACATGATACTTTTGTAAAGTTATTCTATAAATAGAATATATTATATTCTATTATGCATAGTGTTGCATAGTGTTTTGCATAGTAAAATCTTTTTATATAAAATATAATACTTTAATAAAGTTATCTGTTTTATTAGACAATAATTAGAATATATTATATTTTATTATGCATAGTGTTTGCATAGTGCCTGCATAGTGTTTGCATAATAAAATCTTTTATAAAGTTATTCGTTTTATGTAAAACCACAATTTTTTAATGAATAAAATCAAATCCCTTTATTTATTATTGTGAATAATAAGGTATTAATTTGATATAATACTTTGGTTATGGGTGAAATGTGCAAATTTTCAAAATAAGCAAGTGGTTATATAATATTCATTGTTGTCGGAGAATATTCGTTTGGTCGTGGAATATTTTTTCTGTCAGGGAATATTCGTACGACGGCGCAGCTATTTGTGGGCCCCATAACGGATAACTATCGGATGAAAAAAAATGACAAAATTGAATAACGGTGTAGTTGTTACCGTTAACACTGTTGGAATACCCGGTGGTTAAAATACAGTAATACGCGTTGTTGCACAGTAGCACACGGTATTGCACAATATTGTTGAATTATTGATCCTTACGTAAGAAATCACTACTCAATAATTGTCACAGTAGTTACTGTTCAATATTTTATTTTATTGATTCAATAATTGTTACGTTGATATTTATATTATTGTTGTTTCAATAATTGTCACTGCACATTATCTCCATTATCAGATCAATAATTCATATTATTTGGAATAATATTATTACATAGCATTATTGGCAATGTCTAGAAAGTTCTGTCAAGGAGAGGTTTGATCACCTAATTGTGCGCCAGTAAGGAGAAATCCTTATCGAAACCCCCCCTCTTTCCTGAGAACTGTCTGGTTGTCATTATTGTGATTCTGTAATATTATTTGTGAATAATTAATTATTGATTTATATGATAAGGAAATATTTATTTTATGTGGTTATAAATGAAGGAATTAATGTTGAGGTGTTTTATCAGTATTTTATCGGATTGGAGGTATTAAAAATCAAACTAGTGGTTTTTGAGATTTATTGCAGGAGTTATAATTTTTAATCCGACCGTATGATCGTTGTGATTTTTGGATATGTTATACATATATAAGTTGAGTATATGTCCACAAATTTTGAACCGTTAAAAATGAACGCATGATTTGTTATGAATTTTAAGAGATGACTGATTCAGAAATTAGGTTATAAATGATTTTGGTGGAAAATTCTAGAATTGGTGGGCCCCACTTTTGGTTGGTGAAAATGTGCTGAGATTTTTATTCAAATGTGTTGGGTGG
This sequence comes from Panax japonicus, assembly GCA_020205505.1. Taxonomy (NCBI): domain Eukaryota; kingdom Viridiplantae; phylum Streptophyta; class Magnoliopsida; order Apiales; family Araliaceae; genus Panax; species Panax japonicus. The sequence goes on from CM035111.1 coordinate 16,810,501, forward strand.
GAATAGTAGCAGGTAAAGCCATCGGGTTGCAGGTTATGTCTGCTTCGACGTGCTAACATTTTTCTATAAATAGAGGGTTAAGTTAGAATTGAAAATCACACCAGAAACAAGTTTTCTCTCTTTCTCTCTTTCTCTCTCTAGATTATTGAGTTTATTTTGTGAGTATTTAGATACTTTGTGAGTTTTTATTCATCAGTGCAAGTTTTCTTCAGCCTTATACCGATATCCCGATCAGAAGTACTGATATTTTGAGGTAAGAGGTGTTATATTCTTCTTACAATGATATTTTCTTCAATATCATTATACCGAAATGTTGGTATGAACTTTTTATCAAATTTAGAACTTTTGTGTTGGGATTACTATTCACGTATACGGTACTATTCACGTATACGACACTATTCACGAATACGGTACTATTCACCAAAAAATGAAATTTTCTTCTTTTTGTCCAAGTTGTCTATTATGGTTACTATCTTTGATTGTATCCATGTTTTGATCATTATTTTTGAATTCTGCTTCAAAATTGGTTATTTTAGAATATTATTGAACTTAGATAAACTGTAATACGAATCCTTAGTATTTGATCTTTTATCTCACTGGATTCGTTTTCTTTAAAATATTTTTCATCATCCTCAGTCCTAAATGATGATACAAATGAATATCTTTGGCTTGTAGTGCAAAGAGGAATGATTACCTAATGAATATTTTTGGCCCGTAGTGCAAAGATGAACAGGTGTTGAGATGAACATGACCAACTGGTGATACAAATGAATATTTTTGGCCTGTAGTGCAAAGATGAATATTTGATTCAAGATGTATATTGATTGATGTTACAGGGATAAAATATTGATGATGGACTTTTAAATCTTAGAAGATAGTAGAATTCTTTCTCTACTTGACTCTTCTAATGGATTGCTATTCCGCTGCAGTTGTTGATCTAAAACTTGTTGTCTATTATATTTTATCAAATTTTTCCCTGTTGAAGACTAACGATAATTTGTTGTATATTATCTTAGTCATAATATTCTTTACTGGGCTAGTTGAGCTCACCCTTTTCCTTTTTGTTCCATTTTTCTCAGGAGGTGAGAACATAGCAGGAACTAGTTGGGGTACGGAGTGATGGTTTTAGAAAGATGTTTTAGCAGTCCTCACTATTTCTGTAAAATAGTGTTTGAATAATTGTAATGAGGACTCCTTTTGAGTTTGTATACTCTCTAGTATACAATATTTGTATTCAAACTTACAGTATAGGCGTTGTCGTATTCTGCACGACAATTATATTACTGAAGTTGTATTTGATTTTGTACCATATATTTGGCGACACAGAATGGGTGATGTATACCTATTTTGGGGGCTTCACAGTTGGTATCAAAGCTTAGGGATATGATCATTGACTGAGATGTGAGACAAGAACTAGGAGGGGAGAGACGGGGAATTCCTTCGCTAGTATGACCTACCTAAGTTTATTTGGTATTTAATTGGTCGGTCAGAATATAGGGATAATATGTTGCATGATAATTAACCGTTGTTTTATGGCAGTATTTAAGAATGGCAGCTGAGAACGTTAATAATGGAGTGAATCAGACCGTGGAGACACCTTTGATCACCACCCAGAGGAACGTGCAATAGTAAGACAATATTCCTCTAGTAAACAACGCTACCGAACAAATGATGAATGATGGGATGTTTAGAAGCTTTTTGCAATTTATGTAAAACCAGACGAGGGAGACTCGTGCACAAAATACGGGTGGAAATGCTAGCAATGCACGGTTTGTTACAGCCAAGCAGTTCAAAGAGTTGGGACCACCAGAATTTCAGGGAAAGCCAGATCCGATCAAGGCAAAAATGTGGGTCAAGCAAATTACCAAGATATTCGATGTCTTGGGATGCACAGAGGAACAGAAGGTTCCATTCGCCACATTTATGTTCCGCGGTGAGGCAGACTACTGGTGGGAGTCTATGAAGCGTACCCAGCCAGCCGCACTCAGCATGTCTTCGGAAACGTTTCAAAAACTATTCAATGACAAGTACTTTCCTGAAAGTATTCGTCATATGAAGGAGGTGGAGTTTATCAGACTGGAACAAAACAACATGACGGTGTCCCAGTACGAGGCGAAGTTTGCAGAGTTATCCAGGTTTGCATCTCATTTGGTCGAAAATGAGGAACGAATGATGAGGATGTTTCTGAGAGGTCTAAAGCCTGAGATTCGATAATATCTTATACTCATAAATTTGCTTTAAATTCAGATGTTGTAAACATGGCTCAATTATTAGAGCGAGATAATGCATATGTTCAACCGATGGAACACAACTAGGGTCATACTGGTGGCAGCGGTCATCGGAGCAATGACAACCAGTGTGATGCCCCCAAAATAGGTATACAACACCCATTCTGAGTCGCCAAATACATGGTACATAAAACAAACTACAACTTCAATAATACAAATGTCGTGTGAAATACGACAATACATACTGTGAGTTTAAATACAAATATTGTCTTCTAGACAATATCCACATGCAAATAAGTCCTCATTACAATTATTCAAACACTATTTTATAGAAATAGTGAGGACTGCTAAAACATCTTCTTAGAACCATCACTCCATACCCCGACTCGATCCTGCTATGTTCTCACCTCCTGAGAAGAAAAATGGAACAAAAAGGAAAGGGTGAGCTCAACTAGCCCAGTAAAGAATATTATGACTAAAATAATATACAACAAATTATCGTTAGTCTTCAACAGGGAAAAATTTGATAAAATATAATAGAAAACAAGTTTTAGATCAACAAATGCAGCGGAAACAACAATCCATTAGAAGAGTCACGTAGAGAATGAATTCTATTGTCTTCTAAGATTTAAAAGTCCATCATCAATATTTCATCCCTGTAACAACAATCAATATACATCTTTAATCATCTTTGCATTACAGGCCAAAGATATTCATTTGTATCACCAGTTGGTCATGTTCATCTCAACACCTGTTCATCTTTGCACTACGAGCCAAAGAGATTCATCAATTTAATCATTCATCTTTGCACTACAGGCTAAAGATATTCATCAAGTATCACCATTAAGGACTGAGGATGATGAAAAACATTTTTAAGAACGAATCCAGTGAGATAGAAGGACAAATATTAGGGATTCGTACAACAGTTTGTCCAAGATCAATAATACTTCATAACAACTGATTTTGAAGCAGAACTCAAAAATAATGATTAAAACATGGATACAATCAAAGATAGTAGCCAAAATAGATATTTTGGACAAAAAGAAGAAATTTCATTTTTTGATGAATAGTGTCGTATTCGTGAATAGTGCCGTATACGTGAATAGTGCCGTACACGTGAATAGTAACTCCGACACCAAAAGATAGAAATTTCACAAAAACATCATCACGCTTTGTGAATAGTACTCGTGAATAGTAACTCGTGAATAATAACTTATGAATAGTAACTCGTGAATAGTAACTCGTGAATAGTAACTCTAACATGAAAAAGTTTCCAATTGATAAAAAGTTCAGAATAATATTTTGGCATAATGATATTGAAGAAGATAATATCATTTAAGAAGAAACTAATATCCCTTACCTCAAAATAACCGTACTTCTGACTGAATTTCGGTATAGTGCTGACAGAAACTCGCACCGTATAGCAACACTCAAAGTATACTCACAAGAATACGCTCGATAATATAGAGAGAAAAAGAGAGAAAACTTTGTTTCTGGTGTGATTTTCAATTCTAACTTAGCACTCTATTTATAGAAAAATGCTAGAACGCCAAAGGAGACTAAAATAATAAAATATCATTTTCTTTTTCCACACCAATATCTTCACCAACCAATTTTGAAAGCCATCAGCCATCTTTGAACAAAAATAGCAGCCCACATGTGTATTCCATACCAACCAAAAAGTGGGTCCCACCCATAAATTAATAAAAATTATTTTATTCTCCGAAACTTCAATAATTCATAGAAAATAGCTCGGTTATCAGAAAATTCGAAACTCGCGACTTTCCAAAGGAATTTCAATTCTCTACAACTTTGCAGAAGAAAATTTTCCAAATTCCAAATAGAAATTATCCAAAATCCACAAGCGAGCGATTTTACAGTCTATAATCAATTTTTGGTCAAGAATTGTGTCCACCGACACACAAAATATATGTTAAACATTTAATGCCACAAAAATACTTTTCCTCCTCATATGCTCATATATCCCACATTCATTGTAAAAATATCACCGTTAATATATTATTAAAATAATATATTTAAATAAATTATTTTATCAGAAAAAGATAAAATATTAATTTTCAACAATTGTCACATTAAAAATTTTCTCCATCTATATCCACATAAAATGAATATTTTCTTTATCATAATAATCAATAATTAATTATTCAAAAATAATATTACAGAATCACAGTACTGACAACCAGCCCGTTCCTAGGATAGAGGGGGCTTTCCAATAAGGATTTCTCTTTACTGGCGCACAATTAGGTGACCAAACCTCTCCTTAGACAGAACTTTCTAGACATTGCCAATAATGTTATCTGATAATATTATTCAAATAATATTAATTATTGATCTGATAATGGAAAATACTGTACAATGATAATTATTGAAACAATAATAATATAAATATCAACGCAGTAATTATTGAATCAATAAAATAAAATAATGAACAATAATTACTGTAACAATTATTGAGTAGTGCCTTCTTACGTACGAATCAATAATTCCACAATACTGTGCAATACCGTGTGCTATTGTGCAACCACACATATTACTGTATTTTAACCACCAGGTAACCCAACAGTGTTAACGGTTATAATTTACACCGTTATTTATAAAACTCAATCTTTGTCGTTTTCTTTCATCCAACCGTTTTCCGTTATGGGGCCTACAAATGACTGCGCCGTCGTACAGAGATTCCCGACAAAAAGAATATTCTACGACCAAATGAATATTCCCAGACAATAATGAATATTTTATAACCACTTGCTTATTTTGTAAACTTTGCACATTTCACCCATAACCAAAGTATTATATCAAATTACCACCTTATTAATCAAGAATAATAATTAGAGGAAATTTGATTTTATTTATAAAAAGTTGGGGTCTTATAACCTCCCCTCCTTATGAAATTTCGTCCTCGAAATTGATGACGTACCTGTTGTATCGAAAAGGTGAGGGTACCTCGCTTTCATTTCTGATTCCAACTCCCATGTCATTTCCTCAATTGCATGGTTTCTCCACAAAACCTTAACTTGTGGTATAACCTTCGTGCGTAAGACATGCTCTTTCTTATCCAAAATCTCAACAAGCATCTCATCTGGTTCTAACGCAATAATGTGGTTCGGGTCTTTCACATATTTACGAAGCATAGATATGTGGAATACATTGTGAACACGAGACATAATTGGAGGTAACGCGAGTCTATAGGCTACGTTTCCTATTCGGTCAAGAATCTCAAATGGACCAACAAATCTTGGATTGAGCTTTTCTCTCTTTTCAAATCTTATAACTCCCTTCCATGGAGCAACACGTAACAGTACATGATCCCCAATATTAAACTCCATGTCTTTTCTATGAAGATCAGCATAACTCTTTTGTCGATCTTGTGAAGTTTGAATACGTTGTCGAATCATTTGGATCTTTTCAGTTGTCATGCGTACTAATTCTGGTCCCAACAACGTTGCTTCTCCTACCTCATCCCAGCATACTGGAGATCGACACTTTCGTCCATACAATGCCTCAAATGGAGCCATGCCTATACTTGCTTGATAACTGTTGTTGTAGGAGAATTCTACCAGTGGCAAGTACTTATCCCAACTTCCTTTAAAATCTAGGTCACAAAGTCTTAATAGATCTTTGAGGGTTTGAATAGTCCTCTCTGATTGTCCGTCCGTTTGAGGATGATATGCTGAACTGAATCGTAAATCCGTACCCATAGCTTTCTGTAAGCTAACCCAAAATCTTGAAGTGAATCTTGGGTCACGATCCGAAACTATGGATACTAGCATGCCATGCAATCTCACAATCTCGTTGCAAGATGTTCAAGGGAATAAGTCTCACGTATCGGCAAGAAATGGGAAGACTTGGTTAATCTATCAACAATAACCCAAATCGCATCTATACCTTGAGAAACCTTGGGAAAACCTGTAACGAAATCCATAGTAATGTGTTCCCACTTCCATTCTGGAATCTCAAGTGGTTGTAATGGACCTTTTGGTATTTGATGCTCCGCCTTTATACGTTGACAAGTTAAACACCTCGAGATAAACTCCACGATCTCTCTCTTCATATTGTTCCACCAAAATGTATGTCGAATATCATGATATATTTTGGTACTCCCAGGATGGATTGCAAACGGGGTGTTGTGTGCCTCCATCATGATTCTATGCTTCAAGTCAAAATCGTTAGGAACGCAAAGTCCAGAGTTGAATCTAAGTATTCCTTCTTCATCGATTCTTGCTTTTAGAATAGCACCTTCTTGCACTTTCTTCTTCATACGCATCAGCTCCATGTCCATAGCTTGAGCAGCTTTAACTTTATCGATTAAAGTCGGTTCTACTCGTATATCATCACGTGAGTCCCTAGAGTCTTTAACTCTATATCTATCATTTTTAAGTTATATGAAATGGGTTTTTGTCAATATCGCACTCGTACTCGTATACAATCTTTTACTCAATACGTCAGCTATCACGTTCGCTTTCCAGGATGGTATGGTCAGAACATATGCCGAAATGAGTCTCCTCTTGAGTTCTTCGAAGCTCTTCCCACATTCCTTGCTCTATTCTAATTTTGTATCTCTACGGGTCAGCTGCGTTAATGGAATAGCGATTCGAGAATATCCATCAACGAATCTCCGATAATAACCAACTAAGCCTAGAAAGCTACATATTTTGATTACCGACTTAGATTGCTCTCAACTGTGACTCATATCCCAACCTTGGATGGCACGTCACAATGACACCTATCAGTTTACTATCGCACGAATACGACGTCCCCTACTGGGAGTCTGACTTCGATGTATTCCACAAAAGAAGTCACCAGATAGAGGCTCGGTTATCAACTTCTATAGTTGGATTTTTAACTCCTGAAGTTCAATAGGAGCCATTCGATATGAGATTTTAGAAATGGGTTTTGTACCGGGTTCAAAGTCGATACAAAATTCAATATCACGCTCTGGAGTAGGCTAAGAAATTTTTCAAGAAATACATCAGAAAATTCTCTAACAACAGAAATATTATTCAAATCTGACTTGTCTTTGTTCAAATCCATAACATGGGCTAAGAAAGCTTGACATCCGTTTTTTCAATAAACGAATGACTTTACAGCTTAATATGAAAGAGTTTGACTTCAATGGTTTGGTTGCTTAAATTCGAATAACAGGTTGCTTAGGAATATGAAAACTAACAACCTTATAAAAGCAATCAATTTGGCATGATGAGTAGTTAACCAATCAATCCCTAAAATCACATCAAAAGTAAGTATCTTTAAATAGATAAGATCAACAAGTAATGTGATGGTGCCAACTTGAATCAAACAAGATTTATAAATTGTAGATGTAACGAAGGTTTCACCCAACGGAGTTTCAACAGATAAATCGAAGTCTAATTTCTCCGGAGTCAAGTTTAAACGTTGAGCACAAGTAGGAGAGATAAAAGAATGGGTAGAACCGGTATCTAGTAAGGTATAAACTTCGCAAGAATTCAAGATTAGCTTACCCGTGATCACCTCGTTCGGGTTCCTCACGTTTTGGCCAGTCACGAAAAATGCTCTTCTAGGAACCGCTGATTTTGACTTATCCGGGACAGCCCTTGGAATCACCACTCCCGCTGAACTTGGTTTCGCTATAGTTCAATCTCGAGCGATGTGGCCTTCCTTTCCACAGTTATAACATACCTTGGATTGTTGTAGATAGTTTGGGCTGATATGTCCCTCATTCCAGCATTTGTAACATCTAACTGGCGGTCGTTCCCCTCCCCTAGAATTTGTTGTTGGTGCTGGTGCTGATGTCTTTCCGTCATTGTTGAATCTCCTCTTTCTGAAATTTCCACTTGAGTCACCTCTCCTATTATCATGACCATGATTACCACCTGAGTGGTTACCGCCTTTGTCTGTATTCTTCCCTCATCGCAGGTTATCATCGTTCTGATGACTGCTGTCACCGATATGACCTTGGTTGTGGTCCCTCGGTTGAGTATACTCACTATCTCGCTCTAATAATTGAGCCCTGTTTACAACATCTGAATACAGAGAAAATTTATGAGATATAAGGTATTGACAAATCTCGGGTTTTAAACCTCTCAGAAACATCCGCGTCATGCGTTCCTCATTCTCCACCAAATGAGGTGCAAACCTGGACAACTCTGCGAACCTTGCCTCGTATTGAGACACCGTCATGTTATTCTGTTCGAGTCTAATAATCTCTACCTCTTTCATATGACGAATACTTTCAGGAAAATACTTGTCATTGAAAAGTTTCTGAAATCTTTCCCAAGACATGTTGAGTGCATCTTGTTGGGTATGCTTAACAGATTCCCACCAGTAATCTGCTTCACCACGAAACATAAAGGTAGCGAATGGAACCTTCTGTTCCTCCGTGCATCCCAAGACATCGAATATCTTGGTAATTTGCTTGACCCATGTTTCTGCCATGATTGGATCCGATTTTCCCTTAAATTCTGGTGGTCCCAACTCCTTAAATTGCTTGGCTGTGACAGACCACGTGTTGCCATCACTTCCACCCGTATTTTGCACACGAGTCTCCCTCGTCTGATTTTTCATGAACTGTAAAAAGATCCTAAACATTCCATCGTTCATCGTTTGCTCGGTAGTGTTGTTTACAGGAGGAATATTGTCTTCCTGTTGTACGTTCTCCTGATTTATGACTAAAGGTTGTTCCACAGTCTCATACACTCCATTGTTAACGTTCTTAGCGGCCATTCTTAAATACTGCCATAAAACAAGGGTTAATTAAACAATTTAACATATCACATAATATCCCTATATTATGACCGACCAACACATAATCTTAGATAGGACACACTAGCGAAGGATTTACTCATCTCTCCCCTCCTAGTTATATTCCCCGATCTCCGCCAGAGACCATATCCCTAAGCTTTGATACCAACTGTGATGCCCCCAAAATAGGTATACAACACCCATTCTGAGTCGCCAAATACATGGTACATAAAGCAAACTACAACTTCAATAATACAAATGTCGTGTGAAATACGACAATACATACTCTGAGTTTAAATACAAATATTGTCTTCTAGACAATATCCACACGCAAATAAGTCATCATTACAATTATTCAAACACTATTTTATAGAAATAGTGAGGACTGCTAAAACATCTTCCTAGAACCATCACTCCATACCCCGACTCGATCCTGCTATGTTCTCACCTCCTGAGAAGAAAAATGGAACAAAAAGGAAAGGGTGAGCTCAACTAGCCCAGTAAAGAATATTATGACTAAAATAATATACAACAAATTATCGTTAGTCTTCAACATGGAAAATCTGATAAAATATAATAGATAACAAGTTTTAGATCAACAAATGCAGCGGAAACAACAATCCATTAGAAGAGTCACGTAGAGAATGAATTCTACTGTCGTTTAAGATTTAAAAGTCCATCATCAATATTTCATCCCTATAACAACAATCAATATACATCTTTAATCATCTTTGCACTACAGGCCAAAGATATTCATTTGTATCACCAGTTAGTGATGTTCATCTCAACACCTGTTCATCTTTGCATTACGGGCCAAAGAGATTCATCAGTTTAATCATTCATCTTTGCACTACAGGCCAAAGATATTCATCAAGTATCACCATTAAGGACTGAGGATAATGAAAAACATTTTTAAGAACGAATCCAGTGAGATAGAAGGACAAATATTAGAGATTCGTACAACAGTTTGTCCAAGATCAATAATACTTCATAACAACTGATTTTGAAGCAGAACTCAAAAATAACGATCAAAACATGGATACAATCAAAGATAGTAGCCAAAATAGATATTTTGGACAAAAAGAAGAAATTTCATTTTTCGATGAATAGTGCCGTATTCGTGAATAGTGCCGTATACGTGAATAGTGACGTACACGTGAATAGTAACTCCGACACCAAAAGATAGAAATTTCACAAAAATATCATCACGCCTTGTGAATAGTACTCATGAATAGTAACTCGTGAATAGTAACACATGAATAGTAACTCGTGAATAGTAACTCATGAATAGTAACTCCGACATGAAAAAGTTCCAAATTGATAAAAAGTTTAGAACAATATTTCGGCATAATGATATTGAAGAAGATAATATCATTTAAGAAGAAACTAATATCCCTTACCTCAAAATAACTGTACTTCTGACTGAATTTCGGTATAGTGCTGACAGAAACTCGCACCGTATAGCAACACTCAAAGTATACTCACAAGAATACGCTCGATAATATAGAGAGAGAAAGAGATAAAACTTTGTTTCTGGTGTGATTTTCAATTCTAACTTAGCCCTCTATTTATAGGAAAATGCTAGAACGCCAAAGGAGACTAAAATAATAAAATATCATTTTCTTTTTCTTATTCCACACCAATCTTCACCAACCAATTTTGAAAGCCATCAACCATCTTTGAACAAAAATAGTAGCCCACATGTGTATTCCACACCAACCAAAAAGTGGGTCCCACCCATAAATTAATAAAAATCATTTTATGCTCCGAAACTTCAATAATTCATAGAAAATAGCTCGATTATCAGAAAATTCGAAACTCGCAACTTTCCATAGGAATTTCAATTCTGTACAACTTTACAGAAGAAACTTTTTCCAAATTCCAAACAAAAATTATCCGAAATCCACAAACGGGCGATTTTACAGTGTATAATCAATTTTCGGTCAAGAATTGTGTCCACCGACACACAAAACATATGTTAAACATTTAATGCAACAAAAATACTCTTCCTCCTCATATACTCATATATCCCACATTCATTGTAAAAATATCAACGTTAATATATTATTAAAATAATATATTTAAATGAATTATTTATCAGAAAAAGATAAAATATTAATTTTCAACAATTATCACATTAAAAATTTTCTCCATCTATATTCACATAAAATAAATATTTTCTTTATCATAATAATCAATAATTAATTATTCAAAAATAATATTATAGAATCACAATACTGACAACCAGGCCGTTCCCAGGATAGATGGGGCTTTCCAATAAGGATTTCTCCTTACTGGCGCGCAATTAGGTGACCAAACCTCTCCTTAGACAAAACTTTCTAGACATTGCCAATAATGTTATCTGATAATATTATTCAAATAATATGAATTATTGATCTGATAATGAAAAATACTATGCAATGACAATTATTGAAACAATAATAATATAAATATCAACGCAGCAATTATTGAATCAATAAAATAAAATAATGAACAGTAATTACTGTAACAATTATTGAGTAGTGCCTTCTTACGTATGAATCAATAATTCAACAATACTGTGCAATACCGTGTGCTACTGTGCAACCACGCATATTACTGTATTTTAACCACCAGGTAACCCAACAGTGTTAACGGTAATAATTTACGCCGTTATTTATAAAACTCAATCTTTGTTGTTTTCTTTCATCCAACCGTTTTCCGTTATGGGGCCTACAAATTACTGCGCCGTCGTACGGAGATTCCCGACAAAAAAAATATTCCACGACTAAACGAATATTCCCTGACAATAATGAATATTTTATAATCACTTGCTTATTTTGTAAACTTTGCATATTTCACCCATAACCAAAGTATTATATCAAATTACCACCTTATTAATCAAGAATAATAATTAGAGAAAATTCTATTTTATTTATAAAAAGTTAGGGTCTTACAACCAGAGGGAAGGAAAGCATTCAGACAAAAGCGGTAACCACTCTGGTGGTAATCGTGGTTGTGATAATAGAAGGAGCGAGTCGGGAAGAGATTTCAAAAGGAGAAGGTACAACAATGATAACATGAAGACGTCAGCACCAACATCAACTGTTTCTATGGGAGGAGAACGAGCACCGATCGTTTGTTACAAATGCGGGAAAGAGGGACACATCAGCCCAAACTGCCCACAACAATCCAAGGTGTATTATAAATGTGGAAAGGAAGGTCATATAGCTAGAGATTGTCAAGTCGTGAAACCAAGTTCGACGAGGATGGTGACTCTAAAGGCTGTCCCAGACAAGTTAAAGTCGGTGGTTCCTGGAAGGGCGTTTGTCGTAACTGCACAAAACGCGAGAAACCCAAACGAGGTGATCACGGGTAAGCTAATCATAAACTCTTGCAAAGTTTATACCTTATTAGATACTGGTTCTACCCATTCTTTTATCTCTCCTGCTTGTGCTCAACGTTTAAACTTGACTCTGAAGAAATTAGACTTCGACTTATTTATTGAGACTCCATTAGGAGAAACTTTCGTTACATTTACTATTTTTAAATCTTGCATGATTCAAGTCGGTACCATCACATTACCTGCTGACCTTATTTCGTTGAAAATTCTTGCATTTGATGTGATTTTGGGGATTGATTGGTTAACCACGCATCATGCTAAAATTGATTATTTTTGCAAGGTTGTTAGTTTTCATATTCCTAACCAACCTATTATGCGAATTCAAACAACCAAACCATTAAAGTCAATCACTGTCATATCAAGCCATAAAGCTATTCGATTATTGAAAAATGGATGTCAAGATTTCTTAGCCCATGTCATGGACTTGAACAAAAACAAGTTAGATTTGAATAATATTTCTGTTGTTAGTGAATTTCCTGAAGAACTTCCCGGTCTACCTCCAGAACGTGAAGTTGAATTCTTTATTGACCTTGAACCTGGTACATAGCCCATTTCTAAAACCCCATATCGAATGGCTCCTATTAAACTTCAGGAGTTAAAGGTTCAACTACAGGGGTTGTTGGACATCGATTTTATTCGTCCTTGTACATCTCCTTGGGGTGCTCCTGTGTTATTCGTAAAGAAGAAAGACGGGAGTATGCGACTTTGTATCGACTACCGATAATTGAATCATGTCACTAATAAGAATAGGTATCCGCTACCTCGCATTGATGACCTGTTTGACCAGTTGCAAGGAGCACAATTCTTTTCAAAGATCTATCTTCGTTCTGGATATCATCAGCTGAAGATTAAAACTGAGGATATTCCAAAGACTGCCTTCAGAACTCGGTACGGGCATTACAAATTCTTAGTCATATCTTTTGGATTGACTAATGCTCCTGCTACTTTTATGGATATTGAATCGTGTATTCAAGGAATATTTGAATCAGTTCGTTGTTGTCTTTATTGATGACATCCTCATCTATTCCAAAAGTCATGAAGATCATGAACGCCATTTGAAGCTGGTACTACAAAGGCTTTGCGATAACAAGCTATATGCCAAGCTGAAGAAATGCGGGTTCTGGCTTGAGGAAGTAGTATTCGTTGGGCATGTGGTGTCAAAACATAGAGTATTTGTCGACCCGGCGAAGATTGAAGCCATACAAAGTTGGGAACAAACAAAGTCGGTGACCGAAGTACGTAGCTTTCTGGGCTTAGCTGGTTACTATCGGAGATTCGTGGAAGGATTTTCTCGAATCGCTACTCCGTTAACTCAGCTGACTCATAAAGATATAAAATTCGGTTGGAGCGAGGATTGTGAGATGAGTTTTCAAGAACTCAAGATGAGACTCATTTCGGCACCTGTTTTGACAATACCATCTAGTTCGGATGGATTTGTTATCTACAGTGATGCTTCAGGCAAAGGGTTAAGATGTGTTCTCATGCAACATGGGAAAGTCATAGCATATGCCTCACGACAACTCAAAGAATATGAGAGGAATTATCCTACTCATGATTTGGAGTTAACAGCAGTCGTTTTTGCGTTGAAGATATGGAGACACTACCTGTATGGGGAGAAAGTGGAGATCTATACAGATCATAAAAGCCTCAAATATTTCTTCACCCAAAAGGAACTCAACATGCGGCAACAACATTGGCTCGAGCTGCTGAAAGATTACGATCATACCATCCAATATCATCCTGGAAAAGCGAATGTAGTAGCTGACGCATTGAGTAGAAGATCATATGCGGGTACGAGTGCAATGTTGTTAACACAAAAGTACATTTTGTATGACTTGCAAAGGATAGAGATAGAGATGAAGGCTCCAAGTACCCATGCGATGATATAAAACATACGAGTAGAACCGACTTTAATCGATAAAGTTAAAACTGCTCAAGATACGGACATGGAGCTGATGCGTATGAAGAAGAAAGTGCTATTCCAGAAGCAAGAATCGATGACGAAGGAATACGTCGAGTCAACTCCAGACTTTGTGTTCCTAACGATTCTGACTTGAAGCATAGAATCATGATGGAGGCACACAACACACCGTTTGCAATCCATCCTGGGAGTACAAAAATGTATCATAATCTTCGACATACATTTTGGTGGAGCAATATGAAAAGAGAGATCGCGGAGTTTATCTCGAGGTGTTTAACTTGTCAACGTGTAAAGGCGGAGCATCAAATGCCAAAGGGTCCATTACAACCACTTGAGATTCTGAAATGGAAGTGGGAGCACATTACTATGGATTTCGTTACGGGTCTTCCCAAGGTTTCTCAAGGCATAGATGCGATTTGGGTTATTGTTGATAAATTAACTAAGTCTGCTCATTTCTTGCCTATACGGGAGACTTATTCCCTTGAACGTCTTGCTAGTATGTACGTGAACGAGATTGTGAGATTTCATGGCATGCCAGTATCCATAGTTTCGGATCGTGACCCAAGATTCACTTCAAGATTTTGGGTTAGCTTGCAGAAAGATATGGGCACGGATTTATGATTCAGTTCGGCATACCATCCTCAAACGAACGGACAATCTGAGAGGACTATTCAAACTCTTGAAATCTATTAAGACTCTGTGTCCTAGATCTCAAAGGGAGTTGGGATAAGTACTTACCATTGATGGAATTCTCCTACAACAACAGTTATCAGGCGAGCATAGGTGTGGCTCCATTTGAGGCGTTATATAGAAGAAAATGTCGTTGTCCAGTATGCTGGGACGTGGTGGGTGAAGCAACATTGTAGGAACCAGAGTTGGTACGCATGACTATAGAGAA
Organism: Panax japonicus; assembly: GCA_020205505.1. Lineage (NCBI taxonomy): Eukaryota > Viridiplantae > Streptophyta > Magnoliopsida > Apiales > Araliaceae > Panax > Panax japonicus. The sequence goes on from CM035111.1 coordinate 16,825,668, forward strand.
GATCCAAACGATTCGATAACGTATACAAACGGCACAAGATCGACAAAAGAGTTATGCGGATCTTCATCGGAAGGACGTGAAATTTAATATTGGGGATCATGTATTATTACGTGTTGCACCATGGAAGGGAGTTATAAGATTTAGAAAGAGGGGAAAGCTCAATCCAAGATTTGTTGGTCCATTTTAGATTCTTGACCGAATAGGAAATGTGGCCTATAGACTCGCATTACCTCCAAGTATGTCTCGTATTCATAATGTTTTTAACATATCTATGCTTCGTAAATATGTTAAAGACCCGAACCACATTATTGAGTTAGAACCAGACGTGATAGCTAAAGATTTAACGTACGAGGAGGTACCTGTTAAGATCTTGGATAGGAAAGAGCATGTCCTACGCACGAAGGTTATACAACAAGTTAAGGTTTTATGGAGAAACCATGCTATTGAAGATATGACCTGGGAGTTGGAATCAGAAATGAAAGCGAGGTATCCTTACATTTTCGAAACACCAGGTACGTACGTCAATTTTGAGGACAAAATTTCATAAGGAGGGGAGGTTGTAAGACCCCAACTTTTTAAAGAATAAAATCAAATTTCCTTTATTTATTATTGTGAATAATAAGGTATTAATTTGATATAATACTTTGGTTATGGGTGAAATGTGCAAATTTTCAAAATAAACAAGTGGTTATATAATATTCATTGTTGTCGGGGAATATTCGTTTGGTCGTGGAATATTCTTTCTGTCGGGGAATATTCGTACGACGGCGCAGCTATTTATGGGCCCCAAAACGGATAACTGTCGGATGAAGAAAATGACAAAATTGAATAACGGCGTAGTTGTTACCGTTAACACTGTTGGAATACCCGGTGGTTAAAATACAGTAATACGCGTTGTTGCACAATAGCACACGGTATTACACAGTATTGTTGAATTATTGATCCTTATGTAAGAAGGCACTACTTAATAATTGTCACAGTAGTTACTGTTCAATATTTTATTTTATTGATTCAATAATTGCTACGTTGATATTTATATTATTGTTATTTCAATAATTGTCACTGCACATCATCTCCATTATCAGATCAATAATTCATATTATTTGGAATAATATTATTACATATCATTATTGGCAATGTCTAGAAAGTTCTGTCAAGGAGAGGTTTGGTCACCTAATTGCGCGCCAGTAAGGAGAAATCCTTATCAGAATGCTCCCTCTTTCTTGGGAACTGCCTGGTTGTCATTATTGTGATTCTGTAATATTATTTGTGAATAATTAATTATTGATTTATATGATAAGAAAATATTTATTTTATGTGGTTATAATTGAAGGAATTAATGTTGAGGTGTTTTATCAGTATTTTGTTGGATTGGAGGTATTAAAAATCAAACTAGTGGTTTTTGAGATTTATTGCAGGAGTTATAATTTTTAATCCGACCGTTAGATCGTTGTAATTTTTGGATATGTTATACATATATAAGTTGAGTATATGTCCACAAATTTTGAACCGTTAAAAATGAACGTATGATTTGTTATGAATTTTAAGAGGTGACTGATTCAGAAATTAGGTTATAAATGATTTTGGTGGAAAATTCTAGAATTGGTGGGCCCCACTTTTGGTTGGTGAAAATGTGCTGAGATTTTTATTCAAATGTGGTGGATGGGAATAGTAGTAGGTAAAGCCATCAGGTTGCAGGTTAAGTCTGCTTCGGCGTGCTAACATTTTCCTATAAATAGAGGGCTAAGTTAGAATTGAAAATCACACCAGAAACAAGTTTTCTCTCTTTCTCTCTCTAGATTATTGAGTGTATTTTGTGAGTATTTAGATACTTTGTGAGTTTCTATTCATCAGTGCAAGTTTTCTTCAGTCCTTATACCGATATTTTGATCAGAAGTACTGATATTTTGAGGTAAGGGGTGTTATATTCTTCTTAAAATGATATTTTCTTCAATATCATTATACCAAAATGTTGGTATGAACTTTTTATTAAATTTAGAACTTTTTGTGTCGGGGTTACTATTCACGTATACGGTACTATTCGCGTATACGGCAGTATTCACGAATACGGCACTATTCACCAAAAAATGAAATTTTCTTCTTTTTGTCCAAGTTGTCTATTATGGTTACTATCTTTGATTGTATCCATGTTTTGATCATTATTTTTGAATTCTATTTCAAAATTGGTTATTTCAAAATATTATTGAACTTGGATAAACTGTAATACGAGTACTTAGTATTTGATCTTTTATCTCACTGGATTCGTTTTCTTTAAAATATTTTTTATCATCCTCAGTCCTAAATGATGATACAAATGAATATCTTTGGCTTGTAGTGCAAGATTAATGATTACCTAATGAATATATTTGGCCCGTAGTGCAAAGATCAACAGGTGTTGAGATGAACATGACCAACTGATGATACAAATGAATATCTTTGGCCTGTAGTGCAAAGATGAATTTTTGATTCAAGATGTATATTGATTGACGTTACAGGGATAAAATATTGATGATGAACTTTTAAATCTTAGAAGATAGTAGAATTCTTTCTCTACTTGACTCTTCTAATGGATTACTGTTCCGCTGCAGTTGTTGATCTAAAACTTGTTGTCTATTATATTTTATCAAATTTTTCCCTGTTGAAGACTAACGATAATTTGTTGTATATTATCTTAGTCATAATATTCTTTATTGGGCTAGTTGAGCTCACCCTTTTCCTTTTTGTTCCATTTTTCTCAGGAGGTGAGAACATAGTAGGAACTAGTCGGGGTACGGAGTGATGGTTCTAGAAAGATGTTTTAGCAGTCCTCATTATTTTTGAAAAATAGTGTTTGAATAATTGTAATGAGGACTCCTTTTGAGTTTGTATACTCTCTAGTATACAACATTTGTATTCAAACTTATAGTATAGGCGTTGTCGTATTCTGCACGACAATTATATTACTGAAGTTGTATTTGTTTTTGTACCATGTATTTGGTGACTCAGAATGGGTGATGTATACCTATTTTGGGGGCGTCACATTTTATTAGATTATAAATAGAATATATTGTATTTTATTTAAAAGATTTTACTTTAAATATGGACCGTCAAATTAAAGTAAATTAATCTGGACCGTTCATAAGTTAGTTACTATGAAGTCCATTTTTCTATAAATAGAAGCTCATTCCTTTATTATTTCTTACGAATTCACTGAAACTCTAGAGAGAGAAACTATAGAGAGAGTTCTTCTTCTATAATCTTGAGCGTATTTCTTTAGAGTTTAAGAAAGCTTTGAGCGTAGTGCAAGTTTTCTTCAAGTATATTCCCGCCCTACCAGTCAGAATACTTTACTTTTTAAGGTGAAGATAGGTGATGAAAATTATATTCGTCCTGGTTGCGAAGAGGAATTTAGAACCACAATTATGATTATGAGTTATTCATATGATTGTGGGCAGGAACTGTTGATTTATTTGACATGGATAAAATATTATTGGTGGACTTTTAACATAGAAAAGATAATAGACCTTATGGTCTATTTGACTCTTCTAATGGATTGCTCGTTCCGCTGCAACTATGGTTGAAAAGTTTTATCATCTACGATATGTTCTAAATCTCTGATTTATTATTGATGAAAGCTATTGATAATTTAATTATCTTTAGTCATGATATTCTTTACTGGGCTAGTTGTGCTCACCCTTTCTGCTTCACAATTCCTTTCAGGTAATAAGAGTGTTGTCGTAAGAGTGTTGCCGAGTCGAGCTGGAATAACAGGGGAATAGAACAGTGGTCTCTAGCTATGGAGGTTCTACCTAAACAGTATAGAAAAGTGTGTTGTATTCTATAAAACATTTAGTAGTTATATTTGGTGAATCAAATAGGGTGAGGTGAAACCAACTTTAGAAGGGTGTTTTGCCACTATCATACAAGATGTCTAATGATATACAAACTTGTGTTATCATAAGACAGGGTTGTGCGCATCCACTTGCTGAGTATATCTACGGGCACTACCTATATGATCTTGGAGTTTCTTTGAAATATAATATTCACTTGGAGACAGTGGAGATAGTCATATGTCAAGAGAAGACTCACCATTGGAAAGAAAATGATAGTAATCTTCTCGTTTTTCTTTGGGGTCTATTGGGTCAACCAAGGATAATTCTGTGTCCATATGATATCTATTATAACCTAGACGCATGGCCTCCCATGTACGAAGGTTTCCTTGAGCATTTCCCAAAGATTTTAATTTCTAAAACAGTTTTTTACTATACTTTTATGTAAAGTACCATTGTAAGGTTGTGGTCGAGGCACCATGAGAGTTACATACATTTGTATTAAAACTCACATGTAACTGTGGTCGTATTCTATACGACAGCTCAACAGTTGTATAAATGAAGTTGCATTTGAATTTTGTACCATGTATCTGGCAACTCAAAATGGGTGATGTATGCCTAATTTTGGGGGCGTCACAGAATGGACATAAGATTCGAATTTTTATGATAAAAGGCTATTTATTATGAATTATTGAAGTTTCAGAATAATTGATTTTTAGAGTTTTAAATGATTTTAATAAGAAAAACATTTTTGTGACTTTTGGTGAGGTGTGTGGCTGATGTTGGATCAAAGATGTGTGCGTAGGAAATTTAAGAAAATATATTAATATTTTATTAAATTTTCTGCTTTGGTGTTCTAAGCATTTTCCTATAAATATGGTGCTTAGGTTAGAATTGAAAATCACACCAGAAATACGTTTTCTCTCTCTATATATTACGAGCGTATTTTTGGGAGTATTTTAATACTTTGAGTGTTTCTATACGGTGCAAGTTCCTTTCAGCGTTATATCTGATATTCCAGCCGAAAGTACTATTCTTTTGAGGTAAGAGATGTTATTTTCTTCGTAAATGATATTATTTTCTTCAATATCATTATGTCGAAATATTGATATGAATTTTATTGTGGAATTTCTACTTTTTTGTGTCGGGGTTACTATTCACGTATACGACACTATTTATTTATACGATACTATTTACGAATACGACACTATTCACTGAAAAATGAAATTTTTTCCTTTTTGTCCAAGATATCTATTATGGTTACTATCTTTGATTTTATCCATGTTTTGATCTTTATTTTGAATTATGCTTCACAATTGGTTATTATGGAGTATTTTTGAACTTGGATAATGTAAGACCCCAAATTATTAATAATTGAAATTTAATTTCCTCTATTTATTATTTTGAAATAGTAAGGGTTGATTTGATTAATGTGGTTAGTTATGGATAAAATGCGCAAATATTTCAAATAAGCAAGTGGTTATAAAATACTCATTGTTGTCGGAGAATATTCGCTTGGTCGTGGAATATTCTTGTTGTCGGGGAATATTCGTACGACGGCGCAGCCTTGTGTGGGCCCCATAACGGAAAGCAATTGGATGAAGAAAACGACAAGTATAAGTTGTTATAAATAACGGCGCAGTTGTTACCGTTAATACTGTTGGAATACCCGATGGTTAAAACACAGTAATACGCGTTGTTGCACAGTAGCACACGATATTGCACCAATTATTGATTCTTACGTAAGAAGGCACTATTCAATAACTGTTACAGTAGTTACTGTTCAGTATTTTATTTTATTGATTCAATAATTGTTGCGTTGATATTTTATATTACTGTTGTTTCAATAATTGTCACTACGCAGTATTTTCCATTATCGAATCAATAATTCATATTATCTGAATAATATTATTAGAAAACATTATTGGCAATGTCTAAAAAGTTTTGTCTAAGGAGAGGTTTGGTCACCTAATTGCGCGCCAGTAAGGAGAAATTCTTATTGGAAAGCCCCCTCTTTCTTGGGAACTGTCGGGTTGTCAATATTGTGATTCTATAATATTATTTGTGAATAATTAATTATTGATTTATATGATGAGAAAAATATTGATTTTATGTGGATATAGATGGAGAAAATTTTTAAAGTGACAATTGTTAAAAAATTGATATTTTATCTTTTCTGATAAAATAATATTTTATTATATTATTATAATAGAATAATGATGATATTTTTACAATGAATGTGGGATATATGAGTATATGAGGAGGAAGAGTATTTTTGGTGCATTAAATGATTAACACATGTTTTGTGTGTTGGTGGACCCCATTTCTTGACTTAAATTTGATTATAGCCTGTAAAATCGTCCGTTTGTGGATTTTGGTCAATTTCTGTTTGGAATTTGGAAAAACTTTCTTCTGCAAAGTTGTAGAGAATTGAATTTCCTATAAAAAATTGCGAGATTCGAATTTTCTGATAAAAGGGCTATTTATTATGAATTATTGAAGTTCTGAAGTTCCGAAATAATTGATTTTTAGAAGTTTTAATTATTTTTTAAAGAAAAATGTTTTTTGCTATTAAGTTGGCCTCGCATGTGATTTAAATGAGCTGAAATCAGATTTCAAAGGTGTGCTTGAATTTTGTTTATATATAATATTATTATATTCAATTTTCTGCTTTGGTGTTCTAAGTATTTTCCTATAAATAGGGTGCTTAGGTTAGAATTGAAAATCACACCAGAAACTAAAGATTTCTCTCTCTTTCTTTCTCTATAATATCGAGCGTATTTGTGAGTATTTTAGTACTTTGAGTATTGCTATACGGTGCAAGGGAGGTAAGGGAGGTTATTTTCTTCTAAAATAACAAGAATGATATTATTTCTGAGGTAAGGGAGGTTATTTTCTTCTAAAATGATATTATTTCTTCAATATCATTATGCCAGAATGTTGGTTGGAAATTTTTATCAAATTTGAAACTTTTTCATGTCGGAGTTACTATTCATGAGTTACTATTCACGAGTTACTATTTATGAATTACTATTCACGAGTTACTATTCACGAGTACTATTCACGAAGCGTAATGATGTTTTTTTGTGAAATTTCTATCTTTTGAGGTCGGAGTTACTATTCACATATACGACACTATTCACGTATACCGCACTATTCACGAATACGACACTATTCACAAAAAAATTAAATTTTCTTTTCTGTGTCCAAGATTGTCTGTTATGATTCCTATCTTTGATTGGATCTATGTTTTGATCATTCTTAAATTTTACCCCACTCTTGTTATTTATGAAGTATTTTTGAATGGGAATTGTTTAAAGTACGAATCCTTAATATTTGTTCTTTTGCTTCACTGGATTCGTTTTCTTTAAAATATCTTTCATCATCCTCAGACCTAAATTATGATATTACTGAATATCTTTGGCCTGTAGTGCAAAGATGAATGATTTTCTGATGAATATCTTTGGCCCGTAGTGCAAAGATAAACAGGTGTTTAGATGAACATGACCAACTGATGAATATCTTTGGCCCGTAGTGCAAAGATGAACAGGTGTTGAGATGAACATGACCAACAGATGAATATCTTTGGCCTGTAGTGCAAAGATGAATATTTGATTCAAGATTTATATTGATTGATGTTACAGGGATAAAATATTGATGATGGACTTTTAAATTCATAGATGATAGTAGATTTCATTCTCTACTTAACTCTTCTAATGAATTGTTGTTTCCGCTTCAGTTGTTGATCTAAAACTTGTTGTCTATTGTATTCTATTAGATTTTTCCCTGTTGAGGACTAACGATAATTTGTTCTATATTATCTTAGTCATAATATTCTTTACTGGGCTAGTTGAGCTTACCCTTTTCCTTTATGTTCCATTTTTCTTCTCAGGAGACGAGAATATAGCGGGACCTAGTCGGGGTGTGGAGTAATGGTTCAAGACAGTTGTTTTAGTAGTCCTCACTATTTTGTGAAATAGTGTATCAATAATTGTAATGAGGACTTATTTGAGTGTGGATATTGTCTAGAAGACAATATTTGTATTTAAACTCACAGTTTATGTGTTGTCATATTTTGCACGACAATTGTATTAATGAAGTTGTAGTTGTTTCTGTATCATGTATTTGGCGACTCAGAATGGGTTGGTTGGATTGGACCTATTTTGGGGGCATCACAGTTGGTATCAGAGCTTAGGGATATGGTCTCTGGCGGAGATCGGGGAATAGTACTAGGAGGGGAGAGACGAGTAATCCTTCGCTAGTATGTCATACCTAAGCTTATTTGTTAGTCAGTCGAACTATATGGTTAATATATGATATGTTAATTTGTTTAATTAACCCTTGTTTTATGGCAGTATTTAAGAATGACAGTTGAGAATATTAACGGTGGAGTTAATGAGACCGTTGAAACACCTTTAATCACCACCCAGGGGAACATGCAACAGGAAAGCAATATTCCTCCTGTAAACAACACCACTGAGCAGACGATGAACGAAGGGATGTTTAGGAGATTTTTGCAGTTCATGCAAAACCAGACGAGGGAGACTCGTGTACGGAATATGGGTGGAAATGATAGCAACTGCGCGGCTTGTCACGGCCAAGCATTTCAAAGAGTTGGGACCACCAGAATTTAAGGGAAAGCTGGATCCAATCATGGCGGAAATATGGGTCAAGCAAATTACCAAGATATTCGATGTCTTGGGATGTACGGAGGAACAGAAGGTTCCATTCGCCACATTTATGTTCCGTGGCGAGGCAGATTATTGTTGGGAGTCTGTGAAACGTACCCAGCCTGCCGCACCCCGTATGTCTTGGGAAAAATTTCAGAAACTTTTCAACAAAAAATACTTTCCTGAAAGTATTCGCCATATGAAAGAGGTAGAGTTTATTAGACTAGAACAAAACAACATGACGGTGTCCCAATACGAGGCTAAGTTCGCAGAGTTATCCAGGTTTGCACCTCATTTGGTAGAGAATGAGGAACGAATGACGAGGATGTTTCTGAGAGGTTTAAAACCCGAGATTCGGCAATATCTTATCTCTCATAAATTTTCTTTATATTCAGATGTTGTCAACATGGCTCAATTATTAGAGTGATATAGCGAGTACATTCAACCAAGAGACCGCAACCAGGATCATACCGGTGACAGAAGTCATTAGAACAATGATAACTAACGGAGAAAGAAAAATACGGACAAGAGCGACAACCACTCTGGTGGTACTCATGGCCATGAAAATAGAAAAAGCGAGTTGGGGGGGGGGGAGATTTTAAAAAGAGGAGATTCAACAATGACACGGTGAAGACGTCAGCACCAGCAGCAAGGAGGAGAACGACCACCGGTCATATACTATAAATGTGGAAAAGAGGGACACATCAGCCCAAACTGTCCACAACAGTTCAAGGTATGCTATAATTGTGGACATAAAGGACATATCGCTCGAGATTGTATGGTAGAAAAACCAAGCCCAGTGGGGATGGTGACTCAAAAGGCTGTCCCAGAAAAGTCAAAGTCAACGGTTCCTGGAAGAGCGTTTGTCGTGACTGGTCAACATGCTAGGAACCCAAACGAGGTGATCACGGGTAAGCTAATCATAAATTCATGCGAAGTTTATACCTTACTAGATACCCGTGCTACCCATTCATTTATCTCTCTTGCTTGTGCTCAACGTTTAAACTTGACTCCAATGAAATTAGACTTTGACCTATCTGTGGAAACTCCGTTAGGAGAAACTTTCATCACATTCACTGTTTATAAATCTTGTTTGATCTAAGTTGGCACCATCGCATTACCTGTTGACCTTATTTCTTTAAAGATACTTGCTTTTGATGTGATTTTGGGAATTGATTGATTAACTACTCATCATGCCAAAATTGATTGCTTTCGTAAGGTTGTTAGTTTTCATATTCCTAAGCAACCTGTAATTTGAATTCAAGCAACCAAACCATTGAAGTCAAACTCTTTCATATCAAGCCATAAAGTCATTCGTTTATTGAAAAAACGGATGTCAAGCTTTCTTAGCCCATGTCATGGACTTGAACAAAAATATGTCAGATTTGAATGATATTTCTGTTGTTGGTAAAATCCCGGACGTATTTCCTGAAGATTTTCTTGGCCTACCTCCAGAGCGTGATATTGAATTTTGTATTATCTTTGAATCCAGTACAAAACTCACTTCTAAAATCTCATATCGAATGACTCCTATTGAACTTTAGGAGTTAAAAATAAAACTATAGAATTTGGTGCCCGAGCCTTTATCTGGTGACTTCCTTTGTGGAATGCACCGAAGCCAGAGTCTCCGTAGGGGACGCCATATTTGTGTGGTAGTAAACTGATAGGTGTAATTGTGACGTGCTATCCAAGATTGGGATATGAGTCAAAGTTGAGAGCAACCTAAGTCAGTAATTGAAATACGTAGCTTTCTATGCTTATCTGGTTATTATCGAAGATTTTGTGGAAAGATTTTCTCGAATCGCTATTCCATTAACGCAGCTGACTCGTAGAGATACAAAATTCGAATGGAGCAAGGAATGTGGGAAGAGCTTCGAAGAACTCAATAGGAGACTCATTTCGGCACATGTTCTGACCATACCATCCTGAAAAAGCGAACGTGGTAGTCGACGTGTTGAGTAAAAGATCATATGCGAGTACGAATGCGATATTGTCAAAGACCCATTTCATATAATTTACAAATGATAGATATAGAGTTAAAGACTCTAGGGACTCACGTGATGATATACAAGTAGAACCGACTTTAATCTATAAAGTTAAAAATGTTCAAGCTACACACCGAAGCTGATGAATATGAAGAAGGAGGTACAAGAAATTGTTATTCCAAAAGCGAGAATTGGCGATGTGAGGAAAGCTCAAACCTTCGATTTATTAGTCCATTTGAAATCTTAGATCGAATAGGAACTGTGGCCTATAGACTCATTTTACCGCCAAGTATGACGCGTGTTCATAACATTTGTCACTTATCGATGTTACGTAAATATGTGGATGACCCAAACCATGTTATTGAGTTAGAACCTGACGAGATGGCCGAAAACTTAACGTATGAAGAGGTACCTATCAAGATTTTGGATAGGAAGGAGCATGTCCTACGTACGAAGGTCATACCACAAGTTAAAGTTTTGTGGAGAAACCTATGCTATTGAGGAAATGACCTGGGAGTTGAAAACGGAAATGAAAGCGAGGTATCTTCATCTTTTCGAAACACTAGGTACGTACGTCAATTTCGAGGACGAAATTTCATAAGGAGGGGAGGTTGTCAGACCCCAAATTATTAATAATTGAAATTTAATTTCCTCTATTTATCATTTTGAAATAGTAAGGGTTGATTTGATTAATGTGGTTAGTTATGGGAAAAATGCGCAAATATTTCAAATAAGCAAGTGGTTATAAAATACTCATTGTTGTCTGAGAATATTCGTTTGGTCGTGGAATATTCTTGCTGTCGGGGAATATTCGTACGACGGCGCAGCCTTGTGAGGGCCCCATAATGAAAAGCAATTGGATGAAGAAAACGACAAGTATAAGTTGTTATAAATAATGGCGCAGTTGTTACCGTTAATACTGTTAGAATACCCAGGTGGTTAAAACACAGTAATACGCGTTGTTGCACAGTAGCACACGATATTGCACCAATTATTGATTCTTACGTAAGAAGGCACTATTCAATAACTGTTACAGTAGTTACTGTTCAGTATTTTATTTTATTGATTCAATAATTGTTACGTTGATATTTTATATTACTGTTGTTTCAATAATTGTCACTACGCAGTATTTTCCATTATCGAATCAATAATTCATATTATTTGAATAATATTATTAGAAAACATTATTGGCAATGTCTAAAAAGTTCTGTCTAAGGAGAGGCTTTGGTCACCTAATTGCGCGTCAGTAAGGAGAAATTCTTATTGGAAAGCCCCATTTTTCCTGGGAACTGCCTGGTTGTCAATATTGTGATTCAATAATATTATTTGTGAATAATTAATTATTGATTTATATGATGAGAAAAATATTGATTTTATGTGGATATAGATGGAGAAAATTTTTAAAGTGACAATTGTTAAAAAATTGATATTTTATCTTTTCTGATAAAATAATATTTTATTATATTATTATAATAGAATAATGATGGTATTTTTACAATGAATGTGGGATATATGAGTATATGAGGAGGAAGAGTATTTTTGTTGCATTAAATGATTAACACATGTTTTGTGTGTTGGTGGACCCCATTTCTTGACTTAAATTTGATTATAGCCTTGTAAAATCGTCCGTATGTGGATTTCGGTCCATTACTGTTTGGAATTTAGAAACTTTCTTCTGCAAAGTTGTAGAGAATTGAATTTCCTATAAAAAATCGTGAGATTCTAATTTTCTGATAAAAGGGCTTTTTATTATGAATTATTGAAGTTCTGAAGTTTCGAAATAATTGATTTTTGAAAGTTTTAATTATTTTTTTAAAGAAAAACATTTTTTGCTATTAATTTGGCCTCGCATGTGATTTAAATGAGCTGAAATCAGATTTCAAAGGTGTGCTTGAATTTTGTTTATATATAATATTATTATATTCAATTTTCTACTTTGGTGTTCTAAGCATTTTCCTATAAATAGGGTGCTTAGGTTAGAATTGAAAATCACACCAGAAATTAAAGATTTCTCTCTCTTCCTCTCTCTATAATATCGAGCATATTTGTGAGTATTTTAGTACTTTGAGTATTGCTATACTGTGCAAGTTCTTTCAGCACTATATTCGGTATGCTAGTCAGAAGTACTATTCTTTCTGAGGTAAGGGAGGTTATTTTCTTCTAAAATGATATTATTTCTTCATTATCATTATGACAGAATGTTGGTTAGAAATTTTTATCAAATTTGAAACTTTTTCATGACGGGGTTACTATTCATGAGTTACTACTCACGAGTTACTATTCATGAGTTACTATTCATAAGTTACTATTCACGAGTTACTATTCACGAGTACTATTCACGAAGCGTGATGATGTTTTTTTTTGTGAAATTTCTATCTTTTGAGGTCAGAGTTACTATTCATGTATATGACACTATTCACGTATACAACACTATTCACGAATACAACACTATTCACAGAAAAATTAAATTTTCTTTTTCTGTGTCCAAGATTGTCTGTTATGATTCCTATCTTTGATTGGATCTATGTTTTGATCATTCTTGAATTTTACTCCACTCTTGTTATTTATGAAGTATTTTTGAATGAGAATTGTTTAAAGTACGAATCCTTAATATTTGTTCTTTTGCTTCACTGGATTCGTTTTCTTTAAAATATCTTTCATCATCCTCAGACCTAAATTATGATATTACTGAATATCTTTGGCCTGTAGTGCAAAGATGAATGATTTTCTGATGAATATCTTTGGCCCGTAGTGCAAAGATAAACAGGTGTTTAGATGAACATGACTAACTGATGAATATCTTTGGCCCGTAGTGCAAAGATGAACATGTGTTGAGATGAACATGACCAACAGATGAATATCTTTGGCCTGTTGTGCAAAGATGACTATTTGATTCAAGATGTATATTGATTGATGTTATAGAGATAAAATATCGATGATAAACTTTTAAATTCATAGATGATAGTAGATTTCATTCTCTACTTAACTCTTCTAATAAATTGTTGTTTCCATTGCAGTTGTTGATCTAAACTTATTGTCTATTGTATTCTATTAGATTTTTCCCTGTTGAGGACTAACGATAATTTGTTCTATATTATCTTAGTCATAATATTCTTTACTGGGCTAGTTGAGCTCACCCTTTTCCTTTTTGTTCCATTTTTCTTCTCAGGAGACGAGAATATAGCGGGAACTAGTCGGGGTGTGGAGTAATGGTTCAAGACAGTTGTTTTAGTAGTCCTCACTATTTTGTGAAATATTGTATCAATAATTATAATGAGGACTTATTTGAGTGTGGATATTGTCTAGAAGACAATATTTGTATTTAAACTCACAGATTATGTGTTGTCGTATTTTGCACGACAATTGTATTAATGAAGTTGTAGTTGTTTCTGTACCATGTATTTGGCGACTTAGAATGGTTTGGTTGGATTGGACCTATTTTGGGGGCGTCACATATAAGCCGTAATACGAATCCCTAATATTTATCCTTTTGTCTCACTAGATTCATTTTCTTTAAGATATTTTTCATCATCCTCAGTTCTAAATGATGATATTACTGAATATCGTTGGCATGTAGTGCAAAGATGAATAATTAACTGATGAATATCTTTGGCCCGTAGTGCAAAGATGAACATGTGTTGAGACGAACATGACCAACGGATGATACAAATGAATATCTTTGGCTTGTAGTGTAAAGATGAATATTTGATTCAATATGTATATTGATTGATGTTACAGGGATAAAATATTGATGATGAATTTTTAAATCTTAGAAGATAGTAGAATTCATTCTCTACTTGACTCTTCTAATGGATTGATGTTTCCGCTGCAGTTGTTAATCTAAAACTTGTTGTCTATTATATTTTATCAGATTTTTTCCTATTGAAGACTAATGATAATTTTTTGTATATTATCTTTGTCATAATATTCTTTACTAGGCTAGTTGAGCTCACCCTTTTCCTTATTGTTCCATATTTCTTCTCAGGAGGCGAGAATATAGTGGGAACTAGTCGGGGTGTGGAGTGATGTTTCCAGTCAGTTGTGTTAGCAGTCCTCACTATTTTATAAAATAGTGTGACAATAATTGTAATGAGGACTCCTTCTGAGTTTGTATACTGTCTGTTAGACAATATTTGTATTTAAACTCACAGTATATGAGTGTCGTATTTTGCACGACAATTGTATTACTGAAGTTGTATTTGTTTCTGTACCATGTATTTGGCGACTCAGAATGAGTGATGTATACCTATTTTGGGGGCGTCACAAAGAAAGTGGTTATATAATATTCTATTGGTCAGGGAATATTCGTTTTAACAGGGAATATTTGTACGACGACACAATCATTGGTGGACCCCACAACAAAAGTATTAGTCGTAGTTAAAAAATGACAGAATTATCTTTTTATAAAAATAACGGCGAGAGTTTTACCGTTAAACTATTGAACTACCCGGCGGTAAAAGTACAGTAATATGCGTGGTTGCATAGTAGCACACAGTATTGATTATTGATGCTTACATGAGAAGTCACTCAGTTATACTCAATTATTGCTACAATAATTGCTGCATAATATCTCTCATATTATTGATTCAATTATTGTCACTGTATCATCTGCATAATATTTTATATTATTAAATCAATAATTAAGACGACAAAGTTATTCATATTATTATTTGCAATATTGACAATGTCTAGAAAGTTCTGTCAAGGAGAGGTTTGGGCACCTAATTGCGCGCCAATAGGGGAAAATCCTTATCGGAAAGCCCCCTCTTTCCTGGGAATGATCTGATTGTTAAATATCGTGACTTATAATATTAATGATGAATAAGTTTGTGTTGATTAAAGATGAAATTGATATTTTCATTGTGTTGGGATTATTAGTGTTAGTGGAAATCGACATATATTTCGATAATAATGGATGTCTGGGGGTTATATTGACCAATCGGGTAATTAATCGGATAAATAAGCAATTAATTGCTATTAATTTACATGCTTATAACTATTTATTCACATGTGTGTACTATTGATTCACATTCATGTACTATTAGGGGAGGTGGTGCAAGATTGATAATACTTGCATGACTAAATTAAAAATGGAGGTATAGATGAAGGTACTATTGTAAGACCCCGAATTATATGAAATGAAAGTATCTAATTTTCTTATAATTATTATTTTATTTAATAAATGGTTAAATTGATAAAAGGTTAAAGTTAAGGGTGATATTTGAAAATTTTGCAAGTAAGCAAGTTGATATAAAATATTCGTTGTGTCGGGGAATATTTTTTTAACATAGAATATTCGTACGACGGTACAATCATTGGTGGTCGCCACAATAGAAGTATTGTCGTAGTTAGAAAATAACAGAAATATTTTTCTATAAAAATAAACGGCGATAGTTTTACCGTTAACTATTGAACTACCCGGTGGTAAAAGTACATTAATACGTGTGATTGCATAGTAGCACAAGGTATTGATTATTGATGCTTACGTAAGAAGCCACTTAGTTTACTCAATTATTGTTACAGTAATTGTTGCATAGTATCTCACGTTATTTGATTCAATTATTGTCACAGTATCATCTGCATAATATTTTATATTATTAAATCAATAATTGAGACAACAAAGTTATTCATATTATTATTTGTAATATTGACAATATCTAAAAAGTTCTGTCGATGAGAGGTTTGGTCACCTAATTGCGCGCCAATAGAGAGAAATCCTTATTGGAAAGCCCCCTCTTTCCTGGAAATGATCTGGTTGTTAAATATTATGAGTTATAATATTAGTGATGAATAATTGTTGAAGTATTAAGAATGTGTTTATCGAAGATAAGTGAATTACAAAAGTTAGAGGGAAATAATGCAAACTTGGAAAACTTTAGGGGTACCAAAGTGTAATAAGTTAAATCAATCTGGATCATTGGTGGTGGTTTTAATAGTAAATCAATCTGGACCATTGATGGTGGTTTTAATAATAAATCAATCTGGACCATTGATGGTGGTTTTAATAGTAAATCAATCAGGACCATTGATGGTGGTTTTAAAAGTAATCAATCTGGACCGTCGGTGGTGGTTTTAAAAGTAAATCAATCTGGACCGTCGGTTGTGATTCTAATAGTAATCAATATGGACCGTCCGTTCTAATAGTAAATCAATATGGACCATTCGTGAATAAGTTACTATTTAGTCCATTCTCCTATAAATAGAAGCTTAATTCTTCTTTCATTCTCACCAATTCACTGAGATTCACAAGAGGCACTATAGAGAGAGCAACTATAGAGGGCAAGAAGAAGAGTATCCTGCTACTTCACTATTGCAGTATCCACCCTTCTACTAAGGTAAGGGGTATTATTTCTTTCGTATTCATAAGGAATACTATTTGTTTTTGTATTCATCCTTTAATATGTCGGAATAACCTGTCTACACGGATTACGTACCGTATGACGGGTGAAAATCCATTTGCGGCTTCGTATGTTATTTCTTTTCATATTCTTAAATCTAAACTTACTATGGTAAGTATTGCTTCTATAATCCCTGAAATTAATGGGATATCCTTGAAGTTTTGCGCTTCATCCAGTATCGTTTCGTTGGAATATTGATATGAACTTTCTTATTAAATATCAATATTTTCACCGGGGTACTATTCACCCGATTACTATTCACTAAAATATTATTCACTCAGATATTCGGAGCACTTTTCATGCCGGGGTACTATTCACGAGTTACTATTTATAGGTTATTATTCACCCAATTACTATTCATTAAAATATTATTCACTCGGGTATTCGGGGCACTTTTCATGCCGGGGTACTATTCCTAAAGTACTATTCACGGGGTACTATTTATCACAAATTTTATTTCTTTTCTGTCTAAATTATTTTTGATACATGGATATTATTCTTGAATTTTACTCCACAAAGCAGTATCATGTTGACAATTTGGACATTATTGAATTTTGGATAAATTAAATTATAAATCTTTAAAATTTATCATTTGTTTTCATTTAATTAAATGCTTATATCATTGTCATCATCCTCATGCTTATATTGTGATGAAAGTTATCTTTGGCTTACGTGCATAGATGGACTATTGATTGGTATGATTATGACCAGTGATCATTCAGTATAATCATGAGTCGTAAGGTTATAAATGATGTGGTAAGAATCATCATTGGCCTGTAGTGCACCAAAGTCAAGGGAGACAATGATTAAATGCTTATATCATTGTCCACAAACCCCTTATTGTGATTTTGTCGGGCACCAAAGTCAAGTCCAGATTGGGATGGAGGCATCAAATACCGTCCCAGACAAGACAAAACTGGTAGTTCAAGGGAGAGCGTTTGTTGTAACCTCCCAAAAAGCGAGGAATCCGAACGAGGTGATCACGGATAAGCTAATCATAAACTCTTGCGAAGCTTATACCTTATTTGATACCGGTTCTACCCATTCTTTTATTTCTCCTACTTGCGCTTAACATTTAAATTTGAATCCAGAGAAATTAGACTTTGACTTATCGGTTGAAACTGCGTTGGGGGAAACCTTTATTACATCCATTGTTTATAAGTCTTGTTTGATTCAAATCGGTAACCGCACATTACCTGTCGATCTTATCTCTTTAAAAATACTTGCATTCGATGTGATTTTAGGAATTGATTGGTTGACTACTCATCATGCTAAAATTGATTATTTTCGTAAGGTTGTTAGCTTTCATGTTCCTAACCAACCTATTATGCGAATTCAAGCAACCAAGCCATTAAAGTCAATCATTGTAATTTCAAGCCATAAAGCTATTCGTTTATTAAAAAATGGATGTTAAGCTTTCTTAGCTCATGTCACGGATTTAAACAAAAATACGTCAGTCTTGAATGATATTTCTATTGTTAATAAATTTCCTGACGTATTCCTTGAAGAACTTCCTGGCCTACTCCCAGAGCGTGAAATTGAATTTTGTATCGACCTTAAACCCGGTACAAAACCCATTTTCAAAGCCCCATATCGAATGGCTCTTATTGAACTTCAGGAGTTAAAGACCCAACTGCAGGAATTGTTAGACATCAGTTTCATTCGTCCTAGTACTTCTCCTTGGGGTGCTCCTGTTCTATTCGTGAAGAAGAAAGATGGGAGACCCCGAATTTTATGAAATAAAAGTATTCAATTTTTCTATTTTGATAAATAGTTAAATTGATAAAAGTTTAAAGCTAAGGGTGATATGTGAAAATTTTTCAATGTAGACAAGTTGTCATAAAATACCCGGTTACTATTCACTCTAGTATTGTTCACTCAGGTATTTGGGGCACTTTTTGTGTCGGGGTACTATTCACAGGGTACTATTCCCAAAGTACTATTCACGAGATCTATTCACCTAAAAAATATATTTCTTTTCGGTCCAAATCATTTTTGAGTACAATATTATTCCATGAAGAGATGTGCTAATTTTTAGACCGTTTGTTGAAATTATAATAAAAGTGATAAGTTTTGTTTTATTAATATTATTAATGTAATAAAACAGAAAAGCTTTTTATATAAAATAGAATACTTTTATAAAGTTATTCTATAAATAGAATATATTATATTTTATTATGCATAGTGTTGTATAGTGTCTGCATAGTGTTTTGCATAGTAAAATCTTTTTATATAAAACAGAATACATTTATAAAGTTATTCTATAAATATAATATATTATATTTTATTATGCATAGTGTTGCATAGTGCCTGCATAGTATTTTGCATAGTAAAATCTTTTTATATAAAACAGAATACTTTTATAAAGTTATTCGTTTTATTAGATTATAAATAGAATATATTATATTTTATTTAAAAGATTTTTCTTTAAATATGGACCGTCCGATTAAAAGTAAATCAATCTGGACCGTTCATGAATTAGTTACTATTCAGTCCATTCTCCTATAAATTGAAACTCATTCCTTCATTATTTCTTACGAATTTACTGAAACTCTAGAGAGAGAATTCTTCTTCTATAATCTTGAGCGTATTTCTTTAGAGTTTAAGAAAGCTTTGAGCGTAGTGCAAGTTTTCTTCAAGTATATCCTCGCCCTACCAGTCGGAATACTCTTCTTTCAAAGATAAGGGATATTATTTGTTATACTCGTAAGGGGTATTATTTCTTTCTTATTCATGAAGAGAACTTCTGTTATTCCATTTTTTATTATTATGTTGGAATAACCTGTATACGCGGTCTACTCAATACTTTGTGAAATTCTTCTGTTATTCCATTCTCTATTATTATGTTGGAATAACCTGTTTATGCGAAGTACCGCATACATGGTGAAATTCTTCTAATATTCCATTCTTTATTATTCTGTCGGAATATCCTGTCTATGCGTTTACGCCAGACCTGGTTCCATTATTTATTATTCTGTTGGAATAACCTGTCTGTGCGGTCTATCGCATGCATGGTGATTTTTGTTGTTATTCCATTCTTTATTATTCTGTTGGAATATCATGTCGGTGCGTATTACGCCTGACCTGGTTCCATTATTTATTATTCTGTTGGAATAACATGTCTATGTGGATTACCACATGCATGGTGAATGATCCTTTGTGTTCATTCCTTATTAAATTGTGAAAATGATCTGTTTACGTGGATTACCGCATGGTGGGTAAAAAATTAATTTGCAGTTTCATATATTCTCTTATATTCAGTTGGTTTAAGTTTTGACTTCTATACTTTATGAAATTAGTGGAATATCTTTGATATTTGCGCTTCATCCAGTATCTTTTCATGGAAATATTCTTCTGAGCATTCTTGAATTTTACTCCACAAAGAAGTATTATGTTGACAATTTGGACGTTATTGGTTCCTGGATAAATTAATTCTTGAACCTGTTTTATTGAATTATTATGTCATTGTCATCATCCTCATGTTTATATTATGTTGAAAGTCATATGTGGCCTGTAGTGCATAGATGGACTTGGTATGATTATGACCAGGGATTATTCGGTATAATCATGACCGTAATGTTATAAGTGATGTGGAAAAAGTCCTCATTGGCCCGTAGTGCGTTGATGAACAATTTTTGGTATGATTATGGCTATGGATTCTCTTCGACCAAGGGTGTAAAGATGAATTGATTTATGGCATGATCAGGACCGTTGATGAAAACACGAATATCCTTGGCACGTAGTGCATGGATAATTCGTGGTCGTGATACTAAAGAATATCCTTGGCATGTAGTGCAAGGATGATTCGATGATGTGGATTAATTATTGAGCTGAGTCTCAGCAATGAAATATTAAATCATGAATGTGATAATAATGAATATCCTTGGCCCGTAGTGCATGGATAATTCGTGGATGTGATATTAACGATTATCCTTGGCCGTAGTGCAAGGGTGATTCGATGATGTGGATTATTTATTAAGCTGAGTCTCAGCGATAAAAATTGCTGAAAACATTTTAAATCATAGAAGATAGTAGATTTTATTCTCTACTTGACTCTTCAAATGAATTGCTTGTTCCGCTGAAGTTAAACTTGATGTTTATTATATTGTATCAGTTTAACACTGTTGAAGGCTAACGATAATTTATTCTGCATTATCTTAGTCATAATATTTCTTACTGGGCTAGTTGAGCTCACCCTTTTACTTTCATTGTTCTCTTCAGGAAAAGAGAACGCAACAGGGACTAGTCAGGGAACGGAGTGATGGTCCTAGATGATAGTATTAGTAGTCCTCACTATTCTGTGAAAGAGTGTGATAATAAATGTAATGAAGACCCCATTGAGTTTGTATATTGTCTAGAAGACAATATTTGTATTAAAACTCACAGCTCAGGATGTATATTTAAGGTTGTATTTGTATTCTGTACCATGTATTTGGCGACCCAAGATGGGTGATATATAACTAATTTTGGGGGCATCACACGAAGTACGTAGCTTTCTGGGCTTAACTGGTTATTATCGGAGATTCGTGGAAGGATTTTCTCAAATCGCTACTCCATTAACTCAGCTGACTAGAAAAGATACAAAATTCGGTTGGAGAGAAGAATGTGACAAGAGTTTTCATGAACTCAAGAAGAGACTCATTTCAGCTCCTGTTCTGATAATACCAACTGGCTCGGAGGGATTTGTCATCTACAACGATGCTTCAGGAAAAGGGTTAGGATGTGTTCTCATGCAACATGGGAAAGTCATAGCCTATGCCTTATGACAACTCAAAGAATATGAGAGGAATTACACTACTCATGATCTAGAGTTGGCAGCTGTCGTCTTCGCACTTAAAATCTGGAGGCATTACCTGTATGGGGAGAAAGTGGAGTTCTATACGGATCATAAAAGCCTCAAATATTTCTTCACTCAAAAGGAACTCAATATGCGGCAACGACTGTGACGCCCCCAAAACAGGTATACATCACCCATCTTGAGTCGCCAAATACAAGGTAATGAATACAAATACAACTTAATTATACAACAGTCGTGTGAAATACGACAAAACATAGGCTGTGAGTTTTAATACAAATATTGTCATCTAGACAATATCCACACTCAATGGAGTCCTCATTACATTTATTATTACACTATTTCACAGAATAGTGAGGACTACTAATGCACCATCTAGGACCATCACTCTGTTCCCTAACTAGTCCCAGCTACGTTCTCATTTCCTGAAGAGAACAGTGAAAGATTAAGGGTGAGCTCAACTAGCCCAGTAAGAAATATTATGACTAAAATAATACATAATAAATTATCATTAGCCTTCAATAATGTTAAACTGATAGAATAATATAATAGACAACAAGTTTAACTGCAGCGGATCAAGCAATCTATTAAAAGAGTCAAGTAAAGTATAAAATCTACTATCTTCTATGATTTAAAAAGTTTTTCATCAACTTTATCGGTGAGACTCAGCTTAATAAATAAAATCGAATCATCCCTGCTCCACGGGCAAGGATATTTATGTAATCATCAATGGTCATGACTATACCGAATAATCTCTGGTCATAATTATACCAACAACTGTTCACCAATGAACTACAGGCCAATGAGGAATTTTACCACATCATTCGTCACATTACGGTCATGATTATACCGAATAATCCCTGGTCATAATCATACCAAGTCCATCTATGCACGTAAGTCAAAGATGACTTTTAACATAATATAAGCATGAAGATGATGACAATTCAATAAAACAGGTTCAAGAATAAATTTTAAAGATTTATAAGTTAATTTATCCTGAACTCAATAACGTCCAAATTGTCAACTTGATACTGCTTTGTGAAGTAAAATTCAAGAATGCTCAGAAGAACATTTCCATGAAAAGATACTGGATGAAGCGCAAATATCAAGAATATTCCACTAATTTCATAGAGTATAGAAGCCAAAAATTTAACTAACTAAGTATAATAGAATATATGAAACTACAAATCGATTTTCGCCCGCCATGCGGCAATCCACGTAGACAGATTATTTCCACAATTTAATAAGGAATGAATACGAAGGATCATTCACCATGCATGTGGTAATCCACATAGACAGGTTATTCTAACAGAATAATAAAGAATGGAATAACAGAAGGATTCACCATGCGTGTGATAGAATACACCAACAGGTTATTCCCAACAGAATAATAAATAATGGAACCAGGTACGATGTAAACGCACAGATAGGATATTCTGACATAATAATAAATAATGGAACCAGGTCCGGCGTAAACGCACAGACAGGATATTCTGACAGAATAATAAATAATGGAACCAGGTCCGGCGTAAACACACAGACAGGATATTCTGACACAATAATAAAGAACAGAATATTAGAAGAATTTCACCATGTATGCGGTACTTCGCATAAACAGGTTATTCCAACAGAATAATAAGAATGGAATAACAGAAGAATTTCACCAAGTATAGGGTATCCTGCATATACAGGTTATTCCAACAGAATAATAAAGAATGGAACAACAAAAGTTCTCTTCATGAACAAGAAAAAAAGAATACCCCTTATGAGTACAACAAATAATATTCCCTACCTTAGAAAAACTGAATACTGAAGTAGTGAAGTAGCAGAATACTTTTCTTCTTTCTCTCTATAGTTTCTCTCTCTAGAGTTTCAGTGAATTCGTAAGAAATAATGAAGAAATGAACTTCTATTTATAGGAGAATGGACTGAATAGTAACTAATTCATGAACGGACCAGATTGATTTACTTTTAAACGAACGGTCCATATTGTTTTACTATTAAAACTTAAAGCAACGGTCCATACTGATTTACTATTAAAACTTTAAACCAGCTATCCATATTGATTTACTATTATACTTTCAACCAGCGGTCCATATTGATTTACTATTATATCTTCAACCAACGGTCTGAAAAATTAGCACATCTCCTCATGGAATAATATTGTACCCAAAAATGATTTGGACCGAATAGAAATATATGTTACGGGTGAATAGTAACTCGTGAATAGTAACTCATTAATAGTAACTCGTGAATAGTACTCCGACATGAAAAGTGTCCCGAATACCCAATTGAACAATATAACCTCACGACATCAATTATACTAACACAAATAAGTCCAACACAATGGAACTATAAAATTCATCTTTAATCAACAAGAACTTATTCATCATTAATATTATAATTCACAATATTTAACAACCAGGTCGTTCCCAGGAAAGAGGGGGCTTTCCGATAAGGATTTCTCCTTATTGGCGCGCAATTAGGTGACCAAACCTCTCCTTAATAGAACTTCTAGACATTGTCAATATTGCAAATAATAATATGAATAACTTTGTCATCTCAATTATTGATTTAATAATATATCATATTATGTAGATGATACTGTAACAATAATGGAATCAATAATATGAGAGATATGATGCAACAATTACTGTAGCAATAATTGAGTATAACTGAATGACTTCTCACGTAAGCATCATTAATCAATACCGTGTGCTACTATGTAACCACGCGTATTACTAAACTTTACTACCGGGTAGTTCAACAGTTTTAACGGTAACACCTCCGCCATTATTTTTATAGAAATATATTTTTTTCATTTTCTAACTACGACAATACTTCCGTTGTGGGGTCCACCAATGATTGTGTCATCGTACGAATATTCCCTACTAAAACGAATATTCCCCGACCAATCGAATATTATATAACCTTGCAAAATTTGTAAATATTACCCACAACCATAACATTATATCAAATCCACACCATAATATTCAAAATTATATTTCGAGAAAAATTTTCTTTATTCATAAAAGTTGGGGTTTTACAACCTCCCTTTCTTATGAAATTTCATCCTCAAAATTAGGGTACATACATGATATATCGAAGAGATGAGGATACCTTGACTTTATCTCAAATTTTAACTCCCAAGTCATTTCCTCCACATCGTGGTTTCCCCACAAAACTTTGACTTGAGGTATAATCTTGGAGCGTAGAATATGATCATTCTTATCCAAGATTTTAACATGCAACTCTTCATACAGTTAAATCTTCCTCTATCTCGTCTAGTTCTAACTCAATAATGTGGTTCGGGTCTTTCATATATTTACGTAACATAGATATGTGAAAAAAGTTATGAACACGAGACATACTTGGCGTTAAGGCGAGTCTATAAGCCACAGTTCCTACTCGCTCGAGAATTAAAAATGGGCCAATGAATCAAGGATTGAGCTTTCCTCTCTTTCCAAATCTCGTAACTCCTTTCCATGGAGCAACACGTAACAACACATGATCTCCAATATCGAATTCTACGTCCTTTCGATGAAGATCAGCATAACTCTTTTGTCAATCTTGTGAAGTTTTTATACGTTGTCGGATCATTTGAATCTTTTCTGTAGTCATACGTATCAACTCCAGTCCCAACAACAGTTGCTTCACCCACCTCATCCCAGCATACTGGAGAACGACACTTTCTCTCATACAATGCCTCAAATGGGGCCATGCCAATACTTGCTTGATAACTGTTGTTGTAGGAAAACTCCACCAACGGTAAGAACTTGTCCCAACTTCCTTTGAAGTTAAGGACACAGAGTCTTAATAGATCTTCAAGAATTTGAATAGTCCTCTCTGACTGCCCATTCGTCTGAGGATGATATGCCGAGTTAAATCGTAAATCCGTGCCCATAGCTTTCTGCAAACTAACCCAAAATCGTGAAGTGAATCTTGGGTCTCAATCAGAAACTATGGATACTGGCATACCATGCAGTTTACAATCTCATTTATGTACATACGAGCAAGACGTTCAAGTGTATAAGTTTCTCGTATAGGTAAGAAGTGAGCAAACTTGGTCAATCTATCAACAATGACCTAAATTGCATCTATGCCTACAGAAACCTTGGGAAGACCAGTAACGAAATCCATGGTAATGTGCTCCCACTTCCATTATAGAATTTCAAGTGGTTGCAATGGACTTTTTGGTACTTGATGCTCCGCCTTGACTCTTTGACAATTTAAACACCTTGAGATAAACTCCGCTATCTCTCTCCTCATATTGCTCCAACAAAATGTATGTCGAAGATCATGATACATTTTGGTACTCCCAAGATGGATTGCAAACGGTGTGTTTTGCGCCTCCATCATGATTTTATACTTTAAATCAGGGTCGTTAGGAACACAAAGTCTGGAGTTGACTTGAAGTATTCCTTCTTCGTCGATTCTTGCTTCCAAAATAGCACCTTCTTGCACTTTCTTCCTCGTATGTATCAGCTCCAGGTCTGTAGCTTGAACAGTTTTAACTTTATTGATTAAAGTCGGTTCTACTCGTATATTCACCATCATCACATGGGTCCTTGGAGTCTTTAACTCTATCTCCATCCTTTGTAAGTCATACAAAATGGGCATTTGTGTTGACAATATTGCACTCGTACCCGCATATGATCTTCTACTCAAAGTGTCAGCTACTACGTTCACTTTACCAAGATGGTATTGAATGGTATGATCATAATCTTTCACAGTTCAAGCCAACGTCGTTACCGCATGTTGAGTTCCTTTTGGGTGAAGAAATATTTGAGACTTTTATGATCCGTATAGATCTCCACCTTCTCTCCATATAGGTAATGCCTCCGAATCTTGAGCGTGAAGACAACAGCTGCCAACTCTAGATCATGAGTAGGATAATTTCTCTCATATTCTTTTAGTTGCCGAGAGACATATGCTATGAATTTCCCATATTGCATTAGAACACATCCTAGCCCTTTGCCCGAAGCATAACTGTAGATGACAAATCCCTCTGACCAGATGGTATTGTCAGAACAGGTGCTGAAATGAGTCTTCCATTGAGTTCTTGAAAACTCTTTTC
The DNA here is from genome assembly GCA_020205505.1 of Panax japonicus. Classification (NCBI taxonomy): domain Eukaryota; kingdom Viridiplantae; phylum Streptophyta; class Magnoliopsida; order Apiales; family Araliaceae; genus Panax; species Panax japonicus. Next base: position 16,852,402 of record CM035111.1, read on the forward strand.
ACATTCTTTTCTCCAACCGAACTTTGTATCTTTTCGAGTTAGCTGAGTTAATGGAGTAGAGATTAGAGAAAATCCTTCCACGAATCTCCGATAATAACCAGCTAAGCCGAGAAAGCTACGTACTTCGGTCACTAACTTTGGTTTCTCCCAGCTTTGAATTACTTCAATCTTCGCTGGGTTAATAGATATTCCATGATTTGATATTACATGCCCAAGGAATGCAACTTCCTCAAGCCAGAACTCACATTTCTTCAACTTGGCATAAAACATGTTTTCACGAAGCTTTTGGAGTATCAGCCTCAAGTGTGGCTCATGATCTTCACGGCTTTTGGAATATATGAAAATGTCATCAATAAAGACAACCACAAAGTGATCCAAATATTCCTTGAATACTCAATTCATCATATCCATGAAGGCAGCAGAAGCATTAGTCAATCCAAAAGACATGACCAAGAATTCATAAGGCCCGTACCGAGTTCTGAAGGCAGTCTTTGTAATATCCTCAGTTTTAACCTTCAGCTGATGATATCCAGAACGAAGATCGATCTTTGAAAAGAATTATGCTCCTCGCAATTGGTCAAACAGATCATCAATGCGAGGTAACAGATACCTATTCTTGATGGTGATATGGTTCAATTCTCGGTAGTCAATACAAAGTTGTATACTCTCATCTTTCTTCTTCACGAATAGAACAGGAGCACCCCAAGGAGACGTACTAGGATGAATGAAACCAATGTCTAATAATTCCTGCAATCGGGTCTTTAACTCCTGAAGTTCAATAGGAGCCATTCGATATGGGGCTTTTGAAATGGGTTTTGTACCAGGTTCAAGGTCGATACAAAATTCAATTTCACGCTCTGGGGGTAGGCCAGGAAGTTCTTCAGGGAATACGTCAGAAAATTTATTAACAATAGAAATATCATTCAAAAGTGACATATTTTTATTTAAATCTGTGACATGAGCTAAGAAAGCTTGACATCCGTTTTTCAATAAACGAATAGCTTTATGGCTTGAAATGACCGTGATTGATTTTAATGGTTTGGTCACTTGAATTCGCATAATAGGATGATTAGGAATATAAAAACTAACAACCTTACGAAAATAATCAATTTTTTGCATGATGAGTAGTTAACCAATAAATCCCTATAATTAAGTCAAACGCAAGTATTTTTAAAGAAATAAGATCGACAAGTAATGTACGGTTACTGATTTAAATCAAACAAGACTTATAAATCGTGAATGTAATGAAGGTTTCTCCTAACAGAGTTTCAACCGAACAGTCAAAGTCCAATTTCTCCAGAGTCAAATTTAAACGTTGAGCGCAAGTAGGAGAAATAAAAGAATGGGTAGAGGCGGTATCAAATAAGGTATACACTTCACTAAAGTTTATGATAAGCTTACCCGTGATGACCTCGTTCGGGTTCCTTTCTTTCTGGGAGGTTACAACAAACGCTCTCCCTTGAACTACCGATTTTATCTTGTCTGGGACGGACTTTGATGCCTGCATCCCGGCTGGACTTGACTTCGGTGCACGATAAAATTGGGCTAGGTGACCTTCTCTTCCATAATTGTAACATGCTTTGGACTGCTGCGTATAGTTTGGACTGATGTCTCCCTCCCCTCCGCATTTGTAACATACGACCGACAGTCGTTCTCCTTCCTTAAGAACAGGTGTTGGTGTTGACGTCCTTCCATCATTATTAAATCTCCTCTTCTTGAAACCCTAACTTTTATTGTCTTGGCCATGATTACCACCGAAGTGGTTACCATTTCTGGCATGTTGATTCCCTCCACGTTTGTTGTCACCGCTTCGATGACTGTTACCACTGGTATTTTCATTCCGTCGGCTGCTTTCTCTTGGTTGCATTGACCCGTTATCGCGCTCCAATAACTAAGTCCTATTTACAACATCTGAATACAAACACAGTTTATGCAAAATAAGATTTTGACGTATCTTTGGTTTCAAACCTCTTAAAAACATTCGCGTCATTCGCTCCTCATTATCAACTAAATGGGATGCAAACTGGGATAACTCCGCAAATTTAGCCTCGTACTGCGACACAGTCATATTGTTTTGCTCCAACTTGATAAACTTCACCTCTTTCATATGACGAATACTTTCGGGAAAGTATTTGTCATTGAACAGCTCTTGGAACTTCTCCCAAGACAACTTGAGTGCGTCAGGCTAGGTACGCTTTACATATTCCCATCAGTAATTTTCCTCCCCTCGCAACATAAAGGTGGCAAAAGGAACCTTTTGCTCCTCGGAGCATCCCAAGACGTCAAATATCTTGGTGATCTACTTTATCCATGCATCCGCCTTAAGTGGTTTTGGCTCTCCAATAAAATCCGGTGGTCCCAGTTCCTTGTACTGTTTAGCAGTGACCGTTCGAGAGTTTCTAGTGTTTCCACCTACATTTTGGACAGGAGTTTCTTTTGCCTGATGTTGTACGAATTGCAGAAAGCTCCTAAACATTTCGTCGTTCGCCATTTGGTCGGTGTTGTTGCTCACCTGAGGATTATTGTCTTCCTGTTGCACATTATCCTGAGTATTAATCTGTGGTGACTCCACGATCTCATGTGCTTCATTGCTTATCTAAACATTTTCGGATGCAATTTTTCAAACAGCCACAAAACAAGGGTTTATTAATATATCACATATTATCCATATACTCTGGCCAACCAGTTAAATACAAAATAAACTTAGGTAGGTCGTACTAGTTAAGGAATTCCACGTCTCTCCCCTCCTAGTTCTTATCTCACATCTCAGCCAGGGATCATATCCCAAAGCTTTGATACCAACTATGAGGCCCCCAAAATAGGTATACATCACCCATCTTGAGTCGCCAGATACAAGGTACTGAATACAAATACAACTTAATTATACAACAGTCGTGTGAAATACAACAAAACATAGGCTGTGAGTTTTAATACAAATAATGTCATCTAGACAATATCCACACTCAATGGAGTCCTCATTACATTTATTATCACACTATTTCACAGAATAGTGAGGACTACTAATGCACCATCTAGGACCATCACTCTGTTCCCTGACTAGTCCCAGCTACGTTCTCATTTCCTGAAGAGAACAGTGAAAGAAAGGGTGAGTTCAGCTAGCCCAGTAAGAAATATTATGACTAAAAAACGCATAATAAATTATCATTAGCCTTCAATAATGTTAAACTGATAGAATAATATAATAGACAACAAGTTTAACTGCAGCGGATCAAGCAATCCATTAGAAGAGTCAAGTAAAGTATAAAATCTACTATCTTCTATGATTTAAAAAGTTTTTCATCAACTTTATCGCTGAGACTCAGCTTAAAAAATAAAATTGAATCATCCCTACTCCATGGCCAAGGATATTCATATAATCATCAATGGTCATGACTATACCGAATAATCCCTGGTCATAATCATACCAACAACTGTCCACCAATGAATTACAGGCTAATGAGGACTTTTACCACATCATTTGTCACATTACGGTCATGATTATACCGAATAATCTATGGTCATAATCATACCAAGTCCATCTATGCACGTAAGCCAAAGATGACTTTTAACATAATATAAGCATGATGATGTTGACAATTCAATAAAACAGGTTCAAGAATAAATTTTAAAGATTTATAAGTTAATTTATCCTGAACTCAATAACGTCCAAATTGTCAACTTGATACTGCTTTGTAAAGTAAAATTCAAGAATGCTCAGAATAATATTTCCATGAAAAGATACTGGATGAAGCGCAAATATCAAGGATATTCCACTAATTTCATAGAGTATAGAAGACAAAGCTTTAACCAACTGAGTATAATAGAATATATGAAACTGCAAATGGATTTTCGCCCGCCATGCAGTAATCCACATAGACAGCTCATTTCCATAATTTAATAAGGATTGAATACGAAGGATCATTCACCATGCATTTGGTAATCCACATAGACAGGTTATTCCAACAGAATAATAAAGAATGGAATAACAGAAGAATTCACCATGCGTGCGATAGACTGCACCGACAGGTTATTCCCAACAAAATAATAAATAATGAATCCAGGTCCGGCGTAAACGCGCTGATAGGATATTCCAACAGAATAATAAATAATGGAACCAGGTCTGGCGTAAACGCATAGACAAGATATTCTGACAGAATAATAAATAATGGAACCAGGTCCGGCGTAAACGCACAGACAGGATATTCTGATAGAATAATAAAGAATGGAATATTAGAAGAATTTCACCATGTATGCGGTATTTTACATAAACAGGTTATTCCAACAGAATAATAAGAATGGAATAACAAAAGAATTTCACCAAATATAGGGTATCCCGTGTATACAGGTTATTCCAACAGAATAATAAAGAATGGAATAACAGAAGTTCTCTTCATGAACAAGAAAGAAAGAATACCCCTTATGAGTACAACAAATAATATTCCCTACCTTAGAAAAACTGAATACTGAAGTAGTGAAGTAGCAGAATACTTTTCTTCTTTCTCTCTATAGTTTCTCTCTCTAGAGTTTCAGTGAATTCGTATGAAATAATGAAGGAATGAGCTTCTATTTATAGGAGAATGGACTGAATAGTAACTAATTCATGAACGGTCCAGATTGATTTACTTTTAAACGGACGGTCCATATTGGTTTACTATTAAAACTTAAAGCAACGGTCCATACTGATTTAAGATTAAAACTTTAAACCAGCGACCCATATTGATTTACTATTATACTTTCCACCAGCGGTCCATATTGATTTACTATTATATCTTCAACCAACGGTCTGAAAAATTAGCACATCTCCTCATAGAATAATATTGTACCCAAAAATGATTTGGACCGAACAAAAATATATCTTACGGGTGAATAGTACCCCGTGAATAGTAACTCGTGAATAGTAACTCATGAATAGTAACTCGTGAATAATAACTTATAAATAGTAACTCGTGAATAGTACTCCGACACAAAAGTGTCCCGAATACCCAATTGAACAATATAACCTCCAGACATCAATTATACTAACACAAATAAGTCCAACATAATGGAACTATAAAATTCATCTTTAATCAACACGAACTTATTCATCATTAATATTATAATTCACAATATTTAACAACCAGGTCGTTCCCAAGAAAGAGGGGGCTTTCCGATAAGGATTTCTCCTTATTGGCGCGCAATTAGGTGACCAAACCTCTCCTTGATAGAACTTCTAGACATTGTCAATATTGCAAATAATAATATGAATAACTTTATCGTCTCAATTATTGATTTAATAATATATCATATTATGTAGATGATACTGTAACAATAATTGAATCAATAATATGAGAGATGTGATGCAGCAATTACTGTAGCAATAATTGAGTATAAATGAGTGACTTCTCACGTAAGCATAAATTATCAATACCGTGTGCTACTATGCAACCACGCGTATTATTGTACTTTTACAACCAGGTAGTTCAACAGTTTTAACGGTAACACCTCCGCCGTTATTTTTATAGAAAGATATTTTTGTCATTTTCTAACTACGATAATATTTCCGTTGTGGGGTCCACCAATGATTGTGCCGTCGTACGAATATTCCCTACTAAAACGAATATTCCCTGACCAATCGAATATTATATAACCTGTAAAACCCAACTTTTTGAATAAAGATAAATTTTCTATAAATATTATTTTTGAATATTATGGAGTGAAATTGATATAATAGTTGTGGGTAATATTTATAAATTTTGCAAAGTACGCAAGTTGTTATATAATATTTGATTGATCAGAGAATATTCGTTTTAACAGGAAATATTCGTACAATGGCACAATCATTGGTGGACCCCACAACGGAATTACTGTCAGATTGAGAAAACGACAAAAATACTTTATGAAAATAACGACGGAAGTTTTACCGTTAACTGTTGAAACACCCGGTGTTAAAAGTACAGTAATACGCGTGGTTGCATAGTAGCACATGGTATTAATTATTGATGCTTAAGTGATAAGTCACTCAGTTTTGTTGGTATTATTAATGTAATAATACAGAAAATCTTTTTATATAAAACAGGATACTTTTATAAAGTTATTCTATAAATAGAATATATTATATTCTATTATGCATAGTGTCTGCATAGTGTTTTGTATAGTAAAATCTTTTTTATATAAAACATAATACTTTTATAAAGTTATCTGTTTTATTAGACAATAATTAGAATATATTATATTTTATTATGCATAGTATTTGAATAGTGCCTGCATAGTGTTTGCATAGTAAAATCTTTTATAAAGTTATTCGTTTTATCAGATTATAAATAGAATATATTATATTTTATTTAAAAGATTTTGCTTTAAATATGGACCATCAGATTAAAGTAAATCAATCTCGACCGTTCATGAGTTAGTTACTATGCATTCCATTTTTCTATAAATAGAAGCTCATTCATTCATTATTTTCTTACGAATTCACTGAAACTCTAGAGAGATAAACTATAGAGAGAAAGAAGAAAGTATTCTGCAACTTCACTACTTATATATCCAGTACTCTTCTTCTTAAGGTAGGGAATATTATATGTTGTACCCGTAAGGGGTATTATTTCTTTTGTATTCATGAAGAGAACTGTTGTTATTCCATTTATTATTATTCTGTTGGAATAACCTGTATACGCAGTCTACCCTATACTTGGTGACATTCTTCTATAATTCTGTTAGAACATCCTGTCTGTGTGTTTTACACCGGACCTGGTTCCGTCTTTATTATTATTCCGTTGGAACATCCTGTCTGTGTGTTTTACACCGGACTTGGTTCCGTCTTTATTATTCTGTTGGAACATCCTGTCGATGCAAATTTTGCCTGACCTGGTTCCATTATTATTATTCTGTTGGAATAACCTGTTTATGTGAAGTACTGCATGCATGGTGATTTCTTTTGTTATTCCTTTCTTTATTATACTCAGTTGGTTAAAGTTTTGAATTCTATACTCCATAAAATTAGTAGAATATCCTTGATATTTGCGCCTTTATCCAGTATCTTTTCATGAAAATATTCTTCTGATCATTCTTGATTTTTACTCTACAAAACAGTATCATGTTGACAATTTGGACGTTAATAATTCCTGGATAAAATAATTCTTGAACTTGTTTTATTGAATTCTTAAATCATTGTCATCATCCTCATGTTTATATTTTGTTGAAAGTCATCTGTGGCCTGTAGTGCATAGATGGACTTGGTATGATTATGACTAGGGATTATTCGGTGTAATCATGACCGTAATGTTACAAATGATATGGTAAAAGTTCTCATTGGCCCGTAGTGCATTGATGGACAGTTGTTGGTATGATCATGACCATTAATGAATACAAAAATATTTTTGGCCTGTAGTGCATGGATAATTGTGGTCGTGATACTAAAGAATATCCTTGGTCGTAGGGCAGGGGTGATTCAATGATGTGGAATATTTATTAAGCTGAGTCTCAGTGATAACAGTGATGAAAAACATTTTTAATCATAAAAGATAGTAGATTTTATTTTCTACTTGACTCTTTTAATGGATTGCTTATTCCGCTGCAGTTAAACTTGATGTCTATTATATTTTATCAGTTTAACATTGTTGGAGAATGATGATAATTTATTCTTCATTATCTTAGTCATAATATTTCTTACTGAGCTAGTTGAGCTCACCCTTCCTTTCACTGTTCTCTTCAGGAAATGAGAATATAGCTGGGACGAGTCGGGGAACAGAGTGATGGTCCAGAGGATAGCATTAGTAGTCCTCACTATTCTGTGAAATAGTGTGATAATAATTGTAATGAGGACTCCTTTTGAGTTTGTATAATCTCTAGTAGATAATATTTGTATTCAAACTCATAGTTTATGTTTTGTCGTATTGTACACGACAGTTGTATTAGTAAGTTGTATTTGAATTCTGTACCATGTATCTGGCAACCCAAGATAGGTGATGTATACCTAATTTTGGAGGCGTCACAGTTGGTATCAAAGCTTAGGGATATGATCCCTGGCTAAGATGTGAGACTAGAACTAGGAGGGGAGAGACGGGGAATTCCTTCGCTAGTATGACCTACTTAAATTTATTTTGTATTTAAATTGGTTGGTCAGAGGTTAGATATATTATGTTACATGTCAATTAAACTTTGTTTTGTGGCAATATCTGAAAATGACATCCGAAAATGTTGAAAATAGCAATGGAGCACAAGAGAACGTTGAGTCTCCACATATTAATAATCAGGAGAATGTGCATCAGGAAGGCGACAATCCTCATGCAAACAATAGCACTGACCAAATCATGAATGATGGATTGTTCAGAGGCTTTATGCAATTCATGCAACAGCAGGCGAGAACGGCTCCAGTCCAAAATGTAGGTGGAAACACTGGAAACTCTCGGGCGGTCACCGCTAAACAGTTCAAGGAGCTGGGACCGCCGGAGTTTAAGGGAGAGCCAAAACCACTTATGGCGGAAGCATGGATAAAGCAGATCACCAAGATATTTGATGTCTTGGGATGCTCCGAGGAGCAAAAGGTTCCCTTTGCCGCCTTTATGTTGCGCGGAGAGGCAGATTACTGGTGGGAATCGGTAAAACGCACTCAACCTGCCGTACTGAAGATGTCTTGGGAGAAGTTCCAAGAGCTATTCAATGATAAATACTTTCTCAAAAGTATTCGTCACATGAAGGAGGTGGAGTTTATCAAATTGGAGCAAAATAATATGACCGTGTCGCAATACGAGGCAAAATTTGCGGAGTTATCCCGGTCTACGTCCCACTTGGTGGATAATGAAGAGAGAATGGTGCAAATGTTTTTAAGAGGTTTGAAGCCGGAGATACGTCAACATCTTATTTCTCATAAACTGTGTTTGTATTCAGATGTTGTAAATAGGGCTCAGTTGGTGGAGCGCGATAACGAGTCAACGCAACCAAAAGAGAGCAGCCGGCAAAATGATAATACCAGTGAGAGCAGTCATCGAAGCGGTGACAACAAGCGTGGAGGGAATCAACAGGCCAGAAATGGTAACCACTTCGGTGGTAATCAGTGCCCAAACAATAAGAATGGACATTTCAAGAAGAGGAGATTCAACAATGATGGAAAGACGTCAGCACCAGCACCCGTTGTTAAGGAAGGAGTAAGACCACCTATCATATGCTTCAAATACGGAGAGGAGGGACACATCAGTCCAAATTGCACGATGCCATCCAAAGCATGTTATAATTATCGAAGAGAATGTCACTTAGCCCGATTTTGTCGTTCACCGAAGATAAATTAAGCTAGGATGGAGGCACCAAAGGCTGTCCCAGAAAAGTCAAAGCTGGTAGTGCAAGGGAAAGCGTTTGTTGTGACCTCCCAGAAAGCAAGGAACCCAAATGAGTTCATCACGGGTAAGCTTATCATAAAATCTAGTGAAGTCTACACTTTATTTGATAACGGTTCTACCCATTCTTTTATTTCTCCTACTTGCGCTCAACGATTAAATTTGACTCCAGAGAAATTAGACTTTAACTTATCTGTGGAAACTCCGTTGGGAGAAACCTTCATTACATCCACGGTTTATAAGTCTTGTTTGGTTCAAGTTGGTACTCACACATTACCTGTCGATCTTGTTGCATTAAAAATACTTGCATTTGATGTAATTCTAGGGATTGATTTGTTAACTACTCATCATGCAAAAATTAATTATTTTCGTAAGGTTGTTAGCTTTCATATTCCTAATCGACCTATTATGCGAATTCAAGCAACCAAACCATTAAAATCAATCACTGTCATCTCAAGCCATAAAGCTATTCGTTTATTGAAAAACGGATGTCAAGCTTTCTTAGCTCATGTCACAGATCTAAACAAAAATACGTCAGTTTTGAATAATATTTCTATTGTTAATGAATTTCCTGACGTATTCCCTGAAGAACTTCCCGGCCTACCCCCAGAGCGTGAAATTAAATTTTGTATCGACCTTGAACTCGGTATAAAACCCATTTCTAAATCCCCATATCGAATGGCTCCTATTGAACTTCAGGAGTTAAAAACTCAACTGCAGGAATTGTTAGACATTGGCTTTATTCGTCCTAGTACTTCTCCTTAGGGCGCTCCTGTTCTATTCGTGAAAAAGAAAGATGGGAGTATGTGACTTTGTATTGATTATCGGGAGTTGAATCATGTCACCATCAAAAATAGGTACCCATTGCCATGTATTGATGACCTGTTTGACCAGTTGCAAGGAGCCAAATTCTTTTGAAAGATTGATCTTCGTTCCGGATATCACCAATTGAAGATTAGAACCGATGACATTCCAAAGACGACTTTCAGAACTCGGTACGGGCATTATGAATTCCTAGTCATGTCCTTTGGATTGACTAATGCTCCTGCTTCCTTCATGGATATGATGAACCGAGTATTCAAGGAATATTTGGATCACTTTGTGGTTGTCTTTATTGATGACATCCTCATATATTCTAAAACTCGTGAAGATCGTGAGCAACACTTGAGGCTGATACTCCAAAAGCTTCGTGAATATAAGCTTTATGCCAAGTTGAAGAAATGCGAGTTCTGGCTTGAGGAAGTAGCATTCCTTGGGCACTGTGGTATCAAGTCATGGAATATCTGTTGACCTAGCAAAGATTGAAGCTATTCAAAGCTGGGATCAACCTAAATCAGTGACCGAAGTACGTAGATTTCTCGACTTAGCTGGTTATTATCGGAGATTCGTAGAAGGGTTTTCTCGAATCGCTACTCCACTAACTCAGCTGACTCAAAAAGATACAAAGTTCGGTTGGAGCGAGGAATGTGAGAAGAGTTTTCAAGAACTTAAGAGGAGACTCATTTCAGCACCTGTTCTGACAATACCATCTGGTTCGGAGGGATTTGTCATCTAAAGTGATGCTTCGGGCAAAGGGTTAGGATGTGTTCTCATGTAACATGGGAAAGTCATAGCCTATGCCTCACGATAACTCAAAGAATATGAAAGGAATTATCCTACTCATGATCTAGAGTTGGCAGTTGTTGTCTTCGCACTAAAGATTTGGAGGCATTACTTGTATGGGGAGAAAGTGGAGATTTTTATGGATCATAAAAGCCTCAAATATTTCTTCACTCAAAAGGAACTCAACATGTGACAATGACGTTGGCTTGACTTATTGAAAGATTATGATCATACTATCCAATACAATCCTGGAAAAGCGAACGTGGTAGCTGACGCATTGAGTAAAAGATCATATGCGGGTACGAGTGCAATATTGTCAACGCAAAGGCCCATTTTGTATGACTTGCAAATGATGGAGATAGAGATAAGGACTCCAGGGACCCACGTGATGATGGCAAATATACGAGTGGAACCGACTTTAATTGATAAAATTAAATCTGCTCAAGTTACAGATCCGGAGCTGATGCGTATGGGGAAGAAAGTGCAAGAAGGTGCGATGCCAGAAGCAAGAATCGATGAAGAAGGAATACTTCGAGTCAACTCCAGACTTTGTGTTCCTAACGACCCTGATTTAAAGTATAAAATCATGATGGAGGCGCACAACACACCGTTTGCAATCCATCCTGGGAGTACCAAAATGTATCATGATCTTCGACATACATTTTGGTGGGGCAATATGAAGAGAGAGATAGCGTTGTTTATCTAAAGGTGTCTAACGTGTCAACGAGTCAAGGCAGAACATCAAGTACCAAAAGGTCCATTGCAACCACTTGAAATTCCATAATGGAAGTAGGAGCACATTACCATGGATTTCGTTACTGGTCTTCCCAAAGTTTCTCAAGGCATAAATGCGATTTGGGTCATTGTTGATAGATTGATCAAGTCTGCTCATTTCATACCGATACGAGAAACATATTCACTTGATGGACCCCACAACGGCACAATCATTGGTGGACCCCGCAACGAAATTATTGTCGGATTGAGAAAACGACAAAAATACTTTATGAAAATAACGGCGGAAGTTTTACCGTTAACTGTTGAAACACCCGGTGTTAAAAGTACAGTAATACGCGTGGTTGCATAGTAGTACACAGTATTAATTATTGATGCTTAAGTGATAAGTCACTCAGTTTTGTTGGTATTATTAATGTAATAATACAGAAAATCTTTTTATATAAAACATAATACTTTTATAAATTTATTCAATAAATAGAATATATTATATTCTATTATGCATAGTGTTGCATAGTGTCTACATAATGTTTTGCATAGTAAAATCTTTTTATATAAAACAGAATACTTTTATAAAGTTATCTGTTTTATTAGACAATAATTAGAATATATTATATTTTATTATGCATAGTATTTGCATAGTGCTTGCATAGTGTTTGCATAGTAAAATCTTTTATAAAGTTATTCATTTTATTAGATTATAAATAGAATATATTATATTTTATTTAAAAGATTTTGCTTTAAATATGGACCGTCAGATTAAAGTAAATCAATCTCGACCGTTCATGAGTTAGTTACTATGCATTCTATTTTTCTATAAATAGAAGCTCATTCATTCATTATTTTCTTACGAATTCACTGAAACTCTAGAGAGATAAACTATAGAGAGAAAGAAGAAAGTATTCTGCAACTTCACTACTTATATATCCAGTACTCTTCTTCTTAAGGTAGGAAATATTATTTATTGTACCCGTAAGGGGTATTATTTCTTTTGTATTCATGAAGAGAACTGTTGTTATTCCATTTCTTATTATTCTGTTGGAATAACCTGTATACGCGGTCTACCCTATACTTGGTGACATTCTTCTATAATTCTATTGGAACATCCTGTCTGTGTATTTTATACCGGACCTGGTTTCCGTCTTTATTATTATTCCGTTGGAACATCCTGTCTGTGTGTTTTACACCGGACCTGGTTTCGTCTTATTATTATTCTTTTGGAACATCATGTCTGTGTGTTTTACACCGGACCTGGTTTCATCTTTATTATTATTCCGTTGGAACATCCTGTCTGTGTGTTTTACATTGGACCTGGTTCTGTCTTATTATTATTATGTTGGAACATCTTGTTTGTGTGTTTTACACCGGACCTGGTTCCGTCTTTATTATTCTGTTGGAACATCCTGTCGGTGCAAATTTTGCCTTACCTAGTTCTGTTATTATTATTCTGTTGGAATAACCTGTTTATGCGAAGTATCGCATGCATGGTGATTTCCTTTGTTATTCTATTCTTTATTATACTCAGTTGGTTAAAGTTTTGACTTCTATACTCCATGAAATTAGTAGAATATCCTTGATATTTGCACTTCATCCAGTATCTTTTCATGGAAATATTCTTCTGATCATTCTTGAATTTTACTCTACAAAACAGTATCATGTTGACAATTTGAACGGTAATAATTCCTGGATAAAATAATTATTGAACTTGTTTTATTGAATTCTTATATCATTGTCATCATCCTCATGATTATATTTTGTTGAAAGTCATATGTGGCCTGTAGTGCATAGATGGACTTGGTATGATTATGACAAGGGATTATTCGGTGTAATCATGACCGTAATGTTACAAATGATGTGGTAAAGTTCTCATTGGCCCGCAGTGCATTGATAGACAGTTGTTGGCATGATCATGATCATTATTGAATACACAAATATTCTTGGCCCATAGTGCATGGATAATTATGGTCGTGATACTAAAGAATATCCTTGGCCGTAGTGCAGGGGTGATTCGATGATGTGGAATATTTATTAAGCTGAGTCGTAGCGATAACAGTGATGAAAAACCTTTTTAATCATAAAAGATAGTAGATTTTATTTTCTACTTGACTCTTTTAATGGATTGCTTGTTCCACTGCAGTTAAACTTGATGTCTATTATATTTTATTAGTTTAACATTGTTGGAGACTAATGATAATTTATTCTGCATTATCTTAGTCATAATATTTCTTACTGGGCTAGTTGAGATCACCCTTCCTTTCACTGTTCTCTTCAGGAAATGAGAATATAGCTGGGACGAGTCGGGCGAACGGTGTGATGGTCCAGAGGATAGCATTAGTAGTCCTCACTATTATGTGAAATAGTGTGATAATAATTGTAATGAGGACTCCTTTTGAGTTTGTATAATCTCTAGTAGATAATATTTGTATTCAAACTCACAGTTTATGTTTTGTCTTATTGTACACGACAGTTGTATTAGTAAGTTGTATTTGAATTCTATACCATGTATCTGGTGACCCAAGATGGGTGATGTATACCTATTTTGGGGGTGTCACATAACCACTTTCTTACTTTGCAAAATTTGTAAATATTACCCACAACTATAACATTATATCAAATCCACACCATAATATTCAAAAATACATTTCGAGAAAGATATTCTTTATTCATAAAAGTTGGGGTCTTACAACAACTGTTGGCTTGAACTGTTGAAAGATTATGATCATATCATTCAATACCATCCTGGAAAAGTAAACGTGGTAGCTGACGCATTAAGTAAAAGATCATATGCGCGTACGAGTGTGATATTGTCAACGCAAAGGCCCATTTTGTATGACTTGTAAAGGATAGAGATAGAGTTAAAGACTCCAGGGACCCACATGATGATGGCAAATATACGAGTAGAACCGACTTTAATTGATAAAGTTATAACTGCTCAAGCTACGGACCTGGAGCTGATGCGTATGAAGAAGAAAGTACAAGAAGGTGTTGTTCCGGAAGTAAGAATTGATGAGGAAGGAATACTTCGAGTCAACTCCAGACTTTGTGTTCCAAACGACCCTGATTTAAAGCATAAGATCATGGTGGAGGCGCACAACACACCATTTGTAATCCATCCTGGGAGTACCAAAATGTATCGTGATCTTCGACATACATTTTGGTGGAGCAATATGAAGAGAGAGGTAGTGGAGTTTATCTCAAGGTGTCTAACTTGTCAATGAGTCAAGGCGGAGCATCAAGTGCCAAAAGGTCCATTGCAACCACTTGAAATTCCAGAATGGAAGTGGGAGTACATTACCATGGATTTCGTTGCTGGTCTTCCCAAGGTTTCTCAAGGCATAGATGCGATTTGGGTCATTGTTGATAGATAGACCAAGTCTGCTCATTTCTTACCTATACGAGAAACATATTCACTTGATCGTCTTGCTCGTAAGTACATAAATGAGATTGTAAGAGTGCATGGCATGCCAATATCCATAGTTTCTGATCGAGACCCAAGATTCACTTACGATTTTGGGTTAGTTTGCAAAAAGCTATGGGCACGAATTTACGATTTAGTTCGGTATATCATCCTCAAATGGACGGGCAGTCGGAAAGGACTATTCAAACTCTTGAGGATTTATTAAGACTCTGTGTCCTTGACTTCAAAGGAAGTTGGGACAAGTTCTTTCCATTAATGGAATTCTCCTACAACAACAGTTATCAAACAAGTATTGGCATGGCTCCATTTGAGGCGTTATACGAACGCAAGTGTTGTTCTCCAGTATGCTGGGACGAGGTGGGTGAAGCAACGTTGTTGGAATCGGAGTTGGTACGTATGACTACAGGAAAAGATTCAAACGATCCGATAACGTATAAAAACCTCACAAGATCGACAAAAGATTTATGTTGATCTTCA
This sequence comes from Panax japonicus, assembly GCA_020205505.1. Taxonomy (NCBI): domain Eukaryota; kingdom Viridiplantae; phylum Streptophyta; class Magnoliopsida; order Apiales; family Araliaceae; genus Panax; species Panax japonicus. Next base: position 16,867,939 of record CM035111.1, read on the forward strand.
TCGAAAGGACGTGGAGTTCAATGTTGGAGATCATGTGTTGTTACGTGTTGCTCCATGGAAAGGAGTTACAAGATTTGGAAAGAGAGGAAAGCCCAATCCTCGATTCATTGGGCCATTCAAAATCCTCGATCGAGTAGAAACTGTGGCTTATAGACTTGCGTTACTGCCAAGTATGTCCCGTGTTCATAATATTTTTCACATATCTATGTTACGTAAATATGTGGAAGACCCGAACCACATTATTGAGTTAGAACCGGATGAAATAGTGGAAGATTTAACGTATGAAGAGGTAACAGTTAAAATCTTAGATAAGAAGGAACATATTCTACGCTCCAAGATTATACCTCAAGTCAAAGTTTTGTGGAGAAACCACGATATTGAGGAAATGACCTTGGAGTTAGAATCTGAAATGAAATCAAAGTATCCTCACCTCTTCGTCATACCAGGTACGTACACCAATTTTGAGGACGAAATTTCATAAGGAGAGGAGGTTGTAAGACCCCGAATTGTATGAAATGAAAGTATCTAATTTTCTTATGATTATTATTCTATTTAATAAATGGTTAAATTGATAAAAGGTTAAAGTTAAGGGTGATATTTGAAAATTTTGCAAAGTAAGCAAGTTGATATAAAATATTCGTTGTGTCGGGGAATATTAGATTGATCAAGGAATATTCTTTTTAACAGGTAATATCCGTACGATGGTACAATCACTGGTGGACCCCACAACGGAAGTATTGTCGTAGTTAGAAAATGACAGAAATATCTTTTTATAAAAATAAACGGCAAAAGTTTTACCGTTAACTGTTGAACTACCCGATGGTAAAAGTACAGTAATACGCGTGGTTGCATAGTAGCACACGGTATTGATTATTGATGCTTACGTAAGAAGCCACTCAGTTTACTCAATTATTGCTACAGTAATTGTTGCATAGTAGCTCACGTTATTTGATTCAATTATTGTCACAGTATCATCTGCATAATATTTTATATTATTAAATCAATAATTGAGACAACAAAGTTATTCATATTATTATTTGTAATATTGATAATGTCTAGAAAGTTCTGTCGAGGAGAGGGTTGGTCACCTAATTGCACGCCAATAGGGAGAAATCCTTATTAGAAAGCCCCTTCTTTCCTGGGAATGATCTGGTTGTTAAATATTGTGGGTTATAATATTAGTGATGAATAATTGTTGAAGTATTAAGAATATGTTTATTGAAGATAAGTGAATTACAAAAGTTAGATGGGAATAATTCAAACTTGGAAAACTTTAGGGGTACCAAAGTGTAATAAGTTAAATCAATCTGGACCATTGATGGTGGTTTTAATAGTAAATCAATCTGGACCGTTGATGGAGGTTTTAATAGTAAATCAATATGGACCATTGATGGTAGTTTTAATAGTAAATCAATCTGGACCATTGATGGTGGTTTTAATAGTAAATCAATCTGGACCATTGATGGTGGTTTTAAAAGTAATCAATCTGGACCGTCGGTGGTGGTTTTAAAAGTAAATCAATCTGGACCGTCGGTTGTGGTTGTAATAGTAATCAATATGGATCGTCCGTTATAATAGTAAATCAATCTGGACATTTTATGAATAAGTTACTATTTAGTCCATTCTCCTATAAATAGAAGCTTAATTTTTCTTTCATTCTCACTAATTCACTGAGATTCACAAAAGACACTATAGAGAGAGAAACTATAGAGGGCAAGAAGAAGAGTATTCTACTACTTCACTATTGCAGTATCCACCCTTCTTGCGACACCCCCAAAATTAGGTATACATCACCCATCTTGAGTCGCCAGATACATGGTACAGAATTCAAATACAACTTAATAGTACAACTGTCGTGTACAATACGACAAAACATAAACTGTGAGTTTGAATACAAATATTGTCTACTAGAGAGTATAAAAACTCAAAAGGAGTCATCATTACAATTATCATTACATCTAGGACCATCACTCTGTTCCCTGACTAGTCCTAGCTACGTTCTCATTTCCTAAAAAGAACAGTAAAAGAAAGGGTGAGCTCAACTAGCAGTAAGAAATATTATAACTAAGATAATGCAGAATAATTTATCGTTAGCCTTTAACAGTGTTAAACTGATAAAATATAATAACTATCAAGTTTAACTGTATCGGAACAAGCAATCCATTAGAAGAGTCAAGTAGGGAATAAAATCTACTATCTTCTATGATTTAAAAGGTTTTTCATCACTTTTATTGCTAGGACTCAGCTTAATAAATAATCCACATCATCGAATCACCCCTGCACTACAGCCAAGGATATTCTTTAGTAACACGACCACGAATTATCCATGCACTACGGCTAAAGATAATCATGTTTTCATCAATGGTCCTAATCATGCCATAAAATAATTCATCTTGCACTACGGCCAAAGAGAATCCATAGTCATAATCATACCAAAAACTGTCCATCAATGCACTACGGGCCAATGAGGACTTTTACCACATCATTTGTAACATTACGGTCATGATTACACCGAATAATTCCTGGTCATAATCATACCAAGTCCATCTATGCACTACAGGCCACAGATGACTTTCAAAAAAATATAAACATGAAGATGATGACAATGATATAAGAATTCAATAAAAAAAGTTCAAGAATTAATTTATTCAGGAACTAATAACGTCCAAATTATCAATATGATACTGTTTTGTAGAGTAAAATTCAAGAATACTCAGAAGAATATTTTCATAAAAAGATACTGGATGAAGCGCAAATATCAAGGCTATTCCATTAATTTCATGGAGTATAGAAGTCAAAGTTTTAACCAACTGGGTATAATAAAGAATGGAACAACAAAAGAAATCACCATGCATGCGATAGACCGCACAGGCTGGTTATTCCAATAGAATAATAAATAACAGAACCAGGTCCGGCGTAAAACGCACAGACAGGATATTCCAACAGAATAATAAAGAATGGAACCAGGTTCGGCGTAAAACGTACAGATAGGATATTCCGACATAATAATAAATAATGAAATAACAGAAGAATTTCACCAAGTATAGGGTAGCTCGCGTATACAGGTTATTCCAATAGAATAATAAATAATGGAATAACAGAAGTTCTCTTCATGAATACAAAAGAAATAATACCCCTTGCCGTAAAAGAAACTGAATATAAGAGTAGGGAAGTAGCAGAATAATTTTCTATAGTTTCTCTATAATTTCTCTCTCTAGGAGTTTCAGTGAATTCGTAAGAAATAATGAAGGAATGAGCTTCTATTTATAGGAAAATGGACTGAATAGTAACTAATTCACGAACGGTCCAGATTGATTTACTTTTAAATTGACGGTCCATATTGGTTTACTATTAAAACTTAAAGTAACGGTCCATACTGATTTACTATTAAAACTTTAAACCAGTGATCCATATTGATTCACTGTTATATCTTCAACCAACGGTCTGAAAAATTAGCACATCTCCTCATAGAATAATATTGTACCCAAAAATGATTTGGACCAAAAAGAAATATATTTTACTGGTGATCAATAGTACCCAGTGAATAGTAACTTATGAATAGTAACTCGTGAATAGTAACTCATGAATAGTAACTCGTGAATAGTACTCTGACACGAAAAGTGTCCTAAATACCCGATTGAACAATACTGAGTGACTTCTGTGACAACCCGAGAATTTGGACAATTTATGAAAATCATAATTGATTGATTTAAGGTTCAATATTAGGACCTAGACAGGAAATAAGTGCATGGAATTGGCAGTTATGTAATGAAATTCCAAGAATTTCAAAAGTTTTGGAGAAGACTTGAATTATGTGATAGACTGTAAGTGATAGTCTAGTAATGAGGTATAAGATTATGGTAGATTTAAAATTCTTTTGAAGAATTATCAAGGATAAGTATCAAAGTGAATACTAGTCGGTATATTTGGTTACATATGTGAACCGTAATGATTTGAGATCAAGGATTGATCAGATAAGTTATAACTTTAGAAAACCCTAAAGTTATGTTGATCATACGTTTATTAAGTTAGAAAAATCTAACGAATTGTTAGAAACCCTAACGGTACGTTCAGAAACTTTAATTTTAGTTCCGGGAATCCGAAACCCTAAATTCATGATATGAATATGGTGATTAAGTTAGAAAACCCTAACGATATATTCAGAAACTCTAATTTCAGTTTCGAGAATTTAAACCCTAATTTGGGAATCCTAAATGCAAAGTATTAAACCCTAAGGGTTAAAAAGTTGTGTGTAAGGAATATGAACATTAAGTGATGGTTTATATTTGTTTATTATATAAACAAACAAAAGAAATTAGTGTAACCCTAATTATATATATTAGGAATGAAGGATTTAATAACTTAAGGGTTATGAAAAAAGAGAATTGTGGTATTTAAAATACTTGCTAATTCTAGGAGATTTATTTTATATATCTCAAATGATTAATTTTATAACCTAATTATAGCAAGTCTAATTGGGTTAAGGAAATAAATGTTCATGAGCAAGGATTGGTGTTTTAATGGAGAAGTGAAAACCCTAATTAAATGAATTGGGTTGGATAAGAATTATAGGTATTGGACTATGTATAGCTCAGGTGTGGCCAAAGAAGTTAGTTAGAGACCAAGCAATACATTAAAGGAATGGCTCAATTTTTAGCCCAAGTGGGAGAGGAATTTTTGGACATTTGTTAAATCAAATAATCATGAAATCAAAAAGCCAAACTTGGTGAAAAATAGGCCACATGGCCGGCCATGATAAGAGAGGAAAATGGGAGATGAATGTGATAAATGCTCCCTTTAGTAGTTGAACAACTCTTCACCAACTCCCCCATGTGTCCAATTTTGATTAAGCCAACACATTTGGCAAAGATTTCAAGACAATCCTTGGTTATTGTGTGAGAGAAAGAGAGAATTAGTGGAAGAATGAAGGCCACATGGCCGGTTGAGCATGAGAGAAAAAGGAGGAGGTGTGGGGTAATTGTATATACCTATATCTAATATATCTTATTTGGTTTCTCTTTTATCTTTCCAAGTTGCAAAGAACTAGAGAAGAGAGGGAGAGAGAGGAAGGAGTTTGGCAGCCCTAGGGTGAGAAGAGAGGGAGATTTTGGTTTTCATGCAATCAAGATCCATCTACATCTTTGAAGGGAGAAAGGAAATCAAGCTAAGGTATAGAAATAAAATTTCTACTTATGTAGTCTATTTCCTTTGTGTTTTGATTTGATTTTTGACAAATTGAAGTTATGATCTTGAGGCTTAAAACCTTAGATCTATGTATATATAAGTGTTTAATATGTAGATCCAACTCTTTTGTAGATCAAAAGTTAGATCTAAAGTGTGGAATGGAAGCTAGGTTTTTCAAAAGATAGAAAACATGATTTTTTTTTCTCTTAGCTTTGATTTTGTTTGATGCTTGTTTGAGGAAATAAGAAACTTTGTTTATAAACTCAAAAGCCATGTATATACATGTTAATGAGTGTTTTGTGTTTGGTATTACCCATATTGGGTGTTGATTTTGGTTGAAATCAAAGGAAGAGAAAAATAGAATTTTTCCGGAAAAGTTAAACTTTTAAAGTGTGAGCTAGGTTTTGATTTTTCTTGAAATCTATGATGGATATTTATGATTTATGTTCTTTGGATACTAGATATATGTATTAAGGGTAAAATCCCCTTGGAATTACTCAATTAGGTGGAAAAATGAGCAAGTTATGGGATTTCTCCCAAACTACACAAAGATAAGAAAACTGTTAAAAGGACAGTTTTGTAACAGCCACTTCCGGGCTAAATTCTGGGATCTTAACATGTCCAAATATGGATTGTGATAGATGAAAACTGTAGTTTGGAAAGATAGGAATCCAACAAAAGTGACGGATCATTAATCAGAGTTACAGATTTCGTTTTATTTAAGTTTTGGTGAAGGACTCCAAAACTGCCAAATGACAAAAAGTTGCTGCCCAAAATTTTCCGGGGGCTGTTTTGGACATTTAGTTAATGAGAAAAATTCCATGCTTTTGGGAAATAGAAATATATAGTATTATGTAGCTCGTGTCCAAAAATGAGCTGATTCCGAGTTAAAACGACCAAGTTATGACTATTACAATTTTTATGATTTTCTGACAAAAATCGCTATAAACGGAGTTCTACAACTCTGATTGCCCCGAAATTTAAAATGGAGTATCAAGATAACATATAAAAGGTTTTGCCAAAAGATGGGCATTACCGGAGTTAAGCACGAGGTAGCTAATTTCTTAAGCTACGCACTAGAAATTAATTTTTGAAAAATACCAAAGGAATTTGAAAATTATGGAAAAATAATTTTTGTGCATGAAATACATGTATATGTGTTTGACCAAAGGATAGGAGAATAATAAACTGATTTGGTATTTTTGTAAAACGGATATAAAATTCAGCTTGTTAGATTGTGTAATTTGTGAATCCAGTTTGCTGGATTAGAAAATTTGATGAATACAGCTTGATGGATTGAAAAGAAGTTGACAGAATTTATGGATTGGTGAATCCAGATTGCTGAATTAGAAATTTGGTTGCTAGATTTAAAATCCAGATTGCTGGATTAGTATTTAACTTACTAGGTGTTAACGAATAACTTATAAAATGAAAAAGCGAGTGTTAAATCATATAAATGTGATTCTATGGCATGGTTAAATGCTTAAGCAGAGTTTAACTGAACTTAAACTCGAGTGTTGACCGACTAGACCGTCGGGATGTTAAAATTGTGTCAGTTTCAACTCAAACTTAATAGTCTAACCCGATACGAAGTTTTATGTGATGTATAGACTTATAAGATTATGTGTTATATGTTTAGGTTATCCTATATATATATATATATATATAACAGTATTATATTGTTATGATATTATTCTAATTATTGGAGATCTATATTACTAATATTAGGTCTTCGGGTAAAGCGATATAAATTGCGTTTCGGTAATCAATGGTTCAGGCAAGTTTCTTTTACTTAACTCTAATAAGAGTAGTTTCTTCAAGCTTATGGTTAATCATTGCTGATTGCCATGAAATTTGTACTCTGTACATCTTGTATGTATAAGTCAGGTATGAAAGGTTGATCACCTTCATTACCAGTTGGTTCAGAAATGTTTGTTCATGTTTAAAACTTGTTCAGTCAGAAGTTTGTTCGTGCTAGTTCTCAATTATATTGATGAATTATAGCAAGCCCATTATTCATACTCTTCAATCATGATATATCATTATATTATTGTATATAAACTTGCTGGGCAACTTTCATGCTCACCCTTGCTATATCATGATAAAACATTGCAGATAAAGCGAATGCGTTCGGATACAGGAAAATGGTAATGCCAAGTTCAGCTTGGGGCAAAATATGCGGCTATCTTGTAATAGAATAGTTTAAAAATAATGTTATGTGTTAGATAACTTATGAATTGTGTAATAAGTTAAGGTTACTCGATTTTGGGGAAATAGTGTGTAATGTAATGTATAAACAATTTATGTTTATATCTTCCGCAAGTAGTTATAGAATGATTAGTGTACCGGATCCGTGGCGATTTGGGGCCCGGATTCGGGGCTTCTACAACTTCTCACATAAGCATCAATAATCAATACCGTGTACTCTTATGCAACCACGCGTATTACTGTACTTTTAACACCGGGTGTTTCAACAGTTAACGGTAAAACTTCGGTCGTTATTTTCATAAAGTATTTTTGTCGTTTTCTCAATCCGACAATAATTCCGTTGCAGGGTCCACCAATGATTGTACCGTCGTACGGATATTCCCTGACAAAAAGAATATTCTTCGACCAATCGAATATTATATAACCACTTGCTTACTTTGCAAAATTTGTAAATATTACCCACAACTATAACATTACATCAAATCAACACCATAATATTAAAAAAATTATCTCGAGAAAATTAAATCTTTATTCATAAAATCTGGGGTCTTACACTTTTACTAAGGTAAGGGGTATTATTTCTTTTGTATTCATAAGGAATACTATTTTTTTGTATTCATCCTTTAATATGTCAGAATAACTTGTATACACGGATTACGTACCGTATGACGAGTGAAAATCTATTTACAGCTTCGTATGTTATTTCTTTTCATATTCTTAAATCTAAACTTACTATGATAAGTATTGCTTCTATAATCCCTGAAATTAGTGGGATATCCTTGAAGTTTTACGCTTCATCCAGTATCATTTCGTTGGAATATTAATCTGAACTTTCTTATTAAATATCAATATTTTCACTGGGGTACTATTCACGGGTTACTATTCACCCGGTTACTATTCACTAAAATATTATTCACTCAGGTATTCGGAGCACGTTTCATGTCGGGGTAATATTCATGAGTTACTATTCATAGGTTACTATTCACCCAATTACTATTCATTAAAATATTATTCACTCGGGTATTCGGGGCACTTTTCATGTCGGGGTACTATTCACGGGGTACTATTCCCAAAGTACTATTCACGGGGTACTATTCATCGCAAAATTTATTTCTTTTCTGTCCAAATTATTTTTGATACATGGATATTATTCTTGAATTTTACTCTACAAAGCAGTATCATGCTGATAATTTGGACATTATTGAATTCTGGATAAATTAAATTATAAATCTTTAAAATTTATCATTTGTTTTCATTTAATTAAATGTTTATATCATTGTCATCATCCTCATGCTTATATTGTGATGAAAGTCATCTTTGGCTTACGTGCATAGATGGACTATTGATTGATATGATTATGACCATGGATTATTCGGTATAATCATGATCATTGATGATTACATGAATATCCTTGGCCCATAATGCAGGGATGATTCGATGATGTGGTTTGTTTATTAAGCTGAGTCTCAGCGATAAAGTTGATGAAAACGTTTTTAAATCATAGAAGATAGTAGATATCATACTCTACTTGACTCTTCTAATGGATTTCTTGTTCCGATGTAGTTAAACTTATTGTCTATTATATTCTATCGGTTTAACCTTGTTGAAGGCTAATGATAACTTATTCTACATTATCTTAGTCATAAATTTCTTATTGGGCTAGTTGAGCTCACCCTTTTGCTTTCATTATTCTCTTCAGGAAATGAGAACATAGTCGGGACTAGTCGAGGAACGGAGTGATGGTCCGAGATGGCTGTTTTAGTAATCCTCACTATTTAGTGTGATAATAAATATAATGAGGATTGAATTTGAGTTTTGATACTGTCCTATGAGACAATATTCTTGTAAAAACTCTCAACTCTTGTTGTATAGTTAAGTTTGTATTTGTATTCTGTACCATATATTTGGCGACCCAAGATGGGTGATGTATACCTATTTTGGGGGCGTCACAGTTGGTATCAAAGCTTAGGGATATGATCCCTGGCTGAGATGTGAGACACGAACTATGAGGGGAGAGACGAGGAATTCCTTCGCTAGTATGACCTACCTAAGATTATTTGGTATTTAATTGGTCGGTCAGGTTATAGGGATAATATATGATATGTCAATTAACCCTTGTTTTGTGGCAGTATTTGAAAATGGCATCTGAAAATGTTGAGATCAACAATGAAGCACATGAGACCGTTGAGTCATCAACGATCAATACCCAGGATAATGTGCAATAGGAAGACAATAATTCTCAGGTAAACAATAACACCGATCAAATGATGAACGATGGGATGTTCAGAATCTTTATGCAATTCATGCAACATCAGACGAGAGCGGCTCCTGTCCAAAATGCAGGTGGAAACACTGGCAACTCTCGAACGGTCACCACTAAGCAGTTCAAGGAACTGGGACCAATGGAGTTTATTGGAGAGACAAAACCACTTAAGGCATAGACGTGGATAAAGCAGATCACCAAGATATTTGATGTCTTGGGATGCTCCGAGGAGCAAAAGGTTCCATTTTCCACCTTCATGTTGCGAGGAGAGGTAGATTACTAGTGGGAATCTGTAAAGTGTACTCAACCTGCCGCACTGAAAATGTCTTGGAAGAAGTTCCAAGAGCTGTTTAACGAAAAGTACTTTCCCAAAAGTATTCATCACATGAAGGAGGTGGAGTTTATCAAGTTGGAGCAAAACAATATGACCGTGTCACAGTACGAAGCTAAGTTTGCTGAGTTGTCCCGGTTTGCGCCCCACTTGGTTGATAATGAGGAGAGAATGACGCGGATGTTTCTAAGAGGTTTGAAACCCAAGATACGTCAATACTTAATTTATCACAAACTATGTTTGTATTCATATACCTGTGTGAAACCTCCCGTATGTAGCACATGTGTCAAACTTCTTCTTCTTCTGGTTACCCCGCTGGTTTCCAACTCCCACAATTGCATTCCACTTCCTCTTCAGTTTATTGTTTCCATATCCACTGTTACCACCACTATTCTTAACTTCACCTTCATTTTTCTTCTTTCTCTACTCTTGATTGTACTTTGTTACCACCTCGTCTCCACCTTCAGCGAGAATTGCCTTCTCCAGTACTGCTGTAAATGTCTTCAACTGAAACATGGAGACCCTAATATACAACCAGGGTTTCAGTCCCTGTTCAAACCTCTTAGCCTTGCGTTCATCTGTGTTGACTTGGTATGGTGCAAACCTTGCCAATTCGTTAAATTTTGCGGCATACTCTGATACCGACATTGATCCCTGCTTCAGTTCTAGAAACTGCACCTCCAATTGATTTTTCGAACTCTCTGGAAGTAAGTCTCGAAAAATATCTCTATAAACCTATCCCAAGTCATTACCCCTTGACCTCCTCGAGTTTTATTGGCTTGCCACCAATAACTAGCCTCTACTTTCAACATAAACATTGCAAAAAAGCAGTCTTCTTATTCTCACCTACTCTAGCAACACCGAAAACTTTCTCTATCTCCATGATCCAGGTCTGTGCCTCAACTGGATTCATGGACCCACAGAATTTTGGTGGTCCAACCGCCATGAAGTCCTTAAAAGTTGTAGCTTGATTCTGCGGTTGATTCTGCAATGCTCCCGTCAGTAACGTCACTAACTGTTGAACTGGGTTAGCCTCAACATTGTTGTTATTGGTAGATCCCTCAGGGGTCCTCTGTCGTGGTTGACGTCTTGGAGGCATTTTCTGTTAAAATATACTCATTAAATTGTTACTCAATTCGTTTAAGTATTTTCTACTTAACTTGCACCCCATAAAAGAAATCGTCACATAATACATAACACTTTGAATAAAATAAAATAAAATAATATCTTTTATTCATTCATAATCTTTTTGAAAACATAAGAACAATAACATCACTGCTATTTACATTACTTTCTTGAACTACTAAAGTTTTAGGATAATTTCATCATCATCATATCCCATTGATTACATATCACCAGGGATTTACATATTAATCGCATATCAAGTACATTCCCTACGATGTCCTACTAAGATACTGTGTAGCCTTACGACGCCCTTCCTCCATAATCCGGAACATTGTTTGGCGATCTAATATGTATGACGGCAGTGTCTCGAACTAAATTGGATAACCAATGACCCGATCTTGAGCTCGATTGGTCACAATGTTGAATACGTTATTCATCTCCTCCATCTTCATCCTCTTTACTTGTGCGTCTCTCTCTGCTATCCCGGCTCGTTGATAAGCTTCCTCGTACGCGTCTTCGGCTCTTGCCCTTTTAGTAGATTCTTCTTTCAACTTTTTCTTCAGCTCTGCAATCTCCGCTATCATTTGTTTATTTTCTTCTTCAGTGTGGACCAGCTTCTCTTCGACATTATTCAGACGTTCTTCTCAATCCTGGATCTCGTCGTCCTTCTGTGCCATCGAGATTTGTTGTTTTGCTACTATCTCTTCCAATTCCTCGACGGTATCCTAAAGTTCCACGTTGCGATCGTATACTTCGTCGTACGTACGGGCAGCCATCGAGTTTAGTTGAATCTCTTCCTCCTCATCCTCCGCATCCTCATTCGAATGTGGTAGCTCAATAGGGTCCTCCTCGTCCATCTCTATCTCGTCATCCTCATCAGGTAAACTCTCCTGATCAACCACGATGTTTCTCGTGGCAGTAGTTGTTCCCAAACTACCTGAATATCTTGAGGCTCTTCTTCCCTAGGCATCTGGGATCCTTCCTCCCTAGCCTGACTAGATTCTCCTACAATAGTCATCCTGACAACAAAATTTTAAAGTTTTAATTACAAATCATTATTACTTTACACTCACGAGCACATAAGTTGTAATCACATAAGCACATAAATGTTTTATTACTTTTTCCCTTAAAACTCAATAAGAGTTTATCACCACTATCTTTTCAAAGGTTACTTCCTAAGGCTTTTTCCCACCTAAGGTTCATAACCTAAGGCTTTGATACCAACTTGTGACACCCCCAAATCCTTGTACTTCATTTCCACCGGATTTGGTGTTCACTTGATAAACATTCATATATACTACCCAAATATAATAAAACCTAAATCATAATTCATCCCTTTAAAAAGGGTTACATCATTAATCAAAAAGTCTCCCCAGGTTGTATAACCTTAAAACATCAAATTAAGTGCAGAAATAAAATAATTACATAACATCATTAAGTATAAAGTCTATCATCATGACAATAAATGAAATTACAAGTCTTCGTCACTTGTACATTTTTCCTTTTCCTTTGTTTGTAGTAGGTTCATCGACCTTCTCAACCTTCACTGCAATAATTATATTTATGCAAGAGTGAGCAAAATAAATGCTTACTAGATATAGCAATGAATCAACAAAAGAATAGTAATTGCAAATGAATCGGCTCATCAAACTGAATAATACTCTATCAATGATAACCAAAAACTGGAATCAAAACAGGAAATATATCTGAGGGTCATAAGACCACGAACTATGTCCACGGTTACAAGTAATCTTTCAACTTTAACCTAAACAATTATACTGTAGGGACTTCACGTACTTAGGGGGATCAACCCTTCGTACCATGTATTGTGCACAAACATCTAAACGCATTGCGTATCCCCTATAATAGGGTTTTTCTTCTCAGTTTTAGAGTACAAGTTCGCACCAAAGAAAGTTTGGTTTGGATAAGCTTTCAAGATAATTTAGAGTTTCACAATCATCAACTAAGGGATTAGTTGAATCAACAAGACTTAACAACACTACGAGTGATCAATAATAGTTTAATATGGAAAACGAATAATCATAAGTAACTAACTATATATTAAACTCATGCTTATAAACAACTAAAAAGCATAAGTATTGAATAAAACAATAAACCTTGCTTGAACAATATTAAGCTAAGGCTAGGATCTTGATATACAAGAGTTAAGTTAAGAACATGTACTAAGGAAATCACAAGCTTAAAAATGAAACTTGCTCAAAATAATAATAATATTTCGATTTGCGATAAATAAATGAAATAGAACAACTTATTAGAGATTTGGGTTTAAGAATAGGCATTTATCATAAAAGAATAGAACTTATGAAAACTTGCTTAACTTTAAACAAGTTAGAACATCTCAACAATGATTAGAAGTCAAAGCTTGTTTGAATAACGTTAGAATTAGAGCTTGTTCGAAATAAAGATTAAGAATAAAAGAATTTGCTTTAAAGTAAGTAACTTGCTCAATGTAAAGAGGTAAGGTTTAGAAACTTGCCTCGTGCGTAAGATATAATATTAAAACTCACGTTCACCTACACATAGTATTAGAACCACAATATCTATTAGATATACTAACATTCCCTTATCAAATTAACACTCACCTTTAGCTAAACTTGTTATTTTAGTACACATCTCACCTTACCATACATATTTCAGAATCATAAGTGTACATTTCATAACACTTATTCATTATCCATAAAGTTTCTTAAATCATAACATATCATTTTACAACATGCTAATTTTACATTTTAGAGTTACTAACAATATGACACTGATTCCTTTTAACCTCGTCATTACATATTTGACACATTAACATAACATTAAGCTATGTTACAATGGGTGTCCAAAGTCTGCAGAAGTAGCAGATTTCACTGTATGTGACTGACTACTGGAGCGGTTGCGCCAATATTACCTCGGTTTCCAGCCCGCCCGCGCGTGACCACAGTACCAGTTTTGCAGAACCGAGTTTCTACTCTGTTCTAAGCCAACTAACACGAATTTCATCCATACAACAGTATAATTAACATATACAATTGGTATAAAGCTAACACAAACATGTTTCCTCACATATTCATCAACTTAGAACAATTAAACAACAATTTCAACTAATTTAATTCCTTAAATTTAATGTTTTTATACAAAAACTCCATTTTTGACATTCTTCATAGAAATCATCACTGTGATCACAATTCTTGTCCAAATTAATTCGTTCAAACTACGTTTTCTTCGTTTCTTAATGGACTAGCATAATCAAGACTCAATTTACAGATTAACATACAAATTAACCACTAACTTTTTTACTTTCATAGCAATATGAAAAATATCCACTGTAAAATACTTTTCTTCATTTTAAACCGTAATTAACATAACAATTCCTGTCTAAAAACTAGTTCTAGCATCACAAACACATACAATCACCATAATTTAGTTGAATAGTATCAATTCGGAAAAATGGAATTCACAGAATATAAAAATTTTGCCGTGAAACATATATATGTATATATATATATATATATATATTAAAGTTACGTAAAAATACCTTCTTATGCTTGAACAATCCTTGCTAAACACATAATTTTGCTTGAAAATTTCAAGAATTCTCTCTCAATTCTCTGCAACTTCCTTCCTCGGTGTAGCAAATAACAAAACTGATAACCCAAGTATACGTAAAATAAAAGAAACCGATATGACCTTAATACGCATACTAAATATACCAGTTACAATATAATAAACGTATAGATTATAAATATATTTTATTTATTATTTTATTTATTTTAATTATTATAATAAAATTCAAAATTCAAAAAAAAATCCAAAAGCCATAAGGCTTTGTTTGGCAAAAACTCTTTAAAATTTAAAGACTTAATATCCTTAAGCCTTGTTTGGCAAAACTAATTTAAACTCCTTTAATTTATTTTAATAACTCATTTATAGCATAGTTTATTGTCACACTGTTATTACCAAATTAAATTAAAAATATTATAATAATCCATTTAATCCCTATCAATTCTCTAATTTAATTATTAAATTAAATTAGAACATTATCCCATAATAATTAAGTTCCTTCACTCATAAATTATTTATTTCACAAATGAATAATCAAATCAAATCAAAACAAATATTTACTTAACAATAAATACATCAATTAAATATTTATATAATTCAATAAATATTTAAAATTCCGGATTGTTACAATTATTCTAGGCCAGACTTTGGAGCAGATCTTTATCTCTTACTAAAGTTTTTTTATCTAATTTGTGACGCCCCCAAAATTAGGTATACATCACCCATCTTAAGTCGCCAGATACATGGTACAGAATTCAAAAACAACTTAATAATACAACTGTCGTGTACAATACGACAAAACATAAACTGTGAGTTTGAATACAAATATTGTCTACTAGAGAGTATACAAACTCAAAAGGAGTCCTCATTACAATTATTATCACACTATTTCACATAATAGTGAGGACTACTAATGCACCATCTAGGACCATCACTCCGTTCCCCGACTCGTCCCAGCTATATTCTCATTTCCTGAAGAGAACAGTGAAAGAAAGGGTGAGCTCAACTAGCCTAGTAAGACATATTATGACTAAGATAAAGCAGAATAAATTATCTTTAGTCTTCAATAGTGTTAAACTGATACAATATAACAAACATCAAGTTTAACTGCAGTGGAACAAGCAATCCATTAAAAGAGTCAAGTAAAAAATAAAATCTACTATCTTTTATGATTTAAAAGATTTTTCATCACTTTTATCACTAGGACTCAGCTTAATAAATAATCCACATCATCGAATCACCCCTGCACTACGGCCAATGATATTCTTTAGTATCACGACCACAATTATCCATGCACTACGAGCCAAGAATATTTGTGTATTCATTAATGGTCATGATCATGCCAACAACTGTCCATCAATGCACTACAGCCAATGAGGACTTTTACCACATCATTTGTAATATTACGGTCATGATTACACCGAATAATCCTTGGTCATAATCATACCAAGTCCATCTATGCACTACAGGCCACATATGACTTTCAAAAAATATAAAAATGAGAATGATGACAATGATATAAGAATTCAATAAAACAAGTTCAAGAATTAATTTATCCAGGAACTAATAATGTCCAAATTGTCAACATGATACTGCTTTGTAGAGTAAAATTCAAGAATGCTCATGAGAATATTTCTATGAAAAGATACTGGATGAAGCGCAAATATCAAGGATATTCTACTAATTTCATGGAGTATAGAAGTCAAAACTTTAACCAACTGAGTATAATAAAGAATGAAATAACAAAAAAAATCACCATGCATGCGGTACTTCACATAGACAGGTTATTCCAACAGAATACTAAATAACGGAACCAGGTCAGGCGAAATTCGCACCGACAAGATGTTCCAACAGAGTAATAAAGAATGAAATAACAACAGAAATTATCATGCATGTGGTACTTCGCATAGACAGGTTATTCCAACAGAATACTAATAAGGACGGAATCAGGTCAGGCGTAAAACGCACAGACAGGATATTCCAACAGAATAATAAAAAAGATGGAATCAGGTCCGGCGTAAAACGCACAGACAAGATATTCCAACAGAATAATAAAGACGGAATAATAGAAGAATGTCACCAAGTATAGGGTAGCCCGCGTATACAGGTTATTCCAACAGAATAATAAAGAATGGAATAACAGAAGTTCTCTTCATGAATACAAAAGAAATAATACTCCCTACGAGTACAATAAATAATATTCCCTACCTTAAGAAGAAGAGTACTGGATATATAAGTAGTGAAGTAGTAGAATACTTTCTTCTTTCTCTCTATAGTTTATCTCTCTAGAGTTTCAGTGATTTCGTAAGAAAATAATGAAGGAATGAGCTTCTATTTATAAAAGAATGGATTGCATAGTAACTAATCCATGAACGGTCCAGATCGATTTACTTTAAAACGGACGGTTCAGATTGATTTAATAAAATATTCTAATAAAAAAATTCTTTTAAATAAAATAAAATATAATATATATATATATATATATATATATTTGCCTGTCATATACGACTTTGAGGAAAAGAGAATCTCACCAATTTTGTTTTCATATAACATCAGATTTAGTCTGTGAGCAACTTTCAAAAAAAAAACAAGTAAGATGGCCATTATATCATATATATATATATATATATATATATATATATATATATATATATATATATATATAATCACACTTGCACACACCCACACGACACATAAATATAATATATATATACTTTATAACTTCCTACCGATTATTTTAAAAAATGAGTAAATGAGGTTCATAAAATAAGCATCATATACTGTGGCAATAATTAAACAAAACTGAATGACTTCTCACGAAAGCATCAATAATCAATACCGTGTGCTACTATGCATACACACGTATTACTGTACTTTTAACACCGGGTGTTTCAACAGTTAACGGTAAAACTTCCGCTGTTATTTTCATAAAGTATTTTTGTCGTTTTCTCAATCCGACAATAATTCCGTTGTGGGGTCCACCAATGATTGTGCCGTTGTACAAATATTCCCTGTTAAAACGAATATTATATAACAACTTGCGTACTTTGCAAAATTTATAAATATTACCCACAACTATAACATTATATCAAATTCATTCCATAATATTCAAAAATAATATTTATAGAAAATTTATCTTTTATTCATAAAAGTTGGGGTCTTACATAATTTTTTTACCAATTTAATCAATATGAACTACCAACAATTAAGGCTTCCCTTAGTACTCATTTTATAAGAAAAACTTCTTTAAATTTTTACCAATTAACTAATGTGGGATTTGTCCTTACTTGGTTCTCTTGTCTTACCAATATCCTACATTGTTTATTTTGTGTTCTCTTGTCTTACCTCTATTTTATAAATAGGGAGACCACCAATTCAAATTTCATCAAATCCTAAATATTTTATTATATCTTTTCTTGTGTTATTATTTCTATTTTATAGATATAGATAGATGACTTTAAATCAATTCTACAAGGATAAGTAAAAATTTTATTTAAAAAAGGATTCAGACCGGTACAACTAGTTCGGTCCGATACCGGACCTATGATATTAGTAACTGGAACTGAAAACTGGTTTATACCGAACCAATCCTGAACCGATTTCTTTGTACCGAACTAACCGGTTCACCTAGATAACCGAAATTACCGAAATCCGTTGGACAGCCCTAAATACACCCCTACTAAAGTAGTGGAGTTAGCCCTCTATATGAATAGATCGTGTGCGGTGTGTGTGGCTAAAAAAGAATGAGAGAAAAGAGATAAGGTTCAACTAAATATCTCAGTTATTATACTTGGTCTTGCAGGAGATTTTAGATTCAACTCTTTCCCTGAATTAGTAAAAAGAAAATAATATGTAAAGTTTGTTTTAGCTAAAATAAATAAATTTAAGCTTAAAATAGTGTTTCGTATTTAAAATTAGATATCTATCTAATAAAATACAAATGATTTTGAATTTCCCGCTCACTTAATAAATCATCTGGGCCGTCCAAAATTTGGGATAAATCCCACCGTCCATCTATCTAATAAAATACAAATGATTTTGAATTTTTCGCTCACTCAATAAATCATCTAGGCCGTCCAAAGTTTGAGATAAATCCCACCGTCCATACATCTATCTAATAAAATACATCTATCTATCTATCTAATCTATCTAATAATTATTTTGAATTTCCCGCTCACTCAATAAATCATCTGGGCGTTCAAAGTTTGAGATAAATCTCATTGTCCATTTAGTGCCGGAGGCACGGGACCCAGCTAGTACATCTATATAATAAAAAATATCTATCTATCTATCTAATAAAATACAAATGATTTTAAATTTCACGCTCACTCAATAAATCATCTGGGTTGTTCAAAGTTTGAGATAAATCTTATTGTCCATACAATGCCGGAGGCACGGGACCCAGCTAGTTTACTATATGCTAGTTAAAAGAAATAAAAAATAAAAAAATCGGATGACGTCATAGCCTACCCGCCCATTGAAAAGTGGCGGCTGCCTACTGACGGCCATTACTAATTTTGAGTAACAATAGCTGATGAATATCAAAAATACTTGAAATAAAGTTAACTCTATAAAGAAAATTAAGTGTTAAATAACAAGATTTAAAATTTGGGATGTTGTTCTTTCTTTGAGTAGTAAAATTTGCCAAGACCTTCCACTCCAATTATCATATCTGCGTCCAAACAACCTTCCAAATGTTGGATCTCAACTCATCTTCTCCCTCCTTCCTCTTCTTATCTCTCTCCCTCCTCTCCCTCCTCTACTTCCTCTACTTCCTCTTCCACTCCCACTCCAATCCCCCCACCAAAACACCATGTCCCCAATCATACCCTCTAATCGGAAACCTCATCGGTTTCCTCCGCAACCGCCACCGCTTCCACGACTGGGTCGCCGATATGCTCTCTACCACCCCATCCCTCACCCTCCAAGTCAACGGCATCCTCAACCTCTCTCACGGCATCTGCACCGCCAATCCGGCCGCCGTCGACCACCTACTCCGCTCCAACTTTCACAACTACGTTAAAGGCACGCGCTTCCAATCCGTCCTGCACGATCTCCTAGGCCACGGAATCTTCAACGCCGACGGCGAGATCTGGACTTTCCAACGGAAAATCGCCAGCCATGAATTCAACACCAAGTCGCTCAGAAACTTCATCGCAAACACCGTCCAGTTCCAGCTCCTCGACCGCTTGATTCCCCGGCTGTCCACCTCCTGCGACGCCGGAGAAATCATCGATCTACAGGATGTTCTTCGAAAATTCACTTTCGATAACATTTGCCATGTTGCATTTGGTGTTGAATCGGAGAATATGAACGAGAATTGGGCGACGTTTGTTAATGCATTTGATTATGCAGTCGAAAATAGCTCGGAGAGATTCATGTCGCCTTTGCCGATTATTTGGAAGATGAAGAGATTTTTCAATATTGGGAGTGAGAAAAAGTACAGAGAAGCTATCAAAGTGATTGATGATTTTGCCATGGAAATAATAAGATTGAAGGAGAGAGATTTGGAATCCAAACAAGAGAAAGGGGAGGTGGAATATAGTCAAGATTTGTTGTCGAGATTCATGGGTTCAACTTTGAATGCTGGGTTTGAAGATCAAGAGGAGAAGAGGAAGTTCTTGAGGGATATAGTTATTAGCTTTGTACTTGCAGGTATGGAACTAATTATTTTGCCTTTTTTATTTTTAATTCTCCCTCAATTCTATGTCATCATAACTACATTAACTAACCTATTATTTTTTAGGAGTGCTTAAAAATAAAATTAAAATTTTATAATGAGATTTTCCCTGAGGGAGTAATTGTGACGCCCCCAAATTCGGGTTACCTGACCCCCTAGTTTGGTGTTCACGATCCACAATATAAATAACATCTAACTACCCATTTAATTATTTATGAATAGAAATACACACTTCATTAACTGATATTGTTAATAAATTGTCCCAGGTTATCTAACCATAACTTTACAAACATACCCCTTAGATATACAAAAAGGTTTATAAATACAACATATATAATATTGTTCAATACAACTATTCCAGCAAAACACCTTTGCCCTTGTTCTTCTCTGCCCCTCCGGCTGCTTCGTTCTTAACTGAAATATTTTATTTAAGCAAGGGTAAGCAACAAATTTGACCCGCAAGTTAAGACATACAATGAATGTATAATAATTAAGAATAACAGACTATCTATTCGATAGAATGACACCAAAGTTCGAAGAACTTTGAAATAACTGAACAAATCGTTAATCACTAACAAGTCTTCTCGCATATTATGCAAACCAATAATCTGGTAATGAAAGAGTACAACGCTTTTAAAGTTTCTACGATATTTTATTGAATAATCAAGAATCAATTCTATGCAATAACAAAGTGGAATGCTTTTCAGATTTATGCTGAGCGATCCATTGGATCTTGAATTTCTCTTCTTGAGTAACTATCAAAGATTTGACTTTGATAGGGTTAGAATGCAAAGTCGACCACTGAACTTTAGGGGTTTTTGGGTATTGAGCCCTTTTCTTTTGGTCAACGCAAATTGAGCCCCTTTCTATTAAAAAATTTGGACTTCGAGCCCCAGACGCCACATGTGTGTTGACCTGCATACGTGGCGAATATTGAACTAAAGAATTTCTCTTCTTGAGTAACTATCAAAGATTTGACTTTGATAGGGTTAAAATGCAAAGTCGACCACTGAACTTTAGGGGTTTTTGGTATTGAGCCCTTTTCTTTTGGTCAACGCAAATTGAGCCACTTTCTATTAAAAAATTTAGACTTCGAGCCTCCCCAGACGCCACATGTGTGTTGACCTGCATACGTGGCGAATATTGAACTTAATTCCAAAAATTATGTTGCTGCCAAGATTCGAACACGAGACCTCTATCTTAAAACTTGGATCCAATGACCACCTGAGCAAACAAAGCTAGCTGTAATAATTTTGCAAGGATTAATATTTATAACTGAACAAATCATTTCCCCCAAATTAAAACAGATTCCCTTTCCCATAATACTGTTATGTACATAACTAAAACAATAACAATAACAATAATAATAATAATAATAATAATAACAGTCATAATAATAATAGTACTAATAATAATAACAATAACAGTAATAGATAATAATAATAATAATAACAACAATAATAATAATAACAATAACAATAACAATAACAATAATAATAATAATAATAATATTAACAATAATAACAATAATAATCAAAATAATCAAAATAAAATAAAATAAAATAAAATAATAATAATAATAATAAATTTTTATTCATTGATTATTCATTAAAATATCTAGAATTATTAAGGAATATCTTTGATGCTCCCCTACAGACACTGACTCATATATGTAGTAGTAGTGTCATTAAATATGAATGCATATGTAAGGGTGTGGAATTATTTGTCGGCATTGATAAGCGCTAAATAATTATTTTGGTCCTTGTATATTATAAAATTAATTCAATTTTTTATGTATAATTATTTTTTCATAATAGTCCTTGGACTCTAAAATTGAAAAATTTATTATTATTATTATTATTTTATTTTTATTTATTTTTATTTTTATTATTGTTAATATTATTATTATTATTATTACTGTTATTGATATTATTATTATTAGTACTATTATTATTATTATTGTTATTATTGTTATTGTTATTGTTATTGTTATTGTTTAAGTTATGTACATAACAGTTTTATGGGAAAGGCGATAATTTGAGGGAAATGATTTGTTCAATTATAAATATTAATCCTTGCAAAATTATTATTAGGCTTATTTGCTCAGGTGGTCATTGGAGCCAAGTTTTAAGCTAGAGGTCTCGTGTTCGAATCTTGGCAACAACATTTTTTGGGATTAAGTTCAATATTCACCACGTCAGCCCGTCCAAGTGTAAAATAAAATAAAAATTGTTCATGTCAGATCTGCCACGTGTGACACATAGGCGCCACGTATGCAGGTCAACGCACATGTGGCGCCTGAGGTTCGAAGTCCAAATTTTTTAATAGAAAGGGGCTCAATTTGCGTTGACCAAAAGAAAATGGCTCAATACTCAAAAACCCCTAAAGTTCAGTGGTCGACTTTGCATTTTACTTTACTTTGATATACCCAGGTGTATCAGATAACCATATAGATAAAATTATATCCCTCAACAAGTACTTAGAGCGGCCAACTCCTTGTACCTTATATTATGCATAATACTTACACGCGCGCAACGGCCGAATATACGACCACGAGGTTCCCTTGATATAAAAAGGTTGTTCTTCTCAGTCTTATAAACATATTTTGGATCTTAATAACGAAATACTGTGATTTCAATACCTATTCTCTTTCTCGATCTAGCCGAAACAATTGGCATTGACCTGTCAATAATAATTGAATTCTCTTCTCGAACCTATCAAGTCCTCAAAAATGTTCGTCTAGCCAGAACAATTAGCTAAGACATTTCTCAACACAATTCGATAATAGATAGGGATTATCTGTACTATCAATAATAGCTTCTACGGATGTAAGTATCCAACAACAGTTATTCTCGAAGTATATTCTCAAAATCACTAATTCAATTTAAATTAATAAACATGCACTAACTGCGAATAATCAACAATAATTCTTAAACGTGGTCTAATTAACAATAATTAACCACCATAATATTTGAAAAGATATAACTCAAGGTTGAGTTAAGGAAACTTGTCTTCCGCGTTGATTACTGCTGCACAATATACTTATCTGCGTTTGAAAGACCTATAATCACAATATCGGTCTCACAATTAGTACAATAATTCACAACACAATACTGTAATTACAGTCAATATTTCTCCTAGACACATTACCACATAATCACATCAGTGTTTATAACCTATATAAACACTTCTCAAGTCTGACTAGTTCGGTCTGGTTGGACTTCAGTTTGTTCTCGGTGTCCTAGTCACCCTATCCGACAATTAGCACACTTAGTGTCAATTAAACTTGGTCTCAAAGCTTCAATATTATTTTAGATAAGTCAGATATCGTTTATAATATTTTTTGGAAGCTTTTAATAATTTTCAAACAATTATTATAATTTATAATAATTTTTCAAACACTGGAATCATTTTTAAATGATTTAAATACTAAATAATCCCATCATCATTAATATTTAATTAATATTAAAATATTAATTAAATACTTGTAAAAATATTAAAGTTATTAATAATAACTCAAAATATTTTTAAATTACCAATATTCTCCTTAAATGATTTTTAAAACATTTAGAATCATTTTTAAACCATCACTATTAATAATTAAATATTAATGAATTTCTCATAAAAATATTAAAAGTCATTAATTATAACTTAAAATATTTTTAAATCACTTTTCTCATTTTTAAATCAATAAAACCATTTTAACTCGGTTATTTAATATAATAATTAAATAAATCTAATATCATTAATATTAAATTATTAATGAAATTATCTCAAAAATATTAAAAGTTACATTTTATAACTCAAAATATTTTTAAACACTTTATTCTTATTTAAAATGATTTTTATAATATTAAAATCATTTTTTTCTAATTTTTTTAATAATAATTAAATAACATTAATATTCAAAAAATATAAATATTAATGAAAAATAGCCCACATTATCAGAAGTTATTTTTCATTACTGAAAATAATTTTTAAAATAATTTTTGTAATTTTCAGAAATTTATTTCTATTTTAAAGCATTTTTCGGAAATTAGAAAAATAAAATTAATTAAAACCCATCGCTATAGCCTATAGAGACACTAAGCGTCGTTGGTGGTGTTCTTGAGTTCAAGAACACTAACAGTTGGTGCTCAAGGGTCTCACTTTGACCACTTGTAATTTTATGTTCTTGCATGTTCTAAGCCAACTAATGTTCATAGCTCGTAGTACTAATGTAATATTGCATGTTCCCACAACCAGATAGGTCATACAACAACATACTAAGAAGATCTGAACCTTCAAAGTCATTGGCAGGTTGTTCCTGGGTTTTCTTGGTAACCCATAAATCCAGGCAGTTTCATGGTGCCACTTTCCAGCCAAATTAATTTTATGTTCTGGTCATTAGTTTGCTTCTTTTATGGTTCAAGTCTGTAGTGCTTATGTCAAGGAACATGTACATATCATGATCTCGGTCCAACATCAACACCATCTCCAGATTTGATCCGGTCAAACCTGGTCAGAAAGCTTGTTCATCCGGTTTCTGGAATTTTCAGAAACTCAATTCGTGACCGAATGACCTAGTTTGACCATCCACTACATCCATCATGTTTGTTGTTTAAGAGATCTAAAGACATAGTCTTAAAGTCCATTTAGCACTCTACAATCTGGTTACAATAACATAAACAAAGTACTAAAAATCTGTCAGATCCAAGCTTTAAGAAACCTTGTCAGACACGATCTGGGCAGTTTCTGGGTTACCCAGAATTGTGCAGTCATGCTCGGTCAACTGAGTTTGACCAAGAATAACTTGTAATCTGGACATGAACTATTCATGATTCCACTTCCAGATCACAGTCCTCATGTCATACTTCAAGTCTATAACTTAAAACAACACAAATCAGAAACAGAGAAGGATCTATGGACTCTGACATTAGCTTGTCAGGCCACTTTTTAGGGTTCATGGCAGTTTTGAAAAACTTTGATTTTAACCCACTTTGATGCTATGGATCTATGATGTATCATCATAGATCATCATACAACATCTACTAACATGTTAATAAACACAAACACAAACTTGGTCTTATCAGGTAAGATCAAAAGTCAAGTTAGGGTTTATACCTTCTAGTTCAAGATTTGATCTATGCTCTACAATACTGATCTTGATGTTTGCAAGGCTTATCTAGTGACTGAAACACTTAGGATTTTCGAAGGTTTGGGAGAGAAAAAAGTAAGTCGAGTGTTAGAGAGCAAATGCACCAACTTTGTACACTTTCTCTCTCTTAATCTATATATATTATGATATAATGTATATAGCTGATATATTTGCTGATTTGCTGGAGTTTTTTGGTCACATGCTAAGTCAAGAGTTGGTCACCAACTCAAAATATCCAACCAATTAAAGAATGCAAAATGGGTACATTAGCCATTTTGCTTACCAATTTAATTGGCTTAAATGTAACTTGCCCAACCCTTAGGGTTTAACCCTAAGGTTTTACAAATTTAATTTCTAGGATTTTCTAATTAGGATTTTAAATAGAAAATTAAGACTTCTAAATTATAATTAGGGTTTTCTAATTATATTAAAGTTTACTAATCACATTAGGGTTTGTTAATTAGGATTAAGATTTCTTAATTAGGGTTTAGGGTTCCCGAATTTAAAATTAGGGTTTCTCGGCATTCGATTAGGGTTTCTAACTGTGCGTTAGGGTTTCTCAACCACAGATTAGGGTTTCTAATCCTTCATTAGGGTCTACTAAATTTATACCCTATCCGATCAATCATTGATCATTAATTCTATACAGTACAAACACGTACTCATCAATACAATTATTATAATTATATTTTCTATCGAATTACTATCCGTAACTAGGGTTAGGGTTTCTATTCTCTGTTAAGCACAACTTTACTCTTATTTCTCAGTCAATACACAAATTGACCACTTCTCTTAGACTCGTATCACAGATACTCAGCACAATATTGATAATCAATATCAATATTAAATAGAAAAAAATTTATTCGTAAAATTCGAATTATTCGAAATCCTGGGTTGTCACATTAACAAACAATTTTCTGAAAATCCTAAGTTAATTCCCACCTAGGCACTAAATAGATCCTCTATCGTCTCAATTTGGCTAGACGCATAGGCCCCTGTGTAGGCGTATTAGGCCTTACTGTATCAATTTAATAAAGACTTTGAAGCTTTTACCATGTTAAAATAAAATTTTCAAGTCTGCAAAGATTGTGTTTTGGTTATTTTTCATGAAAAATTTATAAGATTACATCTATTGTATGCTTTTATATAATTAGTATGTATAATATAAAAACAAATAAATGATATCGTCTGAGAAAATCCTAGGCGCTAGATGTCCCTCCGCTGCCTACGCCTAGCGATTTTTAGAACATCGGTGAACAAATATATTAAGAAATATTCGGGTTAAATTTAAGGTTATATTGTATTTTATATTTACTGAATGTTTTTTTCAATAATGAGCACAAATTGTTAATAAATATTAATATATAAAAAATCATTTTGTACTATTGATAAAAATGATTTTTTTTTGGAATTTTTTTCATGAGTATTTTTTGTGTGGAACTTAACTAAGAAACTCTTTTTGTGGTATAAAAAAAGTCATTTGATGTTATTGATAAAAGACAGAGAGGTGAGGGTTGCTTCACGCTCTTGCAGTCTAGCGTGAGGTATTATTCAAAACGACGTCGTTTTGCCTAATTAAATACACATCCTCCCATGTTATGTACAAAAGGGTATTTTTATAATTTCTCAAATATTGTTATTATAAAAGATACCTTATGCAAGAGCGTGAAGTAGTCCCCACTCCCGTGTCATGATAAAATTGAATTTTATTTTATTTTTCGTTTTCATGGGTATTTTTGGTGTGGAACTTAACTTAAGAAATACTCATTTTGTTCTACAAAAAGAGTCATTTGCAAAAAAAGAGATCCAAAAAAGAATCATTTTTGTGTAATAAGCGTATAAAATAACATAATGTTTTCAAGTTTGACATTTTATAATTTCATTATCATACAACATTACGACAATACTAACAACTTATATTTTTTAGGTATACATTAAATAAAAATGTATGTATATTATTTTTAAATTTTACAAGCGAGACTCTTTTTATGGAACAAATGGAGTATTAAAAAGAAAATAATATGTATTGTGAATTTATGTATCTATTGTTTTGTTGCTAGTTATGGAGATGAATATTAGTGATAGTTTTTTTAAAGAGATATGTAGTATGGTGTGCCACTCTTATAATTCTATCCAATCACTAATATAAATGTATTTTCAATAAAACTGCTGCAATATGTAGCATTACTCGTATTAGAAACAAATGTTTTTCATTCCAAAGGGGAAGGGGTAGACTGTGTATTTTAAATTGACTAAAAAGTAAAAGGTTACATTACATTTTAAATTCTTGTAATTTTTTTTTTTTTGGGGGGGGGGGGGGGGGGCGAGGTAAGTTTAAATTTAGCTAAGAGACTAAATTAAAAATTTTACAGCTTTAATTAATGCTTTTTTAAAGCTAAAAATATTTTTTGAATGAAGGGAAGGGAACATCAGCTCTCACATTTTATTTTTCATCAGGTAAAGAAGCAACCTCAACAGCATTGACCTGGTTTTTTTGGTTAATTTCTGGCCATCCCCAATGCAAACATTTCATCTACAAAGAACTATCATCAGTGGCTACACAGTCCGAAGAATGGTCGGGAAATTTGAACTACAACGAGCTGAAGAGCTTTCACTACCTACAAGCGGCTCTATCAGAGTCGATGCGCCTATTCCCACCCGTACCGATCAACTCAAGATTGACAGTGAGAGATGATGTTTTACCTGACGGGATCCATGTGGGCCAGGGCTGGTTTGCTGACTATTCGGCCTATGCAATGGGAAGGATGGAAAGACTGTGGGGCCCAGATTGTAGGGAGTATAAGCCAGAGAGATGGTTGGATAAGGATGGGGTTTATCAGCCGCCTGATCAGTTCAAGTTTCCGGCGTTTCATTGTGGGCCCAGGATGTGTTTGGGGAAAGAGATGGCTTATGTGCAGATGAAGTCTATTGCAGCCGTTGTGATGAGTAAGTTTGAGGTTGAGGCCGTTGATGGTGGCGGAAGTGTGGAGAGGATGATGAAACCGCCTTACACGTTATCACTTCTCTTGAAGATGAAAGATGGGTTAAAAGTACGATTGAAAAGTAGAAGATAGAGACAAATAAAGTTGTAAACAGAGCCTACGGGGATTCTGCAATCAGTACAGCTAGGGAGACTAGACAAAAATCACTGATGCAATCTTTTTAATGCATCCCATTCAGAAACAAAAATGAGTTCTGAATTTAGTAGATGCAAATCTTTGTTATGGAAATCGTATAGAATAAAGTTGCGTCCGTAATATTTCTAGTTTTTTTTTCTTCTTCAATTGCCTAATTTAGTTTGCAAGACTATGTATAGCTATACTTAATGTAGAATTTTTAGTTAGTTGTTTGTTTGTATTAGTGGCCCATTGATTGATGTTAGATTCAGGATATATATTTCATATTGTCGTGTATTCTTGTATTTTGTCAATTACCTTACATTTCACTTGGACTTTCTTGGTCTTTTGTGGGTTTTTCAGGTGAAACTTTCTCGAATTTGTAATTTTTGGGCCATGTCCCTTGTATTTGTGTAAATTCAGGTATGCAGTTTGTAAAATCACATTCATTTTTCTGAAAAGAAAATGTTGAAGTTTGTTGAGACGCGTACATATTTATGTAGGACAGTAGGAGGTATGCTTTGTCCTAAAACGAGTGAATATAACTTTTAATATTACTCCCTCCGTCCCAAATTAATTGCTCAGTTTTGACTTTTTAAAGTCAAATTGACCATTTTTAAAACTAATCTTTTTACTATTTTGCTAAAATATAGGTGAATAGAATATAATCAAAAGAAAGTATATACAATTTATTACTAATCCTAGTTTTTATAATTTTAGAAATATATTTATATATACTTAATTATTAATTCTAAAAATTGTCAATTTGACTTAAAAAAGTCAAAACTGAGCAGTTAATTTGGGACGGAGGGAGTATCTTTTAACATATTATTCCATCGATTTCTTAATATAGGTCGTTTTAGAGTTGTGCATAAGTATTAAGGAAATAATTGTAAAACATTAAATATACTATCAATTGTCTATATAAAAAGAGTGTTATTTATTGGTCAAAAAATAGTGAGAGAACCAAAGTTATATTTATTACTTAGGGTAATATTGGAAACTAAGCAATTAGTACTTGAAATTTTCAAACGATTTATATTTAGGAACAAAAATATTTCTCTAAAACGAATTATATTAAGGAATTGAGAGAGTAGATAATTAAATGGGGAAAGTAGATTTAGATGTTATAGTCCAGATAATTAAATGAGGGAAGTCGATTAGATGTTATAGTCTCGTGGTGAGATATTTCCCTTTTATTCTGCAATGGTCACAAATGTTTTAACGTTTTTTGGTATAAATTTTTGCGGCATGCATTTCTAAAGGTTCTTCAAATACCATCTCCTCTTTCGATTAAGAGTTTCATAATCATCTTTTCTCTCTCTCAAATAATACTTCTAAAAAGCTTTTTGTATATTAACAATAAAATCCTTCATACTTATAGAATTATTTACATATTTATCGAAGAAATTATTCATATCCTCACTTTTTGAGGTGATTGTCATCCCCACAACAAAAAATATATTCGAAATGTACCAATTTATTTTTCTTTTATTTCATAAAGACCTTGAAACCATTTATGATCGTGCAAATCGTACACAATGCATGATAGATATTAAGAAAAATCCTAACAATCAAATTTTCATAACATGATCCTGATTAGTGATCAACATTATGGATATTTGAAATTCATTACTGTCTCAAACAATCATCCGGTTACCATAAAATTAATTTTATGCTAAGTTGGTCAATTGACCAATATAGTACTGACACATAGAGAGATCACCTCCCAACCTGCGTATCGACATTGTATTGATCAATTGACCAAAGTTAACTTCATGCTAACCACTCCCATACAAAGGTATCCTTAGTCTCATCCTTCAATAGTGTAAATTCAAATAAAATTGAAAAGTGATTCACTTCCGTGAAAGACGCAAACGTTACGAAATATATATTGTTCGGTATGTTGGGAAAAGTACACATAAAATAATCTCAATCACATGAATTAATTTTCCCTCTTTGTGAAATTAAATTGGAAATCAACATACCCAAATAATGAGTACGAAAATAACAAATAACCATCCACAAAGCAAGACACGGAATTTAACGTGAAAGATGTAACGAATGAGAATTTTGTACTCCCTCCGTCCCAGGATAAAAGTCATGGTGGACTTTTAACGCATATTAACAAGAGGAATAAAATGACAAAATTACCCATAATAATGTCATTAAATATGGAGAGAGAATTAGAATAAGAAAAGTATGTGATATTTAATGCTATGGGCATAATAGGAAAAAATATGTAAAAATTTGGTTATTAAAGGAAAGTGAACATTTAACACGGGACAACCCAAAATAGTAATAAGGACTTTTATCCTGAGATGGAGGGAGTAATAATTAAAAATATTTATCGAGTTAAATAAATATTTTAGTTGATTTATTTATTGAATAAAATAAATAACTAATGAGATTATTGTGGAATAATTTAATTAAGTGTAAGTGGTAATCAAATTGATGTTAAATATGTTTTAATTTAATTGGATAATTAAATTAAAATATGAATGAATTGTTAAATAATTACAATGATTAGTAATGATAATGTTCTAATTTAATGATTAAATTGGGGATTTAATAATTTGTTGAATAATTATAATGGCTAGATAGAAATTATAATTATATTAAAGTTTGATGTAATTTAATTGTCTAGTAGGTGTGACATGAACTATATAATAAGGGAATTATGAAAATAAATTAAAAAGGTTGTTAGGAGTCTAGTGTAGACACTCGAAAATTTTGCTTTCCTGTTACTAACCTTTCAGGAGGGAAAAATTGTCTTCCAGAGATAACCTTGGAAGTCAATTCAGCACAGTCCCGGAGACAACCCCAGGATACTCAGTCTTTTCCATCTCGGAGACAACCCCGAGATACTCAGTTCCAACCTCGGAGACAACCCCGAGAGTTTTAGTTCTAACCTCGGAGATAACCCCGAGGCATGTAGCAGCAGTTCCGGAGATAACCCGAGAAATGCTTGTTTCAAACCCTAGCAATCAACT
Organism: Panax japonicus; assembly: GCA_020205505.1. Taxonomy (NCBI): domain Eukaryota; kingdom Viridiplantae; phylum Streptophyta; class Magnoliopsida; order Apiales; family Araliaceae; genus Panax; species Panax japonicus. The sequence goes on from CM035111.1 coordinate 16,899,543, forward strand.
TAAACCTCGGTGATAGCCCCGAGGCACTTAGTCCCAAACTCGGAGATAACCCCGGGAGGTCAGGCACACCTCAGAGATAACCCTGAGGACATTCAGCACTTGCAGCAGTCCAATCTCAGAGATAACCTTGAGCAACGACTGCTATATCAGTCCAGAGCCGGAGATAACCCCGATGAGGGACAAAATCGTCATTTTTCCACCTCAATCCCACATTCATGTCGTCTCAACAACATTTCAACCTACATGCTACACAGAAGTGTCCTACAAAAACCATAGCTCCAATCCCGAGTGACTACTACACAAAGACATCACACCAGATAGAATTTGAAGACTTGAAGACCTGGGCATGGACCCATCTTCTTGACTTCGTACAACCTCTTATCCCATGTCATTTGTGTAGCTCTCGACAACAGCATTCTAAAAAGGTATCATACGCCTCCATCGGATGCCCGGATTAAAAGTTCTGAAGGTTCGAGCGGACAATACGGTGCACGAGTGCATGTACTTCGAGACAGCGGGGCCCACGGAGCCCGGGGCACCTCGGCCAGCCGCAGGTACACATGCGGATCCCCCCCTCTATAAATAGAGGGCTTGGGGTGGCCATTTGTAAGAGAAAAAAGGCGAGGAAGCCTTGTCCATTTTGCTTTGTAAACACTATAAACTGAGTGCTTTCTCATTTCAAACACTTGTGAGCTTATGTATTGCTACAATTTACTGGTGGGAACCGAGTGTTCATCCGTTTAAAGCTATTTGAAGTCTTCTTTGGCAGCCCACTGTAAGCCTTCTTATATTTCTTAAAGCCTTTTCTCCACTTTTGTGCACACACTATTATTCACGTTGAGAGTCGTGTGTGTGTGTATGTCCGGACCGTCGGTCCGTGGTTTTTATTCCTTTTATATATATGTAAATACTTATATATATATATATATATATATATATATATATATATATATATATATACGGTCAGGATCAAGAGCATTCTCCTTAAATAGCATTCCTCCTTAAATAACATTCTTTTATTAAAACTACGTCGTTTTGGAGGGACGCGGTGGTATTTTTGTAAATACAATGCCACTGCTTATTTACAGAGTTTGATGATAACAATATATATATATATATATATATATATATATATATATATATATATATATATATATATATATATATTTATATTTCTGTCAGGCCTGAAGTTTACTTCATGACCATTTATTGCTTTCATTTACATTTCGTCTCGCCTAAAGTTTACTTCGTGGCGGTTGATCGTTTCTATATATATATATATTTACTGCTTATATATATATATATATATACATTTTCGTCCTTCCTGGAGTTTACTTCGTGACAATTGATTGTCCATATATATATATATATATTTACAGCTTTTATATATATATATACCTGTTTACAGCTTTCATACAAACTGTTACATAATGTGAGCCTAAGAATCATGTGATCACAGATTCAGTCTTCTAAATCTAGATTCGATTCCCGTGATGGACATTTTTCAGCTGTACATGGCTTGTAAATTATTCACGGTGTTTGAATCTCCTTAAACGGCTCTCATGCCCACAAGGAATTCGGCACTACTTTTTATCTTATTTTCTTGAAGATTCTTCGCATCTCGAAAATAAAAGCAATTAAGCCGAACACATAATAAAATGGAAGTATCAAAGCCTCAATTACTATTGAGCACAAGGGTTTGAAAAACCTCTTTTACAAAACATCACTGCTATATCCTGTTAAAACTGAACTTTTATACAAAGTTCAAACCCTTTGTATATAGGTGCAAACGAGGCATATCACTACTTCTAGATAATTGCAAATTGATCTACACACACACATTCAGATAATGGTTTAAATTTAAAAGTGGCGGTCACCGTGACACCACGAATGTCGGAGGGTGCCTAACACCTTCCCTCCGCATAATCAAGCCCCCGGACCCTAACGAATCTCGGTTTCACAGACCAGTCAAATAGTGTCACATAACTAGGTCAATGTGCAAACCTTTTCTCGGTTGAGTTGGTGCAATCATTTAAAAATACCAACTGGAGACTCTTACAGTCCAATCGTCGACATATACATGTCGGAAATTTTCACAACTTATTTTTTCAAACAAATCTCACCTAACATGAGAACACCAAAAGACAAGAATAGAAAAAAGACAAATAAAAATCCCGACGTCGACAGGTGGCGACTCCACTGGGGACATCCAGTAAGAGGGCTTAAGCCGCTATTACAAGCTTTTTCAAAACCATTATCTGCTTGTGTGTGAATGTTGAATTTACATTTGAATAAATGTGTACGAATGCATTTACTTATTGCACTTAGTGCTTTGCACCATATCTACTTATGATATTAGTGCTTCGCACATGTCATCATTTCCATACAGTGAGACACGTTGTATGAGAATGTATGTTGTGTGGTTCCTCCACCAGGAGGCTATCCTGCCAGTGTTTGATTACTGGACTCGTAGGAAGACTAATTCCAACGAGGCTTAGGAAAGGTACCACCCAGATTCGCTCTAGTTGAAAGACCGGATTAACTTCCCGTTGAGTAAATTGCGATAATCTGGGAACCTTCATGCAAAAAAGTCGTGAGAGTAGCCTAAGATAGGTCAACATCTGATAAGCCAAACGCAAAGTCTCTTCATACTTTCCCATTTCAATTACTTGTAATTTCATTTCTATGTAAATCTCAATGTAATGGAAAATATGAAGGAATATGTGTACATGCATTCCCTTTTATATCAAAACCTGTCATGCTATCTTGTCAACTGACATCCGTTTCGTAGGATAATACTCCTAAAACGGACATATCACATAGCATGTAACATTTTTACATTCCCTAAGACTAAACTACATAATTCTTTTTGTAGGGAAATAATTGGTCCAGTAACCCGTTCAAAATCCAAAAAGGCAATGAGCCTACAGTCAAGCATGGCTACACCTGACCAGTCTAATCCTACTCCTGTCTCTCGCTAGGAGTTCGAAGGATTAAGCAACTAGATTACAGGGTTGGATGTTCTGCTTAAAGAAATTCACAAATCCACTTAGGGTCCACAAATACCCATATATACAGAATCCTCTGCACATGGAGGAACTCAGGGACCGAACAAAGAAATTCATGTACCTAAATCTCAGTTGGACAAAACCAACAAAACCCCTGAAACCACCCATCTCAAAGAAGATCCAGACACCGGTGATATCAGGAAGAAAGTCCTACAAATAGAAGAGACCATTCAGTCTATCAAAGGGATTGGAGCACACGTGAGTGTTTCATATGCAGACCTTTGTATCTTCCCTGGGGTTCATTATCCAGAGAAATTCAAGACTCTTGATTTTGAAAAGTATGATGGAATTGGGAGATCCTTACACACATTTGAAAGTCTTCATTGGAGAGCTCAGATCTTATGCCAAGGATGAAAAGCTCAGAATGCAGTTGTTTCAGAAGAGTCTGTCTGGAGAAGCCAGATCATGGTACACCAGATTAGACAACTCCAAGATTCATAGCTGGGAGGAGCTAGCTCATGCTTTCCTCAGTCAGTATAATTTTCAAACTCAGATAGTTCCTGACCGGTACCAAATTACCAAGGTCAAGAAACAAGCTAATGAGTCTTTCAGAGAGTATGCTCAAAGGTGGAGGCGCCTTGTTGCTCAAGTTATTCCATCTGTGACTGAGTCTGAAATGGTGATGGCCTTCATAGACATTAAAGAAGCTCCCTTCTACAATAGAGTTTTAGCTGGCATAGGCAAACCATTCTCTGAAATGATCAAACAAGGAGAAATGGCCAAGATGGGATTGAAGTTAGGAAAGATTCAAGACATTGCCGCTCTTAAAGCTGTAGCTAAACACATCCAGTCTGGAAGTTATGGAAACAACCCCCGAAGGGTCCATAAGAAGAATGAGGAAGATGTTTCCTTGATACTTCAAGGGCAAAAAGACAGTCAAAGCATGCCTATTCAGATGAGAAAGTACTCCCATTTTCAAGCATAATATTCAAACCCTCCATTACCAAAAGGTGGAGAAGTCAGACGTAATCGAGTGTTCACACCCTTAGGGGAATCACTCGAGAACATTCTCAATCTTCTGAAAACTGAGAAGAAAATTACCCATCTTCTTCCACCAGCCAACCCGAGTGGGAAGGGTTTCAATGCTAACAAGAAGTGTGCTTATCATGTTGGACCTCCAGGCCATGATACTCAGGATTGCTGGGCCTTGAAGCATAAGATCCAGGATTTGATTGAAAATGGTGAGATCGTGGTAACTAAACCCAACCAACCCCATGTGCAAGACAACCTCTTCCTCAACACAAAGAAGAGGAGGTTAACATGATTAATTGAAGTAGTGGACAGACGTCCCGCTATAGTGGTGGATCCTCCCAAACTAGCAAGGATAGTGATGACAAATGGGATTATGCACAGTTCCAGTTTATGATGGGATGAAAAATAAAGGCTCTGCACAAGCAAGTTAATCAATTGACAGAACTGGTGGTCCATCAGCACCAAGTCACACGTCAATTATTCAGCAAGGAGCATGCTAGCTTCCTTCCTCTTGTTATAAATACTCCACCACGTACTCCAGAAAGTGAAACATTGGAGGATAAAATTACAAAAAGAGAAAATGCCAAAGCCCGTCGGGATTTAGCCAACAAAAGGGGATTCACCTATTTAGGCCAACAAATGGAAGAGATATTGCAGATGCTGATCAATGAAGAAAAAATCACAACTCTGCTACCTCCAATCAGCCCAGTGTTCAAGATGGTTTGATTTTAATGGAGTGTGCCAATACCACTCCTACTCTCGCGGTCACAACACTGAAGAATGATGGACACTCCACCATCTTATTCAGAACCTAATTGACAGCGTTGTCCTACAAATGACAGACAATGACGCTGTATTATTGGAGAGTGGGGACACATTTCATATAAAGGGGAAGGAAGTCGTAGTAGTTATATCCTCTGAGACAGATTCAGCTACCACATCACATACAATTAAACTTGTTTAACTCAAAGGTGTTGAAAGACCTTTGAAAGTGGCTGTGCCAAAGCCAATCATCTTTCCATTCAGACCACAATATCCTATTGTCAGCCTACAGAAAGTTCCATGGAATTATGGAGAGGTTGAAGGACCCACATCCCACATAGCTACTGTAGTGTCGAAAAAGAATCCACTGTATCTTCCCCAACGGGTGATGAAACCTGCCATCAAATCAAAGGGGAAAGTTCCCATGGAGAATATTGAAGAATTTCTCCATACGATGGGACACAATGAAGCCAAGGTGGTTTCAAGCCTGAAAGAAGCTCCACAACAGGTTTCCATACTGGACTTGGTATTCTCCTCAGAGGATCACATGAAGGTCTTACTAAGAGTTTTAGAAGAAGCTCACTTGCCAAAATCAGTGGATGTTGAAAAGTTCCATCACCTGGTTGGTCACATTTTTAACAACAATGTGATATCCTTTGCTGATGATGACATACCTCCCGAAGGGACGTGTCATTACAAGCTATTGCACATAGTGGTTATGTCCTCCAGATACGTGGTCGCAGGAGTATTGATAGATGGAGGGTCATCCTTGAATATCTGACCTTATGCCACCTTGGGGAAGATGAATATCAATCTCAACAGGATCTGAAGCAGCCATACAATTATCAAAGCTTTCGATGGATCCCGACGAAATGCTGTTGGAGAGATTGAACTACCTGTGGAGATTGGTCCACATACATTCTGCGTATCCTTTCATGTGCTCAAAATAGTTACAGGATACAACCTACTCTTGGGAAGACCATGGATTCATATGGCTAGAGCCGTCCCATCCACCCTAGTCATTTTTAAAGCTGAGCTAGAATGTCCTGAACAAGGTGACATCCCACTCATCAGTTTTAATTTAGAAGTTGAGCTTGTCAAATTCCATGCCCTGGAGGTGAGCAATACTCATTACCATCCCATTGGGGAACCACCTCTCATACCCAGAGTTTCCGCCGAGGTAATGTCAGCGAGTCAAGAGATTATTTCTTTGGGTTATCAACCTGAACAAGGGTTGGGCAAAGACCATCAGGGCATTAAGCACCCAATTCAAGTTCCCAGTCAAATAAGGATAGCCGGACTAGGCTATTCTTCTAGCTCCATTCACAGGAATCCTCACAAACACAAACAAGTTCCTTCATCTTCAGCCATACGGCGATTTCCTGAACCTACAGGAGCTGAATCTATACAGACTTTAGTAAAGGTTCCTGCCTATGTGATGACCATGTTATTTCCTAAACCGATATCGATCAAAGGAAAAGAAGTCTTGATACCAGATCTGGAGGCAGAGGAAAAGGATCGGAGGCGCAAGCAGGACATTGCAAGGCGCTTATCAAACATACGCATCATAGTCCACACGAATAGTACAAATAGAAACACCCCAAATGATGATTGTCCAGATATCATGGTCATCATTCGGGAGAAGGAGGATGACAACAGCCCCTTCATCACAGCCGTCCACAAGGAATTCACCATTGGTAATTGGAGCAGCACTCCTTGCATTTGCCGACGAGGGTAAAAAGGGCAGAAACTCCCTCTGCCTTGTAGATAATAATAACTGCTTACTTTTTATGTACAATATTAGCAGTTATTTTGACATTACATGCTAACACTTTGTATGATTGAACAGTTTCATATATTAAGTGAAAGCATTTTGTTTCAGGACTCTAAAGTTAGATGTGACTATACTTGCTGATGAAGTGCCTTTTCTCCACAAGGATTGTAACTTTGATGTAAAGTTGGACTCAGACTTGATGGAAATATAAGAGGACTATGAGATACCTCAGGAGATCAAAGAATGGGTCGAAGACAAACCCAAGCCAAATCTTGATCTCTAAACCAAAGGAATGAAATGGTTATTCTATTAACTCAATTCCAGGATGTGTTTGCATGGTCTCATGAAGACATGGTCGGTTTGTCCACTAACATTGTTATTCATCGCCTTCCCATCAAAGAGGGATTCAAGCCAGCCAGGCAGAAGCTCAGGCGATTAAAACCTGAGTGGAGTTTAAAAGTTAAAGAAGAAATTATGAAATAATTTAAAGCCGGCATCATCATGGTGTCAACATACCCTGAATGGCTATCCAACATAGTCCCCGTACCTAAAACTGGAGGGAAGGTGCGAGTTTGCGTGGACTACATGGATTTGATTAAAGCTAGCCTCAAAGATAACTTTCCCATACCATTCATCCACATACTCATTGACAATACATCTCAATACGACATGTACTCCTTTGCTGATTGCTTTGCGGGGTACCATCAAATCATGGTTGCTGAAGAGGATCATGAGAAAACTGCATTCATCACTCCTTGGGGAACCTTTTATTACAGACGGTTGTCATTCGACCTCATCAATGCCGGAGCTACCTACCAACGAGCCATGATGACTCTTTTTTATGATTTAATGCACAAAGAGATAGAGATCTATGTGGATAACATAATTGTCAAATCCCGAAGGGAGGAAGACCACCTAGACCATCTCAAAAAGCTCTTCAACAGGCTGTGTAAGTACAACTTGAAGTTGAATCCAGCCAAGTGCGTATTTGGCGTCAAATCGGGCAAGTTGCTAGGATTCCTAGTTAGCCACAAAGGGATTGAGTTGGATCCCACCAAAATCCAGGCCATCACGGAATGCCCATTCCTCAAACATAGACAAAAATACGGGGATTTTTGGGAAGGATCAACTTCATTAGCATATTCTTCTTCCAACTCACAACAACCTGTGATCCTATTTTCAAGTTACTACGGAAGAACTCCTCTATGAAATGAAATGATGAGTGCCAAAAAGCATTCCTTATAATCAAAGAACAGCTAGTTAAAGCTCATGTTTTGGTACCACTCAAGGATGATGTTCCCCTGTTCATATACCTGTCCATCAATGACAATGCCATGGGCTGCATTCTGGGACAGAAAGACGATAGAGGCCAAGAGCGAGCTATCTATTACCTCATCAAAAGATTCAGTAGCAGTGAACACACGTACACTCTGATAGACGCTCAGCTGGAGGAAGACCAATGGTTACAAGATATGTATCACCAATTGTCTCTAATAGATGAAAGGCGAGTCACTGCTATCTTCCATGGTCGGTTATACCAACAAAGGATCGCCAGATCCTACAATAGAAAAGTTCAGCTACGGTAGTTTAAACAACATGACTTGGTTTTGAAGAAGATCATTGACAACCAAGATAAGTCCAAAGGGAAATTTGCCCCGAACTGGGAAGGCCCATTTGTTGTCAAGGATGTATTGACAGGAGGCTCTCTCAGATTACAAGAAATGGATGGCGATGAATTTCTGTAACTCATTAACTCGGACACTGTGAAATGGTACTATATATGAGGTTATCATCAAGCAAACATCCTGGTTGTGGATCACCAGATCCCCACTCAATTCAGGTTTTCTAAACTTTTCATTACATATAACTTTCTTCACACCCATTTGCCCCATCAGTGATAATCACACTTTATAACCAATATCCTGGTTTTGGATCACCAGATCCTTCACTCCCCGCAGGTTTTTGAAACCTTTCGCACCTTCAGGTTATCCCACCAGGGATAAAACCCTTCACACCTTCAGTTTATCCCACCAGGGATTAAACTTTTCACACCTTCAGTTTATCCTGTACATGGGATTAAACTTTCTGGCAGTAATCCGCCCTGTACACGGGGTGAACTACGCCAACCTGATCTCCCCAATACACGGGTGTACGTAGGCAGCCATTTTATATAGTCTGATTGCAATAAAAAAAACAAAAACATCTATACACCCCTTTGCCACATACAGCGTTGAACCTTTACCCCAGGTTCGAACTACGCATACCTGATCTCATTTTCAATAGGAGTACATAGACAGCCATTCATGGTTGGGTCTTACCGCTACCAAAACACAAAAACTTGTCAACGGTATTGAGATCATCTTTCAAACCACCACACTTCATCGGCTTCAGACCAAAGGGATGGAACTACCTGACCTCCCCACATAAATGGGAGAATTAGCAACCATCTAAGCTGCGGTTGAGTCCTTAAAGAGAAACACCAATCCATAAGTGATGGAACTAACTGGGCTCCCCCATATAAAGTGTAGCGTCCCCGAATCCGGGTCCCGAATCGCCGCGGATCCGGTTCGCTAATTCTACAACTGTTTGCGGAAGATATAAACATAAATTGTTTATACATTAAACTTTACACACATTTCCCCAGTATCGAATAACCTTCACTTATACACAATCATGAACTATCTAGCACATGACAATATTATTTTTCAACATACTTTACAACTTAACTTCACATTCTGTACCAAGCTGAACTTGGCATTATCCTTTTTCTGTATCTGGCCGTATTCGCCTTATCTGCAATGTTTTATCATGATATAGCAAGGGTGAGCATGAAAGTTGCCCAGCAAGTTTAAAAACAATGTAACGATATATCATGATGGAAAGAGTTTGAATAATAAGCTGGCTATCCTTCACAATGTATTTGTGAATTAGCATGAACAAATCTTTGACTGAACAAGTATTGAACAGGAATAATAATATATCTGGACCAACTGGTAATGAAGGTGATCAGCCTTTCATACCTGACTTATACATGCAAGATGTACAAAGTACAATTCATAAGCATATCTGTCTGAAACCACTCTTAAAAGAGTTTAAGTAAAACGAACTTGAAAAACTTGCCTGAACCGTTGATTACCGTAACGCAATATAATAAGCTTCTCCTGAAGACCTAATATTAATAATATAATATAGATCTCCAATATTAGAATAATATCATCGCCGTTATAAAATAATTTAAACACATAACACATAATCCTATCAGTCTATACAACATATAATACCTACAATAGATCTTTCGGTTAGTCATAACATATAGTTAAGTATTAGACATTAAGTTTAAGTCTTAGTATTATTATTATACTTTGATATTCTTTTAATCACATCATAACTTGTACTTATAAGTTATTCATTTTTATATGTAATCCTAGTAAATTAGATAACATCTTAGTAAACCGAAATACCATTTCAGGAAGACGGATTTCATTTCAATATCCTGAAATCACTATTCTTTTTCACGAAAAATACCAAATCAACTTATTATTTTTCTATCCTTTGGTCAAACATATATACATGTATTTCATACATAAAAAATATTTTTTCATATTTTTTCAATTTCTTTTACTATTTTTCAAAAATCATAATTAGTGTGTGACTTAAGAAAATTAGCTACCTCGTGCTTAACTCCAGAGATTCCCATCTTTTGACATAACTTTATATATGTTAACGTGAGGCTCCATTTTAAATTTTGTGGCAATCGGAGTTGTAGAACTCCGGTTATAGCGATTTCCGTCGGAAAATCACAAAAATTAGAATAGTCATAACTTGGCCGTTTTAACTTGGAATTAGCTCATTTTTCGACACGAGCTGCATAATACCACATGTTTTCATTTCCCAAAAGCCTGGAATTTTTCTCACAAAATAAATTGCCGAAACAGCCCCCGGAAAATTCCTGGCAGTTTACTTTTTGTCAAAAACAGTTTTGGAGTCCTTTACTAAATCTTAAATAAAATGAGATCTATAACTCCGATTAATGATCCGTCAATTTTGTTGGATTCTTATCTTTCCGATATACAATTTTAATCTATCACAATCCATATTTGGATATGTTAAGCTCCCGGAAAATATCCCGGAAGTGGCTGTTACAAACTGTTACTCCAACAGTTTTTCTTACCTTTGAGTAGTTTGGGAGAAATCCCATAACTTGCTCATTTTTCAACCTAATTGAGTAATTCCAAAGGAATTTTATCCTTTACACATATATCTAGCTCCACAAATTGACCACACTCAACAATTCAAAGTAGAATGAGAGATAAGGTCATTTCCACATCATGCTTGGTTTCTCCAAAAATTTTGTTTTCGCAGTTTTGATTATTCTTCTTCCGAACGTCATAACTACTTCATCCGGAGTCCGAATTAGTCCGTTCCAGAGTCTATGGAAAGCTTATTGAGTGTACTATAACATACAAAAAGCCCAGAATTTTTAGAGTAAGCTAGCTAACCCAGAAATTTCCTTTTTGTGGCAGCAACCTTTTGGCCAAAAAAAACAGTTTTGGGGGTCCTTCACCGTAAAATCCATATCTCTCAAACCGTATGGCCAAAAATTCTCAATTTTTTACACAACCTGCATATCTACTGATATTAACACCTCAAAGTTTTTCCAGAATTTATAAAGCACAAAAAGGGGACGAAAATGCCCCTGCTACGGACTGATCCAAAACAGTTCCTAGAAACGGGACTGTTTTTACATAAATCAACACCACGACTTTTAGAAACGTGATTTTTGAGTTCTACCACTTGGGTTAACTACTAAACACATATATCTAAGGTTTTTGAGTTTAGAAACATAAATCCAAGCTTTGATTTGGAAAACTAAAATCAATTGCATAAACTAATTTTAGGATTTACCTTTTTCTTAATCCTTCCTTCTTCTTCTTCTTCTTCTTCTTCTTCTTCTTCTTCCTTCTTCCTTCTTCCTTCTTCCTTCTTCCTTCTTCCATGGGTGAAATTTCTCTTTCTAATCATTATAAAATTGATTGCAATTGATTGAGGGTTGATTATTGCTAGAGATATAGAGTCACCACTCAATCAACCAACTAAATTATTGCTCATAGGATTCTCTAGGAAATAATTCACCAAAATGGGACAAAAAGGGTAAAATGGACATTTCCATATCAATAATTGATTTTTTTTAATTCTTATTTATCATACCAAATGTCCAATATGTCCCTCCTTAATTGGGCTTAAATTTGGGCCACCATTTCCATCTTTTGGGCTATCAATAAATAATATATTGGACTTAAAATTTAATTCTTTGGGCCATGTAAATTAACATAGTCCAATACTATTAATTCTTTTCTAACCCAAATCATTTAATTAGGGTTTTCATTTCCTTCATTATAACTTAAATACTTACTCATGCACATTTATTTCCTTAACCCAATTAGACTTTCTAAAATTAGGTTATAAAATTAATCATTTGAGATATATAAAATAATTCTCTTAGAGTTAGTATATATCTAAATACTATTATTTACCCCAACTCATAACTCTTAAGTTATTCAATCATTCATTCTTAATATATAATTAGGATTACATTAGTTTATTTTATTTGTTTATATAATAAACAAACAAACACATAACTTTTAATCCCTTAGGGTTTTATACAAAACATTAGGATTTCTAATTTAACAATTAGGGCTTATCCCTAATATACAATCAAAAATACTTAAGCCATTATATTTAGCCTTTGACTTCCCAAATTAGGGTTTCAAATATCGAATTAGGGTTTCGGATTCCCGGTACTGAAATTAGGATTTCTAGAACTGATTTCTAGGGTTTCTTATAAATCGTAATAATTTTTTTATAACTGAACGTGGACGTTCTTAATATATACGATTAGGGTTTGACACAGGTTTAATTTATTTGGTCAACCCTTGACCCTTAACCACATTCTGCACACATAATACCGTAATCACAGAACATATACTCTTATACCCTTAATCCTGAATAATTCACTAAAAGAAATTTTAAATCCTCAAAATTCCTTTCTGAAAGCATCAAACACATACACTTATTTTCTGTCTAGGTCTATTATTTGACCTTAAATCAATCATTTAAGATTTTAATAAATTTTCTAAATTCTCAGGTTGTCACATTCACCCATTCTTCTAAGAATTTCGTCCTCGAAATTAAAGCATCCTAATCTCTGCTCATTCTCTTGATCAAAACTAGGTTTTCAATTTAACCTTTACAATGTCCTCATTCGAGGATTTCTTTTCTATCTTCATATTCCACCATAACTACTCACTAGGAGTTTACATCTTCTAAACATTCATCAAAACTAGGTTGTCATAATAACCTTTATTTAATCGTCTCAGATTCTACTCGTACGCAACGAGTTTATATTATTTCATATCCATCATCACATTCTACCACAACATTACTCTGAAGAGTTAAAAAAAACTTTTCATATCTTTCTGAGGGATCATAAAAATTATGAACTTTGAACTCCGAGGTTTAGGGGTATTTATACCTGCTACATCTTTCAATTTTGAAAGAAAGGTGCTCTACCTCTTAAACATTTCTTTAATAGGTATATTTACAATCACGAAGAAGGTAAACTACCGATTGTGGTACTTTAGATGATCAGTCTATTGTACCTTAGTAATCCGAACGACTATATGCGTCCTTAAATTGGAATATTCTATCCAATTAATATATCCCCATTTTCAGGGTTGTTCACCTCAGACTTATCATAGGATTCCGTACCAAAACAATTTGGTTCGGGAAATTTCTTTCAATGAACACTTAGAGTTTTCATAAACATTAGTCTAGCTGAATCGAATAGCATAGACCCATATCGATAATTCAGTTCAATAGAATTATTTAAGTATAGCCAAACCCCGTTGGCAAATTAAAATTTTGAAAACATTTTTCGAGAATGACGTCATGATGCCGTACTGTATTTACAGTTCGTTGAGGATTCCGTCATTTGGTGATTTTATCATACTACATCATACCATAGCGGGCTGACGATCCTGAGATCACATCCAACACTAAGTAGTACTGCATTGATGACTCCATCGTTTTTTTATCATCTCTGCACTAGGTTACATGGTACATAAGTGATAATTAAAAATAACTTTTGATACTTCAAATCATTTGCGTCTAGCCGAAATAAGTAGCATAGACTGTACTTTAAACCGTTTCAAAAATCTTTGCAAATCAGTTTCATCATCTCAACAGGTAACGAGGTGTCGATGGCCCGAAGTCCACGCATACACAATAATCACCAGGAGTTGAGAATAAAAATTCATTTTTTTTTCAAAAGCACATAGAGCGTATTTAGCTTGATGTCAAAAATTCGAAGTTTAGCATAGCTAGGAGTTTAGGAAAACCTAACACCTTTACTAATAATCATTTGCTTAACAATCTATCTGTTCTTATAATCCTCAATTTTTATTCACACATAACTATACCCAATTCGTCAAACTTACCACACATTATGAGTTCAGGAACTTGCCACAATCATATGAGCTTTAGAACTTTCATAGGCAGACCTTTGGCGTCCATTCGCTAAGAGGTCCATAAACATTTCATATAATCATGAGTCACGAACTTACCATAAGTATGAGTTTTAAGAACTCGTACTTAACCTTATATCCTCTATCTATGACCTATCTACCTGTTATACACATGAGAAAGGAATCACCCTCTGAACATGCATATAGCAAATAGCACGACACAAACATTTCAATGATTATCAGTGCCAGAAACTAAGTGGTTTTTACACCAAGTACAATTCAGCTCCCATACGAAGAATCATACAACTCAGCTGCCGACATGAGTCCTCAATTGAATCCCCACCTAACACTAACCCCATTCTCCATACAAAATTAATTCGTATTCATAATTCTCTTCTGGATCTGTACCAATTTATAGTACAATTCATACACAGGGATCTTGCTGTAAACTTTTTATCATTCTCTGGATCTTTCTCCATACCATAACCTCATCAGATCACGGAGTGATCTTATCGTATATATTACGATTCATTGCTATTCTATGATCGTTTTGTTTTACGATCTCTTATCCTTATACTTGTAATCTCTTAGACTCTATCTATCTATTTCCTATACTTGATACACATCAAGTCTCTAACAGTTTTCAATATGGTACGCCGAGTGGTTTCCCACAAACAACCAACAAACTAGGTTCCGAGTTGCTAGTTCGTATATACCTCCGCTCTATGAAGGAATCGTTTAGCCCAGATACCATACATCAACTAGTATCGAGTACAATGGTACCATACTTAAACCTAACTTTTTGACCCTACGAGATTTTTTAACTAACTCTATGTGAGTTAGTACTTATCCTAATCACTGCGGTTATTGGTCTCAGGTATTGCTACCTAAGCTTCATAACCAACAACTTTGATACCAACTGTAGCGTCCCCGAATCCGGGTCCCGAATCGCCGCGGATCCGGTTCGCTAATTCTACAACTGTTTGAGGAAGATATAAACATAAATTGTTTATACATTAAACTTTACACACATTTCCCCAGTATCGAATAACCTTCACTTATACACAATCATGAACTATCTAGCACATGACAATATTATTCTTCAACATACTTTACAACTTAACTTCACATTCTGTACCAAGCTGAACTTGGCATTATCCTTTTTCTGTATCTGGCCGTATTCGCCTTATCTGCAATGTTTTATCATGATATAGCAAGGGTGAGTATGAAAGTTGCCCAGCAAGTTTAAAAACAATGTAACGATATATCATGATGGAAAGAGTTTGAATAATAAGCTGACTATCCTTCACAATGTATTTGTGAATTAGCATGAAAAAATCTTTGACTGAACAAGTATTGAACATGAATAATAATATATCTGGACCAACTGGTAATGAAGGTGATCAGCCTTTCATACCTGACTTATACATGCAAGATGTACAGAGTACAATTCATAAGCATATCTGTCTGAAACCACTCTTAAAAAAGTTTAAGTAAAACGAACTTGAAAAACTTGCCTGAACCGTTGATTACCGTAACGCAATATAATAAGCTTCTCCTGAAGACCTAATATTAATAATATAATATAGATCTCCAATATTAGAATAATATCATCGCCGTTATAAAATAACTTAAACACATAACACATAATCCTATCAGTCTATACAACATATAATACCTACAATAGATCTTTCGGTTAGTCATAACATATAGTTAAGTATTAGACATTAAGTTTAAGTCTTAGTATTATTATTATACTTTGATATTCTTTTAATCACATCATAACTTGTACTTATAAGTTATTCATTTTTATATGTTATCCTAGTAAATTAGATAACATCTTAGTAAATCGAAATACCATTTCAGTAAGACGGATTTCATTTCAATATCCTGAAATCACTATTCTTTTTCACGAAAAATACCAAATCAACTTATTATTTTTCTATCCTTTGGTCAAACATATATACATGTATTTCATACATAAAAAATATTTTTCCATAATTTTTCAATTTCTTTTACTATTTTTCAAAAATCATAATTAGTGTGTGACTTAAGAAAATTAGCTACCTCGTGCTTAACTCCAGAGATTCCCATCTTTTGAAATAACTTTATATATGTTAACGTGAGGCTCCATTTTAAATTTCGTGGCAATCGGAGTTGTAGAACTCCGGTTATAGCGATTTCCGTCGGAAAATCACAAAAATTAGAATAGTCATAACTTGGCCGTTTTAACTCGGAATTAGCTCATTTTTGGACACGAGCTGCATAATACCACATGTTTTCATTTCCCAAAAGCCTGGAATTTTTCTCACAAAATAAATTGCCGAAACAGCCCCCGGAAAATTCCTGGCAGTTTACTTTTTGTCAAAAACAGTTTTGGAGTCCTTTACTAAATCTTAAATAAAATGAGATCTATAACTCCGATTAATGATCCGTCAATTTTTTTGGATTCTTATCTTTCCGATATACAATTTTCATCTATCACAATCCATATTTGGACATGTTAAACTCCCGGAAAATATCCCGGAAGTGGCTGTTACAAACTGTTACTCCAACAGTTTTTCTTACCTTTGAGTAGTTTGGGAGAAATCCCATAACTTGCTCATTTTTCAACCTAATTGAGTAATTCCAAAGGAATTTTATCCTTTACACATATATCTAGATCCACAAATTGACCACACTCAACAATTCAAAGTAGAATGAGAGATAAGGTCATTTCCACATCATGCTTGGTTTCTCCAAAAATTTTGTTTTCGCAGTTTTGATTATGCTTCTTCCGAACGTCATAACTACTTCATCCGGAGTCCAAATTAGTGCGTTCCAGAGTCTATGGAAAGCTTATTGAGTGTACTATAACATACCAGAAGCCCAGAATTTTTAGAGTAAGCTAGCTAACCCGGAAATTTCCTTTTTGTGGCAGCAACCTTTTGGCCAAAAAAAAACAGTTTTGGGGTCCTTCACCGTAAAATCCATATCTCTCAAACCGTATGGCCAAAAATTCTCAATTTTTTACACAACCTGCATATCTACTGATATTAACACCTCAAATTTTTTCCAGAATTTATAAAGCACAAAAAGGGGACGAAAATGCCCCTGCTACGGACTGATCCAAAACAGTTCCTAGAAACGGGACTGTTTTTACATAAATCAACACCACGACTTTTAGAAACGTGATTTTTGAGTTCTACCACTTGGGTTAACTACTAAACACATATATCTAAGGTTTTTGAGTTTAGAAACATAAATCCAAGCTTACTAAAATCAATTGCATATACTAATTTTAGGATTTACCTTTTTCTTAATCCTTCCTTCTTCTTCTTCTTCTTCTTCTTCCTTCTTCCTTCTTCCTTCTTCCTTCTTCCTTCTTCCTTCTTCATTCTTCCATGGGTGAACTTTCTCTTTCTAATCATTATAAAAATGATTGCAATTGATTGAGGGTTGATTATTGTTAGAGATATAGAGTCACCACTCAATCAACCAACTAAATTATTGCTCATAGGATTCTCTAGGAAATAATTCACCAAAATGGGACAAAAAGGGTAAATGGACATTTCCATATCAATAATTGATTTTTTTAATTCTTATTTATCATACCAAATGTACAATATGTCCCTCTTTAATTGGGCTTAAATTTGGGCCACCATTTCCATCTTTTGGGCTATCAATAAATAATATATTGGACTTAAAATTTAATTCTTTGGGCCATGTATATTAACATAGTCCAATACTATTAATTCTTTTCTAACCCAAATCATTTAATTAGGGTTTTCATTTCCTTCATTATAACTTAAATACTTACTCATGCACATTTATTTCCTTAACCCAATTAGACTTGCTAAAATTAGGTTATAAAATTAATCATTTGAGATATATAAAATAAATCTCTTAGAGTTAGTATATATCTAAATACTATTATTTCTCCCAACTCATAACTCTTAAGTTATTCAATCATTCATTCTTAATATATAATTAGGATTACATTAGTTTATTTTATTTGTTTATATAATAAACAAACAAACACATAACTTTTAATCCCTTAGGGTTTTATACAAAACATTAGGATTTCTAATTTAACAATTAGGGTTATCCCTAATATACAATCAAAAATACTTAAGCCATTATATTTAGCCTTTGACTTCTCAAATTAGGGTTTCAAATATCGAATTAGGGTTTCGGATTCTCGGTACTGAAATTAGGGTTTCCAGAACCGATTTCTAGGGTTTCTTATAAATTGTAATAATTTTTTTATAACTGAACGTGGACGTTCTTAATATATACGATTAGGGTTTGACACAGGTTTAATTTATTTGGTCAACCCTTGACCCTTAACCACATTCTGCACACATAATACCGTAATCACAGAACATATACTCTTATACCCTTAATCCTGAATAATTCACTAAAAGAAATTTTAAATCCTCAAAATTCCTTTCTGAAACCGACGACCATCTGTGGTGCAGTTAACCTTAGAGAGAAAAGCTACACTCCTCTCCACATCTCCATACACCAGTCCCAAGATACCAAAGATGGTAAGGAATACATACAGATCAGTGATCCATTCTGAAAGATCCTGAGACATCTTAATATCCATCCATCAAGGAGGAGTTCAGAATATATCAAGATCACAAGCCTTGGAGAAATATGCAAATATCAAGCAAGTAACGAAGCACAACTAAAAGGGAAGTGAATCAAAATATATTTTCTTGCTATATATAATGATGTTTGATATATACAATATGAACTGTACATGACAAAATGGCTAAGCTAGTCTGTGCAGGAAAATACAAGCCCATCTACAAGTCAGTATGTATGCGGGTAACGCTGTGATCTCATGCCCAACATGGCATCCCTCTCAGAAGAAGGAGGTAACGTTGTGATCTCATGCCCAAGGGTCTCTACACGAGTTAACAGATCTGCAGCCAACTGCATGGTGGCACCATGCTCATCAATATACGTGCTCATCTCTGCAATGAAGCC